>SJYF01000322.1:11081986-11102315 GCA_006410515.1 Procapra przewalskii
ATCTGCAGCAGCGGCTCCTTCTGATCACATGACCTTGAGTGAGTTGTTTAAACGCTCTCCTGAACCTGAGTTTTATCACCTTCTGATCGAACTAAGGTCACATCGCAGGGAAGTCCCAAGCTTCCTTTGGTAAAGTATTTTTTGACTGGCTTCACGCTCTTTGTTGGAGAGGGCAGGCCAAATGAAATTTGAATTGCTTCTTCTTGGACAAATAAAACCTGGGCTGCTCTCTGAAGCACAGTGTTTGCAAGCATCTTCAGAGCAAATCCTGAACCAGTTTATAGAAAAACAACCGCATTAGTGGAAGCGCATGCCACTCACACCTGACCCTTCTCACCACAAGCTGGTGAAGCTACTCATGCATCTTTGGGAACCAGATCCTATAAACATGCTTCCTATTTCTTTCTTTATTTTTTTAAATGAAACTAGTATTAGCCTGTAGTTCTTGATTTTTTTTTCCTACTAAAAGACCCTTGAAGACCCAGCATTTCACAGTAAACCACTAACTCCTACATGTCCAAATAGGCCCCGTGTGTTTAACACAGTTGCTATCAGTTGCAGTTCAAGGATTGTGAAAAAGCCATTGTGGGAACATTCTTTAAAAAAATTAAAAAAAATTTTTTTTTAAGAATTTTAAACTAAAAACATTTTTTAAAAATTTTAGATTCAAATTTTTCCAAGTTTGACCTGGGATTTCTTACTACTTTGTATACATCACAAATCGATTTGCCTTGATGCTGGATTCTGCAATCAAAGGGAACAAGATCTGATTTCAAGCTGAAGTAAATGGGGAAATAGATGGGTGGTGCCTCTAGGCAAAATTGCACAGAACAACTCAGCCTGACTCCCAGAACCATTTGGAGAAAAACTTACTATTTTAAACTCAGTCTCATTTCTTCACCCTTGACTTTGCCTTTCCTTTTAAATGATGCTTTTGGTTTGTTCTTTTTTAACCCCATATCCCTTTTCCCTGAATTTTCTCCATCTCTGTGTCACTCCTGCAACCGCCATTAGCAGACAGTGATCTGATGCAGCAGCTTTGCCCCTAAAAATTCTGAGGTCCTGAGGGAGGGACAGCCCAAGGTGTCCACATGGTGTCTGCACGCCCGCCGCCCCCTGCGCCCATCACCAAATTTCACCGCTTCCTTTAAGGACCTCCTGGCGCCTCCTAGCCTTAGCCTGGGCACCTGGGCTTTCAGAGGGAGTGGCTGGGCTGTGTTTTATTGATCACCAGATTCAACATCCATCATCTGCCTGAAGGGATACATGAGGCAAAGACTTGAATATGCAGGCAGTCTCACCAAGAAATCAAAGTGGGAGCACCAGTTTGCCAAGTGGCTCATCAATGGTTACTTGTTTGATTTTTTTAAAAAATTACTCTGTTTAGCTCTGCTGGGTCTTGGTTGCTGCACAGGCTTTCTTTAGCTGTGATGAGTGGGGGCCATTCTCCAGCTGCGGTGTGTGGGCCTCTGGCTGGGATGGCTTCTCTTGTTGCAGAACATGGGCCCTAGACAGCACAGGCTTTAGTAGTTACGGTGCACAGCCTTAGCTCCTTTGAGGCATGTGGAATCTTCCCAGACCGGGGATTAAACCTGTGTCCCCTGCATCAACAGGCAGATTCTTTAAAAAAAAAAAACAAAAAACTTTTTATTTTGTGTTGGTGTATAGCCGATTAACTTTGGCCACCTCATGCGAAGAGTTGACTCATTGGAAAAGACTTTGATGCTGGGAGGGGCTGGGGGCAGGAGAAGAAGGGGACGACAGAGGATGAGATGGCTGGATGACATCACTGACTCGATAGACGCGAGTCTGAGTGAACTCCGGGAGTTGGTGATGGACAGGGAGGCCTGGCGTGCTGCAATTCATGGGGTCGCAAAGAGACACGACTGAGCGACTGAACTGAACTGAACTAATAGCCGATTAACAACGTTGTAACAATTTCAGGTGAACAGAGAATGGACTCAGCCATACATATACATGTACCCACTCTCCCCCAAACTCCCTTCCCATCCAGGCTGCCACATAGCATTGATCAGTTCCCTGTGCTATGCAGGAGGTCCTTGTTGGTTTAGCTATTCTATAATAAATACAGCAGTGTGTATATGCTCATCCCCAGATCCCTATCTCTTCCCCTTATCCTTCCCCCGGCAACCATAAGTTCGTTCTCTATGAGTCTATTTCAGTTTTCCAAGTAAGTTCACTTGTATCATTTCTTTTTAGATTCCACATATTAGGGATGTCATATGATATTTCTCCTTCTCTGTCTGACTTACTTCACTCAGTATGACAGTCTCAAGGTCCGTCCGTGTTGGTCAGGCAGATTCTTATCCACTGGACTACCAGGGAAGCCCATTTGTTTACCTCTTGAATTCTATTTGATCAGTTTTCACTCTGTCTTCCCAGCAGTATGTTAAGGAGCTGGGCTGTGCTAGCTTCCTGCCACAGCTAGAAAGAAGGGCAGAGAGAGAGAGAGGCAGAGTGTAGAGGAGTATGTATTTTTGAAGAAAGACTTCCTGTGAATATATTATTCATTAATATGTTTATTCATAGGGAGAATATATTTATAAGGATTCTGAATATTCAAAAATCTATTAACAAGTAGATTCCTCATGAATATATTTACAAGGAGAAATCAGTTTTTAAGAAGAATGTATTTATAAGAAAATATATTCATGATGAATATATTCTTGAATATTAAGAATGTATTCATAGGAACACTTCGTATTCAAGAATACATTTTTATGCCCCAGGAGTTGGAAAGACAAACCGAATATTCTTCAAAATGATATGGAGCAAAATGTAATGCAATCAAAACACAGTATTTCAAAAGGAGGGAGTGAGTGTGGAAGTTGGTCACGTGCTGGGTGTTTGTGAAACGTTTCCAGAGCAGGCAACTGGTTAGATACAGGACTCAGGATTCAAGCCTGGGTCTGGCTCCAAAGCCCAAGTACTTTTTCCTCAATGTCCCTGCTTCCAGCCCTCACCCAACAGATGGAGATTCCATAGACCAAGGTGCTTCAACCAAGGAATCCCAGGGATGTCTGAGAGTCAGCGTCAGCCAGGGGAGGCAGTCTCAGCTCAGAGCCCTGTCCTAAATAGGAGTCAATTTTCTGCACTGTCACTTTTTTTTTTTTTTTTTAACTTAAAGAACCTGCCTGAAATGCAGAAGACCCAGGTTCAGTCCCTAGGTCAGGAAGACCCCCTGGTGAAAGGGATGGCTACCCACTCCAGTATTCTTGCCTGTAAAATCCCATGGACCGAGGAGCCTGGTGGCCTACAGCAGTCCATGGGATTGCAAAGAGTTGGACATGATTGAGTGACTAACACTTTCACTTTTTCACTTCATAGCCAATTAACAATGTTGTGATAGTTTCAGGTGAACATCGAAGGGATTTACATGTATCCACTCTCCCCCAAACTCCCCTCCCATCCAAGCCACCACATAACATTGAGCAGAATTCCATGTGCTATATACAGTAGGTTCTTGTTGGTGATCCATTTTAAGTATAGCAGAGTATACATGTCCATCCCAAACTCCCTAACTATCCCTTCCCCCCATCCTTCTCCTCTGGGAACCATAAATTTGTTTTCTATGCCTGTGAATGTATTTATTTTGTAAATAAGTTCTTTTTTTTAAAAAAAACTAACACATCCATTATGTATTAATCAATTTTCTTTTTACATTTTTATTTTGTATTGGGGCATAACTGATTAATGAACAATGTTGTGATAATTTCAGGTGAACAGAGAAGGGACTCAGCCATACATATACATGCATCCATTCTCCCGCAAACTCCCCTCCCATCCAGACTGCTAGGTAACGTTGAGCAGAGTTCCTTGTGTTATACAATAGGTCCTTGTTGGTTATCCTTTTTAAATATAGTAGAGGATACACATCCATCCCAAACTCCTGGTTATACAAGGTTAGCATCTAATCCCAGAAGGAGGAAAGGGGCATACAGAGCTGATTAAGGGTAGGTTTTTCTGAGAATGTCTGCTGGTTGCTGAAAGTGACAAAAATTTATTTTTGCAGAAATTACCTCAAATTACAGATGTTTAAAGACTGTGGTCTCAGAAGTGCCAGCCCCCTTAGGATTCTTGCTAATGATCTAATTTCCAGCATTGCAATATATATGAAGGCTCCTTTGTGGGAACTCTTTCTAACATCCTAGAAGCCTGTATCTCTTGATGCCCTGGTGGCAGGTTTTTGCTTTGTCCTCAACTCACTCATGTTCCGGGTGGGACTCAGGAAGAGAAAAGGGGAGTGAGGGTGCAGCTGGTACCCAGGGCGGTGGAGGCCTTCACAGCATCTGGGTATTTCTGGATGCTGCCTGACAGCTAAGGGTGGTGAAGGTAGGGGGTGGTTCCTGGCAGAGCAGAGGAGCTCACCTCCTAACATTCCACTTCCAAGCCCTTCGGGAGACCACAGGGACAGGGGAGGGAGCTGGCTAGAGCTGGTTCTGGGCTCATGTCCAGGACAATCCTAGGGTCTGCCCCACCTGCTCCTGGACCCCCGACATGAGCCACACTAAGAGTGGGTCCCTTGGGGTCAAGCTTGATGCAAATTTGAGTATATATGTGGGAGATTCCTGCAGGATTATTCAGAAAATGGTTTGCGGTTGTTTTCTGAGACCTATTTAGTGGCTACTGTTAGGTGTCCGGCTTACACATGTGTTGCGTCGGTTACATTCACGCATGCGCACATGCGCAAAACCAAATTTAAAACAGCTTGATTCAGGTGGAGCTTGGATCAGGTTCTTTCTGTCTGATCGTTCTGTCTTAGAGGGACACAAAGTTCACCCCTAATCTGGTTTGGAATTTTCTGTCCTGTTCTCGATCCTTCTGTGGAAATGACATGTATTAAATACACAAACTGCAAATCTCCTGACTTCCACGGAACCTACATAAAAGCCATTTTGAGATGCTTTTTAATTAAAAAACCTCTCAAATCATTAACACCATCCCTGAGGAAACACACCTCCAGCGTTCAGTAAGGGCTGACTTCTCTCCTGGCTCGAGGGTGCAAGGTTCCTCTGTGCGATCCTTCAGGGGATGGAGGGAGGGCAGGCTCCAGGCTATCATATCATGAAGGCAGTGAGGCAGGGGTTTTTATCTGTTTATTATCATTTAAAATATATTACAATTGTAAAGAAGCAGAAGCAGGAATTTTAATTGTACGTGGCAATTTAAAAAAGAAAAACCAAACAGAAAAAACGCACATCAACCAATAATATAGTAAAATGCCATGTAGACAAAGTGAGACTCTAAAGAATGGAATCTAAGCACACCTCTGAGAGAAGAATTTCTCTTTTCTTCAGTGACTTGAAGTTTGATAAACTCTCCAAGCAACTTTCTTAAACCCTAAGACTCTTAACTGAAGCAAATGGGTACCATAGGATTGACTCTATTTATATCTTTTCTCTCCCACCAACAAAAATAAAAAACCGCACAGCCCCCCAAACCCAACCAAATCAATGGCGCCTCCATTCCACAGGGTGTGGGTAGCTCTTACTGTTTAGTATAAGGAGGTGCTTGTCTTTCAAAACTGTGAGGCTGACTTTGTATAGCTTCAGTCTCAAATATAGTCATTTACACAAAACAAATACTCACTCATAACAAAAAAGACTTGTTTAAACGAGTACCCAGCTCTGGACCTCTTCCCTTGATGAAGCCTCTGTCTGTAGACAGGTACCCAAGGTCCCGGTGAACACGGCTCCTCCTGACGGGCAGGTGGCCCGTGGGATGTCAGCCTCCCAGCTGGCCCCCAGAGTGGAAGCTGTGAGGATGTGGATGGGGGGTTAGGGGGTGTTCGTGTTAAGACTTGGGTCCCTGGCAGTAATGGCACCATAGGCGGAGGGTCCTCAGGAAGGTCCTCCCAGTTTCTGCCAAATATCCTGCTGGCTGTTCTCATGGGACCCAGGCATGTTCCCGGAGACCCAGCGGCACAGCTGAGAAACAGTTCGTGGAACCTAGATAAGAATTAATGGATCATGAAAACATGTGCTTATTACTAATTTGTTTTTTTCTTTTTTTTAAGATCTGCACTTCCCTGAGTAAAGCACACACATCTCACATGAAGTCATTAAAGCATCAGGCCTCTGCCTCTTAGGCTCCCTGCACCCAGAGGGCAAATCACAGCCAAGCTCAGATGCTGTGCTGACGAAAACATTAACAGTGTGAGTCTGAAAACTGTGTTTCTCGTATCCCACCCTAGAGAGTTTCATCCTTGCAAAATGAGAAGCGGCTTCTTGGACGGCGAGGGACGGGGATAAAGATGCATGCCATCAGCTTCTTGGTCTGTTCCTGTCGTGCATCAGAGCTGCGGTGGTGATGGTCAGGGTCCTGCAGGGCCTGGGGGCTTCTGCATCGCTGGCGCTGGATCAGCCATCAAATCTTCCAAACGTAAAAGCCACAGCCGCTTTACAAGGTCCCGTTCATATTTGGGCATGACCACGGAAACAGTGAAATCAAATTCCTGCGGCTGAGGTTCCTGCTGAAAGAACAAGGCATGGCGGTGGCCTTGGTCCCTCAGGTACAGTGTCCCCCCATGGCTTCCTGGCCTGAGACAGCGTCCTCCCTGGCGAGGTCCTGGGAGCTCCTGAACACGAGGATGGAGCTGTAAACCTTCAGGGCTGGACCCAGCTCGATCTTCATCTACCTGGATAATGTCCGTCTGTTAGCAGCAGGAAGACTCTGCCGTCGATGTGCTGTCAGTAAATAAGCGCACACAAATAAACACGGCCTGCTCCTCCAGTCTGTTTGCCCCCCTCCAACCCCCCCACTGCCAGGAGCCCCTGGGTGCTGAGCTGCAACCTGGATGCAGCTCTGGATTCCCAGAGCTCGGGGGACCACGGAGCACAGCAGCATCTTAGTCCAACTGTTCTCTTAGTAAGTTCTCCCCAGAACCCTGAAGCTGCTGCTGCTGCTGCTAAGTCACTTCAGTCGTGTCCGACTCTGTGTGACCCCATAGACGGCAGCCCACCAGGCTTCCCCGTCCCTGGGATTCTCCAGGCAAGAACATTGGAGTGGGTTGCCATTTCCTTCTCCAATGCATGAAAGTGAAAAGTGAAAGTGAAATCGCTCCGTTGTGTCCGACTCTTAGCGACCCCATGGACTGCAGCCCACCAGGCTCCTCCTTCCGTGGGGTTTTCCAGGCAAGAGTACTGGAGTGGGGTGCCACTAAGTTACATTAAAAGGTGTTCATTCTATTAAATGTGAGCTCAGTGTACACAAATTAGGCTAAATTTCTACTGTTACATTTTTAAATTTTTGGACTGAATTTGTATCAGGGGCCTTAAAAATAACCTGCTTTCATATACCAAGTGAATCTCCAGGAATACTTCACATGAAAATGATGAGTGGTGAGGACACGCTAATGTTATTTATGCAGTGAAATACTGTAAACAACCGGACATACCAGGAACAGCAGAAGGAAAGAAATTACGGTGTCACTGAGGATGGGGGACCGGCAGTCACCAAAATTCACGTCTCAGTGTAATAGGTAATGACTTGGGAAGCTTTTTGTGGGCTGTGAAGCAAGGGAACATGAGCTGATGACCTAAAAAGATATATTTTAATTTGTGAAATTAAATGTGTGTGATCGCTGTAAACATACACGGAGTTGAAATATTTGAAGTCTTTACAGCAAATGTGAAGTAATCTTTGGCCAGATGTTTGGTTTGTGTTTTCTCCTTTAACCTTACTTAAAATGCTTTTTGTGGCAAATAGCATTATAAGCAGAAGTACATTCAAAATGAATGTGCTATTTATTAACTTTGAAAACAGGTCATGGTCTGGAATGTCTTGGCTATCCTGAGACCACGTGATGGCTGGTAGCCACTGTGCAGGTTGTGTTTCCAGCTTCTAGAAGCCCCAGGATGGCTTCAGAGTTCGAGTCTCGGGGACATGGACAGGCCCATAGCCACACTGCCTATTCACATGGGTGGGCCCAGGAGGAGTCCTGGGTCCAGAACCAAGAAGAAAGAATGGAGTTTGCTGGAGTAACACCCATCCAGGAACCCAGCCCTGTGGTTCTAACCCTTTTGGTTCACAACACAACCCCCATGTCAGTGTCCCCCTGAGGAAGGAGAGATCCCCGAGGACCCCAGACAGGGTGTTAGTTTCAAAAGCTTCCATGGGCCTCCCTGGTGGCTCAGATGTATAGAATCTGCTTGCCAATGCAGAAGACATAAGAGACATAGGTTTGATCCCTGGGTCAGGAAGATCCCCTGGAGGAGGGCATGGCAACCCACTCCAGTGTTCTAGCCTGAAGAATCCCATGGACAGAGGAGCCTGGTGGGCTATAGTCCATAGGGTCACAAAGAGTCAGACATGATTAAAGTGACTTTGCACGCATGCACAACCTGCCTCAGGTCATAGAGGGCAACACTGCAGCTGCGGGCAGGTTGCTGACCTCCAGCAGGGGGCCCTCTGCTCCTCATCGGTGCCAGTCATGGAGCCCCTGCCCTGAGTCAAGCCTGGGCCAGCTGCTGTAGACACACTAACCATAACCCTTGCAGATCCTCTCACATCAGTCTGTGTTTCCAGAGTGGGGAGGAGAGAAGCGAGGCAAGCTGCCTGTGATGACTGCAGGTCTTAACAGCCACACTGGAGCAGCCGGACCTCAAGGAGACTGTGGACAAGGGGGTCCTGGACATGGCAGACCCAGAGGACACTTGTTCATGTGAGGTTGGGCTGGGGGGTGGGGGGTCCCCCTTCCATGTTCCCATCAGCGGCTCCAGACCATGGCCCTGATGCTGACCTCCTTGCAGATGGAGGGCCTGGTGGGCTCAGAGGGGCCGGGGACCCACAACTCAGAGAGCACCTCCCCTGCCCCACGGGTGCTCTGAACCCAGAAACAGGGAGTGTGAGCTGCACCCTGTCCATGAGCATGGTTTTCTCAAGAGTTCTAGATCAGTGGCAGAGGCTCAGGGATCAGACTGGTATGGGATGAACCTTTGCTCACGAGGCCCCAGCTCACCCATTGGCAAACTGCCCTGCCCTCTGGGTCTGGAAGGGGAAGCCCTGTACATGGGGCGTGCGGCTTCTCTGTGACCCTCTGAGCAGGGGCAGGGTGGGGACAAATAGGATGGCCCTACTTCCACTTTGGAGCAGAAAAATATATCTCCTTTCCTGGATGCAGGTCCGTTGCAGGCCCCCCTGAGTACAGGGACTCAGGGGCACCCCAAGGAGTGACTGAGGAGGTGTTCCAACTGTCCCTTCCTCGAGTGGCTGCAGAGCCGAGGCCACCAGCTCCAGCTGCAAGTCACAAAGCCCAGCTCATGTCAGCAGCCCAGACAGAGGCTGCCCTGAGACCCTCCTGCCTGCACCTCCTCCTCTCGCCTCCCCCCACACCGCTCTTGTTTACACTTAAGTAAACGGAAGCAGAGCACTCCTGGTCTGGGCTGGATACATATAATTTTCCCGTTTCCGACCTCCTTCTTGAAGTACTAGGCACGCTCCTCAGCGCCCAGCAGAGAGGCCACAAACTCAGCCACCCGCAGCGTGACGTGAAAAGCCTGATTCAAAACACTCACCGGAAACAACACCTTGGGTTGTAGTCCTTCAGTGTTTGAGTAAAACACACTTCACATCCCTCACACACTGCGGTCTTAAACAGTAACCATCCAGCCACATTAGTTTGCTCCAGCTTGGAAGTGGCACCAGCTCCTACTGTCTTTTTTGGCCTCTTGTTCTAGGCCGACCTACATACGGTGACAGTCACCGTGGTGCAATGGCAGCCTCCGTCTCGGTGGGACCCTGGCGTTCTAGAACCTTCTATCATCTGGCCTGCAGGGCCAGGAGGGCAGGGGGCAGTGGCCACACACATCAATAATGAAGGGACAGTCAGGAGCTGAGGGCTGCCCGCCTGCCCTTTCTAGACCCCTCTCTCTCACCTGAGCCTTCAGGGCCTCCCCTGGGGCCTGGCCAGCAGCAGGGACTTGGGAACTCTCTGCTGAGGAAATTCCCAGGAAAATGAGGAAGCTGAAGCCCAGTCAGTCTGTTCAGTCACTCAGTTGTGCCCGACTCTTTGTGACCCCATGGACTGCAGCAAGCCAGGCCTCCCCGTCCGTCACCAACTCCCGGAGCTTGCAGAGCTCACCTAAAGAGCTTTAAACACCGTCTCAGGCCAGGCTCACACTGCAGATCACACATCCAAATCAGCGGTGCCGGATCTGCCCGAGAGCTGGGTACAGATTAGACTCCCAGGTTGATCCTAATGTGCAGTCAGGGCCAGGGACCCTGGGTGAGAGGACATCAGGGAGGAGGAGACCTGGGTGTCTCTGAAGGGCAGCCTGCAGCTTCTCCCCCTCCGAGAGTTCTGGGGGCTGGACCTTGCACTGGGGCTGAGCTCAGAGCTGGAGGCTGGAGATGCTGGGGGTGAATCCTGAGGCTCCGCCCATAGACTGGGGGTGGGGCTGAAGGAGATGGTGCTGACTGCAGGGACAATGCTCAAGGACAGCCTTCCTACCCCAGCGTTACTCCCACGCTGGGCTGATCGTTCCTGCTGTGGGGCTGCCCTGCCAACTGCAGGATATTCAGTAACATCCCTGCCTTCTGCCAGCTAAGTGACAGGAACACCCCAAACACGCACAACTGTGACAACGAGAAATGAGTCCAGGTGTTGCCGATGTCAGTGGGTAAGAGCTGTGGCGAGGAAGGAGGGCTCTCCCAGGAAGGCTCTGTGCCAGACGAGGGCTGCGGCCACAGTAGGGAAATACACATAGAAAAGTGGGACCAGGAATTAGCTAAGACACACCCTGGTTGTGCCTCAGTTCCTGGCTGCCTGGGGAAGCCACGCCAGCCCCAGGGTCCCTGGGCCCTCACCCCAGGCTCAGGGACGTGCTCCAGAGACGGTCTCTTGTAAACACACACTCCAGCAACTACTGTTCTCCAAAAGGAGCTGAAGTATTGCTCTAATGGTTTTCAGAGGTTAAAATGTCCTCTTCTGGACAAACAAATACAAATTTAAAAAAAAGGATCACATTCCCTCTTCTTAGTACTGTGAGCCAAGAAATCACTGTCCATGTCAGAGGTAGATTGGGTTTTAAATGGGTATAAATGACGTGCTAAAGCAAAGAGTAAACAGAGCCACACTGTGGGCAGGTGGCCCAGCCTTCACAGCCTCACACTCTCCTTCCTGTCTTTCTTGGGTCTGAAATTCTCTGTCTTTCTGGACAGAGATTCTGATGCTACTCAACCTACCTTTTTCCAAAGTAAAGAACAAGTTCAATAAAGTCTAATGAGGCAGACTTTTCTGACTAGAGTTTAAAATATCCAAAAGCTTGGATCATCATTTGGCATCATCACTCAATATTGCTACTCAGGATTTCTTCCCCCTAAGAAATTCATTCTAGGTTGAGCTTCGGGAGAAAGCCCATTTGCTACAGATTTTCTCAGCGTACAGTAGGTGAACTTCACTGGGCCACAGAGCAGCATCAGAAGGTTTCCCTTTCATGTTCCCCTTTGGCACGTGTCTCCATCTTCATGTTGAGGCCAGCGCAGAGAACTGGTCAGATGGTGTCAAGTCCACGGAGAAGGAGGCTGTTGTCCTGTCCTCTGTCTCTACCCAGGACCGCTGTGTGGATGCGGCTGCTTTCCCGAGGTGATGGTGGCCCAGTTGTAGCCCAGGGTGGCTGACCTTGACCCTGTCTTGATGGGGGCAGCATACCTGGTTCCCCGAGTTCTCGAGGGTGCGGCATCACATGTAGACACCCTGGTTTTGCTCTGGAAGGACACCGAGTCAGTGGGTTCCGGGGATGACACAGCAGTTTGGAAAGACTAGGAACGATGACATTGTGCAGGCTCTGAGCTGGGCCCTTTGCCCCACCTGACTTCCTCCCAGGCAACCTCATGCAGACCAGCGGGCCTGTTTCCTTCAGTGGGGCTGCTGCTCCCTTAAATCTCTCTTGATGCCCATCTTCCCATCTCGCTGAGCCAGCCATGCGCCTGACTGTCCTGGCTCCAGGTCCACAGGGAACTGTGTCTCCAGCCCAGGTCTCTTTTGTCAACAGTGGAGTTGGCTAGTTGCTCCTTTTCATGGCCTGACTGTATAAGGCTTCTCTGCTTAGGCAGCCCCATCCTGACTTTTTCTGCACACTCCCTCCTGTGCAAAGATTGTGTGGAAGTGACCACCATCTTTCAGAGCTAATGGACATGTAGGCAGCCCCTGGATGAGGCCGGCGAGATGGCATTTTTGAATGTAAGAAATAAAAGTGACCTTATAGACACCGGGCATCCCCGAGTGGCACCCTGTGATGAGTGTACATGTCACATCCGCCTGCCTGTGCCCACGGACACTTGGCAGGAGGGGCTGCAGAAAATTCCCCTAATTCACCCCCGCACTTGTACATCTGTCTCACAGCTGCTCTGGCAAGACACTTGCTATAACGATGTGAAAAGATATGACTAATTTAGCCCCTACTCTTAAATGCTTTCACCCATCTATAGAACACTTCCACGACTAGAGTAAGAAATACGCTTCCCAGGGACTACCCCTTGCGTGTGTGCTCACCCCCACGTTCCTAACGAAGGTTTCACAAAACAGTAACCTCTGCGGCGGGATGATGAGCTGTCATCTGGGCTTGTCTCTCTGTTTAGAACCATTGCATTGACTTGATGGCCTGCTTGTGCTCTGAAAGAATCTGCTCTGGCAGAAAGAGCCAGAGAAACAGGAAAGGAGCTCCAAGCCAGCCCCCACCTCCGGGCGAGGAGCCAAAGACCCAGGCAGGTAACAGAGCTTGGAGTGGAGGCCTCCTTCTGGCCAGGAAAGCAAACAAGAGCGATTGTCCTGTGCCGTATCTCTGGCCAGAGACAACAACCCGCCCTGTCTCCCCAGATGGCGCTTAACACGAGGACCCACCAGTCATCTTCCACACGCCCTGTCCCTGGCCACTGAGCCCTGCTCCAGTCTCAGCCCCAGGGGGACAAACAGCAGGGCAACAGCGCTCCCCCCCAGCCCGCTCAGCTCCTCAAGTCCTCACTCCCTCACTTGCCACTCCTAATGCAGACATGGGCTTCCCAGGTGCCTCAGTGGTAAAGAATCCACCTGCCAATGCCGGAGATGCAGGCTCAATCCCTGGGTTGGGAAGATTCCCTGGAGGAGGGCGTGACAACCCACTCTAGTGTACTTGGCTGGGAAATTTCATGGACAGAGGAGTCCGGTGAGCTACAGTCCATGGGGTCGCAGAGTCGGACATGACTGAGCAACTGAGCATGCACAGACACAGAACAGACACTGTGGCCTCAGTGGACGAGACTAAGATGCCCCCTAGGGAGCCACCTCGTTTTCAACTATGCAAACAGAACCATCACAGCACCCACACTTTGAACCTCCAGACTCTTCTTGGGGACCAATTTTGGTGCCAGAAAATGTGCTATAGAGTGTGAGAATTCAGAGGGGAATTTAGGATGTGGTCCTTGTCCTCAGGGGCATCTAATGGTAGTTAGCAAGTCAAAGGTATGTCAACTTTGGGGAATATCGTGGGCTGTTGTCTCTGAGATGCAACCCTGAGGGCGGCCATAGTCACATAGGCCTCTCCAGTGCCTGCTGTATCTTTAATCTGGAAAATGTACAAGACCTCTTCCAGCAATGAAAGGCTGGGAGCCCGCGTGTACCCATTACAGAGAGCTCAGAACGTGACTCTGGCTTTCTGATCGTTGTCCACAGCATCTCTGGTCCTCCCTCACCGCCTCCCTTCTGAGACGTGCCCCAGCCTGGGGAGACTTGTGCTGGGCCAGCTACTTTCCTTTAATCACCTCCCAAACTCCACTTCGTTTAGCGTC
Organism: Procapra przewalskii; assembly: GCA_006410515.1. Taxonomy (NCBI): domain Eukaryota; kingdom Metazoa; phylum Chordata; class Mammalia; order Artiodactyla; family Bovidae; genus Procapra; species Procapra przewalskii. Next base: position 11,095,772 of record SJYF01000322.1, read on the forward strand.
AGACTTGAAACTTATCAGATCAGAACCCCCTCCTCTCCCCGCTCCCCACACCCGCCAAACACAAATTTCCTAAAGAAACTCTAATGTTTTGAAATTAGCATACTAAATTCTAAGCATTCTGATATTCCATAAGAGTGATTCCTGCTCTGGGATAGCGTTCCTCCCACCCTCCAGAAGTTAACAAAAGCTGCAGCCCTCCTCTTAAGGGGAAAAAGTACACGTATTGGCAACCCATTCCAGTGCCTTGCCTAGAGAATTCTATGGACAATCCATGGGGTCACAAAGAGTCGGACATGACTGAGCAACTAACACACACACGCACGCACACACACACACACACACACACACACACACACACACACACACACGAGTTTTCCCAAATCCCCTGCAGCCCAATCCCACAGCCCCAGCGGAAACCCTGCGACCTGGACGCTCACCACCAGCCTCTGCCTTCCCCGCGTCCTAGGCTTCCTGGCCATGGACCCACTGGCCTCCATTCTTGGCCATACTCTCTGGGGGTCGTGCCTGGTGAGGCCCCATCTGGTATTTCTGCCCCTGGTGTCACCTGCGAGGACCTGAACTTAGAAGGTCCCAAAATAAATTCATCATCTTATCCCCAAACTGGATCCTGTCCCCAAAGTTCCATTTTTTGATGACGCCACTGCTTTCCCATTCTTCCTGATGAAGCCTGTGGGCCACATCGCTGACACATCATTATCCTAATTAAGTGCCAGGCCGGGTAGCAGAGGCTATAAAAGGAATCAGCCTGGCTCATCTCACCTTTTCATCCTGTGTCCCATCTACTTCTTGTTGGGCGGCTCCACCCACCGAGCCCAGCCCGGTCCCTTCTCATTCTCACCTCCTAGCAGGTCTTTGCTGTTTGCACCTCCCTGAAGCACCAGCTTCACAGTAGGACTTTCGGCCTAAGACATGGGTACTGCATGACTGGCCTGCATGCCCGGCCCAGGCTTGGCCCTTTCCCTAACAGGCCCACCTTCCTGAAGCCCAGTGGGCAGTGTGCTTGGGGGTGAGATGTCAACTCAGGATGCGGCTCTGACTGTGTGACCTTAAAAGGTTCCTCGGTCTCTGGTGCCTCTACTTCCCTGTCTGTAAAATGGGCAAACAAGTACGCACCTCCCGATTGTGTGAATGCAGTTCCCTATCTTCGGTGTCCCTTCCACTTCTGGTTTTCTTCCTGTGCATGGCGTCTCTTCTTTTCTCCACTTGGACATAGCCCACTTTTGTTTCAAAATCTAGCTCAAATGCCCTTGTCATTCAACATTCATTCAACAAATGCTTACTGGGAGATCTACTCATTGCTGGGCTCAGTGAGAGGCTCTGGGATACAGGCCCAGGGAGTGGAGTGAGGTGTCAGCTCACCTCTCAGGGTTCAGGGTCAGCTGAGTGAGCATTGACAATGCTGTTGGACATGCTTATATTAAAATCTAATTCATTTTCCAAATTTGCTAGCATATTGAGTGCAGCACTTTCACAGCATCATCTTTCAGGATTTGAAATAGCTCAACTGGAATCCCATCACCTCCACTAGCTTTGTTCATAGTGATGCTTCCTAAGGCCCACTTGACTGCACATTCCAGGATGTCTGGCTCTAGGTGAGTATCACACCATCGTGGTTATCTGGGTCATGGAGATGTTTTTTGTATAGTTCTTCTGTGTATTCTTGCCACCTCTTCTTAATATCTTCTGCTTGGTCCATACCATTTCTGTCCTTTATTGTGCCCATCTTTGCATGAAATGTTTCCTTGGACTGCAAGAAGATCCAACGAGTCCATCCTAAAGGAAATCAGTCCTGAATATTCATTGGAAGGACTGATACTGAAGCTGAAACTCCAATACTTTGGCCACCTGATGCGAAGAACTGACTCATTTGCAAAGACCCTGATGCTGGGAAAGATTGAAGGCGGGAGGAGAAGGGGATGAGAGAGGATGCGATGGTTGGATGGCATCACTGACCTGATGGACGTGAGTTTGAGTAAGCTCCAGTAGTAGGTGATGGATAGGGAAGCCTGGCATGCTGCAATCCATGGGGTCACAAAGAGTCAGACACGACTAACGACTGAACTGAACTGAATCCATTTTCCCCTCTGTCCCGTGTCTTGCACCATGTGGTGGCCTAGTTTACAAATAAACCTGAGGCTGACCGGCTCACCTGTGGCTGCAGGTGGATACAGGGCAAAGGGATCCCCTCGGGCACAGTGCATGGTGGGCTCACCAGGGGCTGCCAGGGCACATGCCTGGGGGCTCACATGGTACATGTCTCCTCATAGGAAACCTGTGATGCAGGGCTGAGGCCTCAGTCCCACCGCCCTGGGGGACAGGCGGTAGAGCAGGCACTGGAGAAGTCTGGGGGCGGCGGGCATGCAGGGCCCACCCAGGGGCTTCACGAGCTTCCTCAGGCCAAGTCTGCTTCTCCCTCAGGTGTGGACCTGGAATTTGAGACGGGGACTCTGCAACTAAGGGAAACCTGGCTGTGTGCAGGTCCAACACCCCCGCCCCGAGCAGCCTCTCAACCTCCTCCAGTGCCCATCCAGCCACCTTCCAGGCCTGCACGTCGGCCAAGCTGGCCCAGGGGAGGGTCCAGGAAAGGCTGGGCCGACAAGGACGACGTGAAGACAGGCTGGTGCAGGGCCTGGGGCATCTGTGTGGCCAAGTGCCCTGCAAGAGAGGTAAAGGGGTGAGAGAGGCGACCTCCTGGGGCATCCTCGTAGCCCCTCCCTGCCGAGGGCTGACCCGGTGGAACCCTGGACAGATGGCATCACTGCCCAGGCATCACCCTCCCCAACACAGCCACATTGCTGCCGCTCTATTTCAAAACCACAGTCGTGAGAATCAGACGTTGTGAAGGCCCAAGAACATGGCCGTTTGCTAAGCAGGTTCGAATAATCTCTGTGACCCGCTGATGGCAAGGAGGAGCCAGCCTGTCCCTGCACCGGCCTCTCTCCCTTAGTCAGAAGGCAGGGAAGGTGCAGAGCCTCGCTGGATGCAGCCCTAAGTGGACCGCACACCGGCCGCCTGGATGCGCAGTACACAAAGCCAGCTTCCCTCCTGGAAGCCACCGCCTTCGTCACCATGGGCCTGGGTCCACGTCTGGCTCCCAGGGTCCCCCAGTGGGGTGGCATCGGGTGTGGGACATAGCTCAGGATCCCGGGAGAACATCTGGGTGCCAGCTGTTGCTGTGAGTCCCTGCAGGCACGACGACCTCAGGGGACTCAGGAAACAGGCTGCAGCTGAGAGCGGAGCCCCAGCCAGACCCTCCGAATGGGGTGCTCCCTCGGGACCAGAGCTCTGAGTGGTCTTGGCCCGAAGGCTGCAAGGGTGCCGGCCGCTCTCACCAAGGAGTCAGAGTCCTCTTCCGCCCACACGCCTCCCCAGCATTTCTGAACAGCCTTTTCCACCTTCAAAAGGGACTTTGCTCTTCTATTATAGCCAGACATTTATATGGAGCTATGGATGTCAGTGGGCTTCCCATGTGGCCCTAGTGGTTAAGAACCCACCTGCCAATGCAGGAGACATAGAGATGTGAGCTTGGTCCCTGGGTGGGGAAGATCCTCTGGAGGTAGGACAAGGCAAGCCACTCCAGTATTCTTGCCTGGAGAATCTTATGGACAGAGGAGCCTGGCAGGCTATAATCCATGGCGGAGGTTGCAAAGAGTCCGACAGGACTGAAGCGAGTTAGCACACACAGAGCTCAATTCCCTCATTGTCTTGCTTTGAATATACAAACAGGCAAGGACAAAATCACTACAGAGATTCCAGAGGAAACTCTGGACTTTATAGTGACATCTTTTAAGGTTCTTTCAACACGCATTAGCCAAGTAAATCTGTTGATATTTTAAAAGGCTGTGAAAGGGAAGACCACAAAAGGAGCTGTCGTTAGGCCCCCTAAAGTCTGCCTTTACTAATGTAGTAGACAGGGTAAGTAAGCAGTGCTTAGTCGCGTCTGATTCTTTCGTGTCTTCACTATGGACTGTAGCCTGCCAGGCTCCTTTGTCCCGGGGATTCTCCAGGCAAGAATGCTGGAGTGGGTTGCCATGTCCTCCTCCAAGGGAATTTTCTTGACCCAGGGATCAAACCCAGGTCTCTTTCTGCTCCTGCACTGCAGGCAGTCTTTTCCGCTGAGTCACCAGGGAAACCCTATCGTGCATATATTTCCACCTCAAATTAATTACAGTTGTTAATAGGTGAGGTTGCCCTGCATTCTACACGCTCACAGTCACTTACTGGTTAGTGATCAGAAAGGGAGCCTGTCCACATGCCCATCTCTGCCTGACCACCACGCACAGACATCCTGCATCTTTACTCCCGTGTGCTCTCTATACAGAGACAGACAGCAAAATTGCGGCCCTCTCCCAAATTCTTCTGCTCCAGTTGCCTGCAGCGGCAAATTCATTTCTAGGTGCGAACTGTCCGACACTGACCATTTTAGTATGTAAATAGGTTATCTCCTCTGAGTCGTTCAGCCAGCAGTGTGTAAGGCTGAAACTTCACGTCTTCTTCGCAAAGCCAGTAGGTTTCCAAGTGTGAATGTTCCTTAATGAAGTCATCAGTTTGGATAGGAACGTATACAAAACAAGCCCTGGAAAGTGAGGGAAGAGGCGTCACAGAACAGAGGTCTGCAGTTCTGGACATGCAGAATTGCCAGGGCTCTCCTGGGAAACCAGGAGTTAAAAGCTCTGTGCTCTTAGGGATTAAGACCTGAGCCAAAGCCTGGCTTTATTCTGGAAAAGAACTGCCGAATCCATCAGCCGCTTGCTTTCACTGAAATGCCACCGGCTTAAAAAACACATCACATATGTCTCAAACCCATGCCCTGGATGAACCAATCACGTGTGGTTTCCAGGATGTCAGGATTCTGAAAAGATACCAGGAGTGAGGCTCATGTTTTGGAGGAACAAAGATGTCCAGTGGCAGTGATCACATTCCTGAAGGCCTCTGAAATGCAACAAAACAAAACAAAAAACACACCAAACCTTCCTGGGCTCTTAAAAAGGAAATTTTCCACACGCTCATTTGGGAAGCAGATTGCCTTGGGCACTGAGCAGCCACTTGGAAATGAACCCAAGGTGTGGTTGGCAGCTCTGCTGAACAACACTAGACTCTTCCATCCGCTGCTGCCCACGGCTCCCACCTCGGAGGATGGGGATGCAGCTCAAGTGGCAGGACGGCCTTGAGCTCACCCCTCAAAGCAGGGGGGGCCAGCGTGGTGCCGCGCACTTGAGCACGTTGTGCTCTCAGGTCTGTGTCCCCACTAGATGAACCTGTTTGTTTAGGAGAAGGTGGAGGCTGGGTTTCCTGAAGGTTGAACAGAGCTCAGTGGTAAAGAACCCACCAGCCAGTGCAGGAGACAAAATGAGCCATAGGTTTGATCCCTGGGTCAGGAAGATCCCCTGAAGGAGGACATAGCAATCCACTCCAGTATCCTTGCCTGGAGAATCCCACGGACAGAGGAGCCTGGCAGGCTATCATGTCGCAGGAAGTCGGACGTGACTGAGCAACTAACATTTTCACACTCTCTCTCACATTTTGACCCAGATGCTAATTTTACACATTCACGATATCATACACAAATGACAGTCTCCCTAATTTCCAAGATTACAAGAGACTGGATGAAGCTCTGACATTTATCATGTGCCTATGTGTAGGTACTAGTAAAAATACCTACTAAGGAACTATGTCCAGGTAACTTTTAAGCAAGTATTCCAAATCTACCATATTAGTGCGTGTGTGCTGGGTTGCTTCAGTCATGTCTGACTCTTTGCAGCTCCATGGACTGTAGACTACCAGGCTCTTCTGTCTGTGGGATTCTCCAGGCAAGAATACTGGAGTGGGTTGTCATGCCCTCCTCCAGCGGATCTTCCCATCCCAGGGATCGAACCCTCATCTCTCATGTCCCCTGCACTGGCAGGCAGTTTCTTTACCACTAGTGCCACCGGGTAAGCCCCCCTGCCCCTATCAGACATTCCAGTAACAACGGGCACCTGAGGACATGTGCTAGGGCTTCATCCCCTCAGCAGAGAGATGGCAATTTCCTTGGGTCGCTGCTTCAGCATGGGCATGGAAATAATAAACACTGGTGGGTCTCTGTTCAGGGATCCTCGAGTCACTGATACAGCAGGGAGACAGTCTGTTGTAAATGGAGCCTCATTTCCGATGCAAAGGGAACTCTGTGATGCCCAGGTAAGTCCCTTTCTTAAGTAAATGACACTTGTACACAAAACCCTGCTTTCACCTCTGTTGAAAGTAACTGCGACCAGGATCTATGATTTTTTTGGAAAGGCTGCTTTCCACTGAAGACCCTGTGGGAGTCCCGAGAATGAGGTTATGTCTGAAGACTATGGCTGATGGACTTTTTGGCTGCAGGATCAATGTTAATGAGTTAGGGAAGGAAGCAGTTTCTGTGGTTTAGTTGCTAAGTCAGGTCAGACTCTTTGTGACCCCAGGCTCCTCTGTGCATGGGATTCTCCAGGCAAGGACACTGGAGTGGGTTGCCATGCCCTCCTCCTTCAGGGGATCTTCCTGACTC
>SJYF01000322.1:11102750-11113517 GCA_006410515.1 Procapra przewalskii
AAGGCACACAGAGGGAATGGAACTTGCCCAAGAACCTTCTAGAAAGTGGCAGAGTCAGGACCTGCCGCTGAGCTGTCTGGCCTCCCAGTCTGTGCCCTTGGTCTTGACATTACACAGCCTTATGAAGGGACCGATGGGCATTTAAGGAATCGAGGAATATTATCAACATGCAGGCAAAGACTGGTCTGGAAATAAGGATTTAGGAAGAATCCAGGGGAGGAAGTTACTCACCTGCCTAGGAGGTAGGAGTTGGACCTTGAGGTGTGACATCTATGGGGTCAAGGTTAGAGCACAGGAGATCAGGGAAAAGGACACAGAAGAGAGAGGAGATTTGTAGTAAGGGGCTTATGGGGGCTGGGGAGAGGGCACTGCAGATGTGTTTCAGGAGACAGTCTAAGTCAAGAGGCAGATTCTGTGGTCAGGGTTGGGGGATGGATGCGGCTGAGGGTCCGAGAAGAATGCAGTGTCAGAGTGATTCTGAATGTGCCCGCCATACGCAGGGCCAGCCAGCAGCCTGGGTGCGATCATGCCATCCTGGCTTAGGTCTGCCGAGTAAGAGTGACCTGGTCAGAGAGAGCAGTCAATTCACAGAAGTGGTGTTGGTGGGGCAGCTGGGGCCCGTGAGAACAAAGTGAGAGGCCGAAGGAGATGCAGGCTTTGACCTGCTCCATTCGGACCATGGAAGGGGCTTCCCAGGTGGCGCTAGTAGTAAAGAACCTGTCTGCCAATGTAGGAGATATAAGCCGTGGGTTCTATCCCTGGCTGGGGAAGATCGCCTGGAGAAGGACATGCCAAGCCATGCCACTATTCTTGCCTGGAGAATCCCGTGGCAGAGGAGCCTGGCGGGCTACAGTTCGTGGGGTTGCAAAGACTTGAACATGATGGAGCGCATATGTGTTCTGATGTTGGATTGGTAAAGGCATAGAAACAAGAACACCTTTCACCTGCAGGATACCCCCCACCCCGCCCCCTAGAAGTGCAGCTAACAGGATATGTGGTTGAGCCCCACCCCAGGGGATGCTGGGGTTCCAGATGTGCAGGTACCTAGTGACCTGGCCCCAGTCCCCAGTCCCAGGACCAGCAATGCACAGAGGTGGGATCAAAGCCAGTCCGACTCCCACCCCCTCGTCACCCCTCTTCCCACAGACCTCGTGCTGTTTCTCATCTCCACGAGGTTTTCGTGTTGTGCTCTCCCACAGCATCATAGAGATTGTGGTCGGTGGTTCAGTCATTAAGTTGTGTCCAGCTCTTTGCAGCTTCATGGACTGCAGCATGCCAGGCTTCCCTGTCCTTCACTATCTCCTGAAGTTTGCTCAGATTCATGTCCGCTGAGTCAGTGATGCCATCCAACCATCTCATCCGTCACGAACGAGATGACCTTTAATAAACCTTCCCTGGGAGCCTCTGCTGGGAGATTTCCTCTCCCTTCTCTCCTCTGGTGGCGGCGGCAGCAAGGCAGCAAGGTGTGTTTTTTTTTTTTTTTCCTGTTGTTTCCTTTTTCTAAACTTTACAATGTACTCTTGAGGAAAGATTTCAAAACAGGCACTGTTAAACTCTGCTAAGCACAGAATGAACAGTTCTGAGCCAGGGAGCACTGTCCCCTGTGAGGAGCTGCCTGAGGGTGCGGCCAGGCTGCTGTGACGTGGGGACAGAGCCCCGGACTCGGCAACTGGCCGCCCCTTGCATGCCTGTTTGCGCCACGTCCACACGTCCCACTTCCGGAGCCTCAGGTTTCTCCACTGGAAGATGGCGTGAGTCAGCAACACGGCAGGATTCTCACAGGAACAGGGTTCCTTCGATGGGGTAGGACTGTGTGGAAGTGAGGCACTGCTCCTTTTGGGGGTCTCTTTTTTACCTTCCCCTCCCCTTCCCTTCCCTTCCTCTCCTTTCGAGAGTGGGCGGGCTGGCCCATCTGGTTCTGGGGACTTCGCTGAGGCCTGAGTTTGGCTGACTGTCAGGCCCCAGGTCCCACACCTTGGGGCCCCTCACAAGGGAGATGCCTTGGAGGGGATGTGGGGTGGGGAAGGGTCCATGCAGCCCCTACACTGGGGGGCTGTGTGTCCGCTCTTGCTGTCTGCATCCAGCTGGTATGTCTGGCCAGTGGGCAGCACAGACCAGTGAGACCCCAGTCTTATCTTGCCATTAGTTCCAAGCCCTTCTCCCCCATTTTAATGACCATCACAGTAAATGACATGTGTCTCCCACATGCAGACGGCTGGTTGGTAAAAGCTCATAAAACAAAACAGAAATGACCCAAAGTAGGTTAGCGCAAGGGTGAGGAACAACAGCTCCGAAATAATTCTCAAACATTGTATGCTTTGGGGATTTAGCCAAGGGAGCTGATAAACTAGGCCATTCAAATATATTATGCCAATATTTTCTCTGGCAAGAGATTGCTTGTCGGATTTGCATCCAGTTTCACTTCAGGACTTAATTCCTTTTTAGAAAAAAAAAAAAAAAAAACTGGAGGAAAATTTTCCACAAGCTGTATTTTACTTAGACCCAGATCCAAAGCCTGATCAATGCGTTATTACAATATATAATTAAGCATAATTACATTAAAATATTAAACCACCATCAGCTATTAGAAATAATGAAATTTCTTACATAAAGCCATCGCATGAATTACTCTGATGATTGTCAGACTCCCTCATCAAAAGGCTCTGCCCTAAAAGGCAGGCACTTCAATTGCCAGAGTGCTATAGCACAAATCTGCAAACCTGAGGACCTGAGCAGGATCAGGGTTGGGGCGAGGGGATGGGTCCCACTAAAGCTGCGGTGTTACAGGAAGTCATCCTCTAACGATGTCCCTCTGATGGACACTTCTGTGGCATGAACAGCTTAATTCCAATAATAATAAACATTGTTCTAAAGCAATTAAAGTACTAATAGAATTTGAGACTATGTGATAATAGACAAGGCAATAAAAGCAATTCTACGGTAAAAGCAATTGTCAGAGGGGCCCTGGATGATCTACTCACAGTGCTGGCTGGTATCCTGCAAATTCTTGTTTTTGTAATCGAGAATGTAAATTATATTTAGCTCAAGGCAGCATTTGAATTTAAATCCTAAAAAAAAGTCTAGTTTCTATAATGCAGTTTAAAGCCATCTTGTTCACAGTACTCATCTGCTTGGCCGACTCTCTTTCTATAGGAAAGTAGATGGTCGGTCATTAGACAAAACATCTTGGATCACCAGTGTCCAGAGAAATGAGGCTTCAGTGTAAATTCTGTCAATTTATGTGTGTGTGTGTGTGTGTGTGTGTTCAGTCGTGTCTGACTCTTTGCAACCCCACAGATTGTAGCCTGTCAGGCTCCTCTGTCCATAGGATTCTCCAGGCAAGAATATTGGAGTAGATGGCTATTTCCTTCTCCAAGGTATCTTCCTGACCCAGGGATGGAACCTGCCTTTCCTGCACTGCAGGCGGATTCTTTACCATCTGGGAAGGCCATGTATCCACATACACACGTATGTATGCATATTTTATTTCTCACTTTGGCATATTCAGTTTTTTTTTTTGCAAGTAATGTATTGATAGATGGGCTCAGTTGGTAGTTCTCAAGCCAGATTAGAATCACCTGTGGAGATTTTTAAATCTGGTGATGCCCAAACCAGTTAAGTCAGACTTTCTGGAGTGTCGATGGGAGTGGGCACTGATGCCTTTATGAACTCCTACACCAGGGCTGAGGATCGCAAGCCTGGAGCCATATATCCGTCCTCACCACCGGTGCTGCCCTCTTCTCTCCTGTGGGGGCTGCTTCTGAATGGAGATCCTGAAGGTGACTAAAAGGTGGCTATTCCAGGAGGCAGGGTCAGCTCTGGGGCCTCCAGTCCAGGGGGCTGGCAGTAAACTGGAGGGGACCCCCAGAGCCAGCCTGTTGTGTCTTCAGGAAGGTGGGGCTGCCTGATTTTCAAGAGAAGCCAGAAGTCTGCATTTTTACATGAAAATCTCTCGGTTTTTAAATGCTCACAAAGGATTAAACATTTATGAAAACCCTTGCCGGCCACACAAGCAGGTGCTTGGCCAAGCCTGCAAATACCAATTCACAACGTCTGAGTGAGCACAAATCCCCTGAATGCAAGGGTAACTGGATAAATATTTGCAGAAGGAAACATGAGCAGTGTCTGAAAAGTTGTCATTTTTCGAACAGGAGAGATAAATCTCTATTTGCTTACTTGTAATTTAGTGGTGCTCTCCAGTACCAAGGAGTGTCACTGACGTTAACAATCCCTCAAACACAGTTTGCTATGTGAAGGACAATTTAAACCCACAGGTATACAGCCACAACCACTGTAAACTGAACATACAATCCACCCAACCAGCTCACGCCCCCACCCTGACTTGACTCTCAGTCTCAGAGCAGAGCTTCTCAGGCTCTGCTGTGCTGGGACTGCTGGGGGTTTTGCTCATGTGTTGATAGAACGGGTGGTGGGGAACTGAGGTTCTGTCATTACTACAAGCTCTCTGGTGATACTCCTGTGACGGTTCTCAGGATCAGACTTTGAGAAGCAAAGACTTAAAAGTCACGTAGGCTGGTTATAACCCCAGGAACTTTCCAAACAAGAAGCCTGATTCTCTCTGAAGGCGGAACCCTGTGTTTTTCCACTGTGCCTGGCACCTCTTAGGAGCTCAGTAAATAATGGTGTGGTGAATTAATCAATGTGTAGGGTACGGATGTGAGAGCTGGACCATAAGGAAGGCTTTGCGCCGAAGAACTGATGCTTTAGAATTATAGTGCTGGACACGACTGAGCAACTGAACAACAACAATTAAATAAAAAGGAACTAAGGTAGGAGCCATGAACAATACAAGCCACAGACCATTCCTGGAATAGGACAGAGACCTCGCATGGAAATCCTGAATTTTAGAGGGAGAAGGAGCTGATCCACCATGTATCCGCCCCACTCATTTCCCTGCAATGGAGGCCTTGTAACATGATCCATGGATCCCCCTGCCTTCCTTGCTGTAATAAAGAACCCCTTCCTGTTTACCACAGCAGTGTGTACAGCAATTACTTTATTTTGCCTGAAGCATACTACCGTGGAAAGAGTAGGCATGGATTTTAGAGTCAGAGAGATCTGGGTTCCAATCCCAGCTATGCCAGAGTCAAGCTGTGTTGCCTCCTGATGAAACATCATTTCATCTGAGATAGACATCAGTTCAACCTAGAGGGTAATTATACATTCTGCATCCTGATAATGCCTAATCCTAAGAAAACAGACATGGACTCAGTCATGTGTTGCTTACCAGACGGTTTCACTGAGAGATCTTTCAAACGAAAACTTCACAGAGTTATGCATTATATTCATCGCCATCATTATACAGCTCCTATGCTTATTTCAATCTGGGTAGTAAAAGTAATGAAAAAGGGGAGTTGTGAGGACAGCTATTATTTCCTTCAAGGACACAACTTGAATAAATACTGTTTTCTCCTCCAATGGTTTTATTCAGAGAGCACAAGAATGGAATTTGCAACAAATGAAAAAACTGAACATACACTTCTAACTGAATAAAGCTTTTATTGGGCAATTTAGAAATATATATGCTTTAGTACTGAGAAGCTCTAGATTCTAACCTGTTAATAAAGGTAAGTGAATGAGTAAATGTGTGAGTCGGGGGCTGTAATGAACCATGGCTCTGGATGAAATCAGCAGAGTCTGATCTCAATGCAGCAGTGGGGATCAGGGTGGGAATCGTCCAGCCCAGGTGCCCAGGTTCCAGATGCCATGGGAGCCTGAGTCCCTGTGCCCGAAGTCCTCTCCAGGCCATGCTGGGTACCTGCCTGACTCCTTCTCCAGCTCAAGATCTGAGACGTGTGCAGGTGGCACCTGTATCCACCTTGCTTACTGCTTAGTGGAAAAGAGGCCTTCAGAAAAGATCTCTGGTGTCCCTCAGACACCTTAGAACATATTTCCTTTATTCATCTTTGACAGACAGTTGCTGCTGTTCAGTGGTTCCGTCGTGTCTGACTGCGACCCCACGGACTGCAGCGTACCAGGTCTCCCTGTCCTTCACTCTCTCCTGGAGTTTGCTCAAACTCATGCCCATTGAGTCAGTGATGCTCTTTACATGGCACTTGTTATGTCCATGTTACTCATTGTTTTAAATTAACAATTTTTTTCTAAATATCTGTAAGTAAAAGTTGCTCGTTGTGTCTGACTGTTTGCAAGCCCTTGGACTGTTGACTGCCAGGCTCTGCTGTCCGTGGAATTCTCCAGACAAGAATACTGGAGTGGGTAGCCATTCCCTTCTCCAGAGACTGTTCCCGACTCAGGGCTCAAACCCAGGTCTCCTGTACTGCAGGCAGATTCTTTACCATTTGAGCCACCAGGGAAGACTTTCCTTAGGCTGGAGTAAAACTGTCTCCTTACGCTTGTGTCCACTGGTCAGCATTCAGCTCTCTGGAATTGCTGTGAATCACTCCATTTTCTCTTCCCTGTAAAAATAATCATGATCATGTCACCCATGAAGATGTCACATCTTTATCTGCTTTTATAAATGGCCCACAAGGCTCCCTTTCATCATTCTGATTTACTGAGACTTTGTTAGGAGCAGAAGAAGGTGCATCCAGAAATGTGTTTTGTTTTTGTTTTTTTAAAAAAAGTATATTTAAGGCTAATTTTCAAAATGGTTGGAAAATAGCTACAGTCAGAATGCCAGGCGGAGGACACAGCTGCCTCCAGGAGGGCCATGGATTTGATGCATGGGTTTGACAGTCACCATCTGCGCTTTCTGCAGGGGCAGCCACACCACGCCGGGATGTGCAAGGCAGAAATGCAATCAAGGGCTTTAAAATAAAGCAGCGGTGGGCTCCCCAAATTTGATTAAATCCCAACTTCCCACCTCAGTGTGTTCCACCTGTCTCTAGCCTTCCCGTTATGAGGCATGAACGCTGGAGGCCAAATCCGAAACTCGTCCTCTAAAAAATTCAACGTTTTTCAGATGAGCTGATTCTGAAAAGTTATTTACATGATGGTCTTCCTCTTTTATGAAAATAGAAACAATAGAAACTCAGAATTTGGCCATTTCTATACAAAGTAGAAAAGCAATCATTTGAGGAAGAGATAACAAGTTAACAGCAAGAGAGGCAGAACACACACGCATAAAATAAGTAGAAGGAAAAATAAAACCTTAACGGGAATGAAGATGAAACTGGAGGAAGCAGAAAGGGAGCCAGACCCTGCTGAACACTGAGCAAGGGACGCAAAAGATAAAAATGAAAACTCCTAGCAAAATACAGTTGAAATTTAAAAAAAAGAATTTTTAAGAAAAGATTAGAGAAAGAGATCCAGCAAATGCATAGCTAGTGTCTCTGAGAAAAAAGCAAAACAATGAAACAACCAAACAAACAAACTATACACACACACACACACACACACACACACACACACACAGTAAAACCTTCCCTGGTGGCTCAGATTATTTTTAAAAATCTGTCTGCAATATGGCAGACTTGGGGTGGATCCCTGGGTTGGGAAGATCCCCTGGAGAGGGCATGGCAACCCTCCAGTATTCTTACCTGGGGAATCCCCACGGACAGTGGAGCCCGGGCTACAGTTTATGGAGTCTCAAAGAGTCAAACATGACTGAGCTAACACACTTAACACACATACAAAAAAATAAACACACACAAACTAACACACTTAACACACATACAATAAAAGCTACCCATTCTCCTGAGCATTTTGTATCTATAAGTTCAAAGATACTTGAATCTATAACTGAAAGGGCCATCAGGTGAATGAGAATCCAGAATTGGGGTGTATCTTGATAAAGTTACCGTCATCTAGAGATAAACACCTGTGTGGGCAGTCAGGAAAGCCTCTACTCTCTCCCCAGCCCTTCAGCAGCAGAGCCTGGGAACGGCAGAGAGGGTGGTGAGTAGGAAGTGCCAGGAATCTGCTTCCTCTCTAGACAGTGATGGCACTGGCAGAAGCTGTCTGATGCAACTCTTTTGGAACCTGGAGTCTATTTGAAGGCGTGCAGCTTCCAGGGGAGGCTTGGGAGATAAGCCACAGTTAATTTCAGTCAGCTCTGGCTCTCAGTGCAGTGGTGGCTACCCATGCTCCGCCCTCAGCCCCCTGGCCGGAAGCTGTGCCCACGTTCCTGGAGCAGTTTGCGTGTGACTTGCAGGATGTACAGGGTGGACAACCAGGACCTTGTCCTCCAAATGCCGGGGCTCTGTGTTCTGGTGGCTGACTGTGGAGCTGTGGGCACGGAGGAGCCAGATGCTATTGCTGCAACCTCTGCTGGCTGAAGTGGCTTTTAGGGTATTTCAGAGTGCCTTGAAATTTTTTTTCCCTTCATTCTCCCCTTCGCCTTTGGGAGACAGGTATTTAAGGATTGTTGTTTAGTTGCTAAGTCGTGTCCAACTCTCTGTTACCCTGTGGACTGCAGCACACCAGGCCTCCCTGTCCTTCACCATCTCCTGGAGTTTGCTCAGGTTCATGTCCATCGTGTTGGTGATGCCATCCAACCATCTCATCCTTTGTTGTCCCCTTCTCCTCCTGCCCTTAATTTTTCCCAGCATCAGGGTCTTTTCCAATGAGTCAGCTGTACAAATAAGGTGCTCAAAGTATTGGAGCTTCAGCTTCAGTATCAGTCCTTCCTTCCACTGAATATTCAGGGTTAATTACCTTTAGGATTGACTGGTTTGATCTTCTTGCAATGTAGTACAAAAGTAAGTTGTTTATCCCACCCTCTCTTCCAGAATTCTATCCACTGCAGGAAAGAAAGAACAAGGAAAACTACCAGGGCCCCAGCAATGAACTCAGAGCTCTGCATGGTAAAAGTAATAAAAACTGAATGCATAATTCAATAGATAGAACAACCAGACATGAAGACAAGTAAAGAAATAGAGGACAAGAACCATAACCTAACTAGATCTAACAGAAACCATATGGAATAGTATACCCACAACAGAATACACAATCTTCTCAAGTTCACACGGGCATTTTCTAAGACAAACCTTATGTTAGGGCACAAATCAAGCCTTAATACATTTTAAAATATATATATCATACAAAGAATCTTTGTTGACTATGACAGGATAAAACTGGAAATCAGTAACAGCAGGAAATCTGGGAAATTCACAAATTTGTAGAAATTAAATGACAAACTCTTAATCAATGAGTCAAAGAGAAAATCAGAAAGAAAATTAGAAAACTCAAGTATTTGTCCCTTAAAGATACAAATTTAAATGAAAACACAACATACCAAAACTTAGGGGATTGCATGAAAGCAGTGCTATGAGGAAAATTTATGGCTGTAAATGCTGCATCAAAAAAAGAAAAAAGAACTCAAATCAACGATCTGCCTTCAGAATTTAAGGATCTAGAAAAAGAAGAAAAACCAAGAGCTAGCAGAAAGAAGGAAATAATAAACAGTAGAGTGGAGACTGACAGAACAGAGAAAACAATAAAGACAACGAGGGCAAGAGTTTCTGTTTTTTTTTTTCTTGAAAATTAACAAAATCAAAAAGATTAACTGGGAAAGAGAAGATGCAACCTATTGAAATCAGAAATGAAAGTGGGTGAATTACTACCAACTCTACAGAAATAAAAAAGATTATGAGAGACCACTGTGAACAGCTATATGCCCTTGTATGCCCACAAATTAACACAGATGCAGTGAACACATTCTTAGAAACACAAAACCTACCAAGAGTGAATCATGAAGAAATGGAGAATCTGAATAGACCTATAATTAGTAAGAACATTGAACCAGGAACCAAAAACTACTTGACAAAAAAATCCTTGGACCAGATGGCTCCATGGGTGAATTCTACCAAACACTGCAAGAACTTAGATAAATTCTTCTCAAAAGTGAAAGTGTTAGCTGCTCAGTCATGTCCGCCTCTTTGCAATCCCATGGATTGTAGCCAGCCCGGCTCCTCTGTTCATGGGATTCTCCAGGCAGAATACTGGAGTGGGTAGCCATTCCCTTCTCCATGGGATCTTCCCGACCCGGGGACCAAACCCAGGTCTCCTGTGGATGTTGCACTGGCAGGTAGATTCCCTCCCATCTGAGCCACCAGCGAAGCCCAAATTCTTCTCAGACTTTTCCCAAAAACTGAAGAGGAGGGAACATTTCCTAACCAGCAGGAAGGCATCTCAACTGGAAAAGAAGCAGGGAAATGATCTCTGTCCAAAAATGACATGAATGTCAGTGACCACTGATGGCAAGGGAATAAACAAAATGTGGTAGATACACAGTGGGAATTTATTTAGCCTTAGAAAGGAATGAAATTCTGATACATACTGCAACATGGATAAACCTTGAAGACATTATGCTAAGTGAAATAAGCCAGACACAAAAGGATAAATATTGTATGACTCTATTTATATGAAATACCTAGAACAGTCAAATACACAGAGACAGAGAGTAAAGCAGTGATGACCTGGGGCTTGGGGGTGGTGAGGTGGGAGTTACTAGTCAAGGAGGACAGGGTTCCAATTTGGAGGTGCAAAGTAGTGAAGATTGCATACAGTGTCAATTCATTTAATGCCACCGAACTGAGTACTTAAAAATGGGCAAAATGGTAACTTTTGTGTTATGTATATTTTATCGCAATTAAAAAAAAACCTGGAAGACAGTGAAGTTACATCTATCACACGTTCAAGGGAGGAAAATGTACAGAAGGATGGCACGTCTCACTCAGTGGCACCTCAGATACACAGAGCCAGTGTTTGTCTCCACCTTTTCGCATTTCCCCACGACTCTTTACATCCTGGTCATGACTATTCAACAAGGGGTTCTTTCCTTTT
>SJYF01000322.1:11152166-11162657 GCA_006410515.1 Procapra przewalskii
GGAGGGATTGGGGGCAGGAGGAGAAGGGGACGACAGAGGATGAGATGGCTGGATGGCATCACGGACTCGATGGATGTGAGTCTGAGTGAACTCCGGGAGTTGGTGATGGACAGAGAGGCCTGGCGTGCTGCGATTCATGGGGTCGCAAAGAGTCGGACACGACTGAGCGACTGAACTGAACTGACTGACACTGTTGGTGGGAATGTAAAAAATGCAGCCAGTGCAGAAACAGTATGGAGAGTGCGTGCTTAGCCTCTCAGTCGTGTCCTACTCTTTGCCACCCCATGGACTGTAGCTGGACATGCTCCTCTGTCCAAGGGATTTCCCAGGCAAGAATACTGGCGTAGGGTGCCATTTCCTTCTTCAACAATACGCAACATTCTCAACAACTTAAAAATAGAGCTACCATACAATCTAGCAATTCCACTCCTTGATAGACTTCAGAAAAAAAAGAAATGAAAGAAGATATATGCACCCCAATGTTCATGGCAGCATTATTTACAATTTGCGAGGATATGAAGGCAAGTTAAATGTCCATCAGGAGATGAATGGATTAAGAACATATGATGTATACACACAATGGGAAGAGGGAGGGGCATAAGAGGTACAAACTCTTACGTATAAAATAAGCTACAAGGATATGTTGTACAACACAGGGAATACGACCAATATTTTATAATAACCATAAATGGAGTAAATCTTTAAAAATTGGGAACCACTATATTGTACACCTGTAGCTTATACAATATTATACACCAACTACACTTCACTTTAAAAAAAAAAAGACGTCACAGCCCTTTTGATCAATGACTGCAAAGCACCTATTTTTATTTTAAGAAAAGTTGAACAGGTAATTGTTTTGGAGGGGAAGTACAATGTAACCAAACTATGCTATATTTGTTGAACTTTTAGTTAAATGAGGAGGAAAACTCACTAATTTTCTTTTCCTCTAGAAGATAAGCATATCTCCTATCACATTCTGGAAGATACAAATATAGAACTACTGTGGCTGAAGACATACTAATTACAAATGACCAACATTTTCATCCAACCAAATAGAAATTATTACACCAAATGAACACGCCCAAGGGGAAATTTATTCCTTAGCTTGCTACTATATAACCTCAAAATGACAGACGGCATCTGTCTCTATTGAGCCTTAATTGCAAAGAAACCCAATCAGTAAAAATATGCATTTCTTTTTTCTTACACTCTAATAATCCCTCTTGGCTCAGAGGTAAAGAATCTGCCTGCAGTGTAGAAGATGCAGGTTTGATTCCTGGGTTGGGAAGAGCCCCTAGAGGAGGGCATGGCAACCCACTCCAGTATTCGTGCCTGGGAAATCCCATAGTCCATGGGGCCACAAAGAGTTGGACACAACTGAGTGACTAACATTTTCACTTTCAGTAATCCCTCAGCTTTTAATGCTCAGGTTTGTTCAACCTTCTTGCCTATGTTGCTAACAGAGTAGATTTCCCAATCCCGCAATTTATAAGAATACAAGGAGGCACTTCTGGTTTTCCCCAGGCCCTGTGGGGATGGCAGAGAGAGACTCCACCACTGAGCGGGTGTTCCTATAGGTTTAGATTTGTCCTGTCATCAGAGGGGACCACAGAGGCAGATGACGGGGTCTTTCACTTTAAAAACAAGAAGATGAAGGTCAGAGTAGTGAAGCAGGGTTAGGATAAGTGCACAAGACAAAAGCACAAGTCTCTTAGCCTCTGGAAGCATCTGTACCCGACACTCCTTTCTGGAACAATAACACCAACCGAACACACAAACAAGGCATCCTTCCCAACAAAAATCACAGTCTGTGTTTTGGCTGGTGCTTTTGTTTTTACCTCTGGGGAGTATAACCAAGTCAATATCTTCTTTTCCTTTGATTTTCAAGCACTTTCTGCCGTACAAGTCTGGGCAAAGAACAAAAAATAAAATAAAACCTGGATTCATTATCCTCTGAGGCAGGAATAAATCATGACAGCAGCACAAATTTAAATAGAAATCACAGGTAAACAATGGTGAATTAGCAGGTATTCTGAAGCATGGAGCCTTGTTAGAAGTCTTCTCCAGTTTAAGATTTAAAAATATACCTTTGTTTAGAAACTCTTAACTTTGAAACTTGAAACTCGAAAGCCCCCAGCCTCCAGTTCTATTGTAGCCAAAAGTTTCTAAAAGTCTCTTGAGAATAATCTTTAGATTCTGAGGAAGAGCTACGGATTGTAGGTGATGGTGTGGTAGGTGGTAAATAATAATTGTTCCTGATGATTTCTGTGCTTATTTTAATAAGAAGATTATAGACATTGTGCTCAAACAACTGTACAAAGTAATTTAGTTACACTGTTGAATGTCAGAGAATTAATTAACTTTTAAGATGCTCCAGGATACAGTGAGGATTAATTCTGCAACTCTTTCATCATGGAACTTCATTAAAACTTGAGGCTCATAGTTTGTAATGAATGCAGAAGTTTCTAAAATAAAACTTTGCCAGTGTTACTAATTACTTAGTAATTAATTGTAGGTGGTCAGAACTTGAGAAGATGGATTAATTGATCTGTAATATTTAAGATTTTAATGAGAAGTAGAATACTTTGCTTTGCAGGTATATTTTCTGGTTGCACTTAGATAACCTCGCTCTCATTTTACTCTCACTGAAAAGTCTTTTATGTGGACATTCTAGTACTATTTCAGTTTCTGTTTTGGATGAGGAAATGGCTTCAGTTACTAAATCTTACACATAAACCTAATTGACTGGTACATAATTATCACTTAGTCACTTAGTCGTGTCTGACTCTTTTGAGACCCCATGGACTATAGCCTACCAGGCTCCTCTGTCCATGGGATTTCCCAGGCAAAAATACCAGAGTGGGTTGACATTTCCTTGCCCAGGGGATCTTCCTGACCCAGGGATCAAACCCACATCTCTGAATTCTTTACTGCTGAGCCATCAGGGAAACCCAACTCGTACATAATTTGAGGCAATCTTATCTACATGTTCTAAAAACACATGAGTGTGTGTGTGTGTTTGTGTTAGTCCCTCAGTCATATCTGACTCTTTGAGACCCTTTGACTGTAGTCCACAAGGCTCCTCTGTCCACAGAATTCTCTAGGCAAGAATACTGGATGGGTTGTCATTTCCTTCTCCAGGGGATTCTTCCCAACCCAGGGATCCAACCTGGGTCTCCTGCATTGCAGGCAGATTCTTTGCTGTCTGGGCCACCAGGAAAACCCTCCAAAAACACTTATGTCATGTAAAAATGCATTCTATTAATCAGATACTTTTTAACCATGAAGACTTCTTTTTTAATCAAAAAAGCAATTAGCTGAGAAAGAATTGCTCTTGAAATCCCACCTTTGGGTCTTAAAAGGAGGACCTGCGCACAGCCACTGCAGTGCATGCTAGTCCCAGGTAGTTACTCTGCTGTGATGCAGACCGGTAATCAGTCCACCCAAATCCTGGGTCCATGTCTTCACCCTGTTCCCTGGGTAGGAGGCCCAGAGTGAATAGTTAAAAGTCTAGAGGCCTCAGCTTCCTGACCTGCCAAACCCAGACAGTACTTGCCTTACAGGGTTTGTTCAGAACAATCAGTGAAACAACATATTATAACATAGTTTATAAACTCTTAAGCATCTTTGGTCATGCAGAAAACTATGTGTAATATTTTTATTAATTCCATATATATATATATATATATATATATATATATATCAGGGTTTATCTATATTCTTATAAGAAAGAACATGAATGGTAGAAAGAAGACTTGGCCCTAAGTAGGGAGCCTCTAGGAGAGAAAGTTGGTCCACACAGGATGCCAGAAGTACTTGTGCTCAATAGAGTCATTTTGTAAAGAATAAGATGGATAAAAAGAACTATTTTTAGCTCTGCTTACATCTTTTTGGCAAATAGTTGGGTATTCTCCCTCAAACTTTACAAGTTTTATATGTGAGTTGATTTTCAAACTATCTGAAAGTTTCCTTCTACAATACCATGAAGATCAAGGTTCTATTCTACAAAATTAAAAAATAAAATAGAAGCCAGTATGCCTTATATAACTTTGATGAAGATTTTAAAAGGCAATTTAAAAATAAATCAAATAAGTTTACTAAGTGGCTTTTCAAAAAATACAAAGCAGTGCAATTAATCGCAGATCTATTTAGGAATAATTGTTGCTTTCAAAATTATTACATCATCAGGGAGATACACCAAGTCAAACTCTGTAAACTACTGAGATTCAGTTACATCTCCCGAGTGAGGTAGGTGCCGCCTAAGGACTCCCAGACTCTTCATTTCACTCAACTGCATTTCATTCCCTCCCACAAAAACTCTACAAGGATGCTTGTTATGAGTCAAGCAACTGAGGCTCAGAAATGTTAAACCACTTGCCCATATTAAGGGCACAGTGAGTCGATGATGGAGGGTGAGTGAGTCTGGAGGCAGAGTCTACAGACTCCAAAGCCAGCTTTCTTCTCCCCTACACATTTCCTTCCAGGAACAGAGGGCGGGAGGGTCCGTGAGCATCTACAGATGGCCCGGAGCCGGAGATGGCACAGGGGAGGAGAAAACTGGGTGTATAGTAGTGCTTGCGAGGACCGGAAGGAGGGCTCAGATCTGTGTGGCTGGGGAGGAGGCAGAGGATGCAGCTGGGTCTGTTCTGAAAGAAGCAGGAGGAGAGTGACGGATGGGACCACAGAGATCTAGGGAATGAGGGCAGGAGGAAAGCGAAATGCAGGAGAGAGCGTTTGGGGAGATGAATAAGCAGGTCAACTGATCTGGGGGAAGCATCTGCCTGTGTGAGGAGAGGCAGGACCAGAGGTGCGGCTGCGGCTGGAGCTGAGCTGGGGGAGCCTGGCACGCTGCTCTGAGCATGCGGCCTTTATCGTGAGAGCAATGGAAGCAGCCGTGGCCCCATTACTGCCTGGCAAGTGGAAGGGAAAGAGTGGAAGTAGTGACAGATCTCCTTCGTGGGCTCTAAAATCACTGCCGACAGTGACTGCAGCCATGAAATCAGAAGATGATTGCTTCTTGGCAGGAAAGCGATGACAAATAGACAGTGTGTTGAAAAGCAGAGACATTACTCTGCCAACAAAGGGATGTGTAGTCAAGGCTATGGTGACTCTTCCCAGTGGTCACATACGGTTGTGAGAGCTGGACTGTAAAGAAAGCAGAATGCCGAAGAACTGATGCCTTCAAGCTGTGGTGCTGGACAAGAGTCCTGAAAGACTCTTGGACAGCAAGGAGATCAAACCAGTCAATCTTAAGGGAGATCAACCCTGAATATTCACTGGAAGGACTGAAGCTGAAGCTCCAGTATTCTGGTCACCTGATGAGAACAGAGGACTCATTGGAAAAGTGCCTGATGCTGGGAAAGATGCTGATGCAGAAGGAGAAGAGGGTGTCAGAGGATGAGATGGCTGGACGGCCTCACTGAAGCAATGAATGTGAACTTGGGAAAACTCCGGCATGCTGCAGTCCAGGGGGTCGAAAAGTGTTGGACATGAGTGGGTGAGTGAACAACAACAACAATGGAAGTAGCCACCGCAGCACCGGCCTTGGGAGCATCTACTGCACGTGGTCAGCAGTAATGTCAGGCCAGTCATGTGCCAACAATTAATATTTCAAGAGCTGGACCTTAAAGAAGACTGCGTGCCAAAGAACTGATGCTTTCAAACCGTGGTACTGCAGAAGACTCTTGAGAGTCCCTTGGACAGCAAGGAAACTAAACCAGTCAATTCCAAAGGAAATCAACCCTGAATATTCATTGGAAGGACTGATGCCGAAGCTTCAATACTTTGGCCACCTGATTCGAAGAGCTGACTCACTGGAAAAGACCCTGATGCTGGGAAAGATTGAGGGCAGGAGAGAGGGGGACGACAGAAGATGAGATGGTTGGATGGTATCACCGATTTAATGGACGTGAATTTGAGCTGGGAGATGTGAAGGACAGGGAAGCCTGGCATGCTGAAGTCCATGGGGTCACAAGGAGTCAGACTCAACTGGGTGACTGAACAACAATTATTTTAAATCCAAATGAAGTATGTAGATGAGAAAAAAATGCCTGCTAGTGCTAAGGCAACAAAAGTTGTGTTTTTCTGGGGTGCAAGAACACCAATATTTCCTTGATGGAATAAACCATGGACATTTGAGCACAGACTGTTCTCAGCATTTAATTGCTAAGGGCTGGAGCCAAGGCAAGATTCCAGAAATCCAGAGATCCACGATAGATCATAAAATGCCTCATGAAAATAAGCACAGAAAAATATTTTTAAAGATCTTTTGAAGGCATGCATTGGTTATATTATCACATTTTAGCAAGACTATAAATTTGTTTAGGAAACACACGAGACTGTAATGAAGGTGCCAGGGGAGCTGAGGCGAGCGGAATTCAGTATCTGGGTCCTTTCATCGAGTCAGCTTCTGTCCACACCCCTGGGCTGAACTTGACAGACTCAGCTCAGTTTTAGCTTGCAAAATATTCAACAGAACCATTTAGTTCTTCTTGATCGCCTTGATCGGCTCACCGTCTCCAGGAACCTAAGGTGGTCACTGCTGAAACCAGAGGCCCCCCTCTCATTCCCTGTCACTCATCACAACCCAGGAGTCTCTCTTCTGTTATGCTTAACTTTGCTTTCCTTCCTCCATCTTCGCTCCTGCAGGGTTGGCAGTATTCAGGCATATGAATGCTTGAATGATACTCACCTTGCTGTAGTCAGCATCCACATTATAGCCGTTCATTTGCTCCTCATTTATCCACTGAACAAACCCTTAGAAAGGCACTGCTCCAAACTCCAGTGATACAGCAGTGGACAAAACAGACTAAACTCCTTGTCCCTGTTAAACTTTCATCTCGGGGTAAGAAAACTGCCCAGGCTGCTGAGTGGTGCAGGGCCACCGAAGACAGACAGGTCATAGAGTAGAGTTATGACTAAACGTGGTCCACTGGAGGAGAGAATGGCAACCCACTCCAGTATTCTTGCCTGGAAAACCCCATAAACAGTATGAAAAGGCAAAAACATATGACACCGGAAGATGAGCCCCCTGGTCAGAAGGTGTCCTATGCTACTAGAGAAGAGAAGAGGGCAATTACAAATAGCTCCAGCAAGAATGAAGCAGCTGGGCCAAAGCAGAAATGACACTCAGTTGCGGATGTGTCTCAGGGTGAAAGTAAAGTCCAATGCTGTAAAGAACAGTATAGCATGGGAATCTGGAAGGCTACTGTCAGGCACTGAGCTAGACATTAGAAATACACAGATGTGTAAAACACCGTCTCTAAGGTCTGGAAGCTCATATGGGCTGAACTGCTGTGGAAAGTTTCAAGACCAAAAGGAGCCTTGATGAAGGGAGAAGATGCAACAGGAGCGAAGAGAGCAGGAAGGATGATGGAACAAAAGAAACCAGCACAGAAATAAGAATCTCCATGGCCAGAGACAGGAAATGTGGGGCACGTGGGAGACTTCACCTTCTGAAGCACAAAAGTCATGTGGGAAGGAGCAAGAGAAGAGGCTGACTGACTTAAAGAAAACCTCTGGAAGGTCTTGGAAGGTTCATACAGGAAACAATCAGCTAACACTGCTTTAATTCTGAGAATGGACCTTGTAGAAGGTAATTCGAGTTTTGAATACCAACTAGTTAGCTCAGAGCAGAGGAATTTATTATTAGGATCATCAAGGAACCACCTTACTGCCTGCTGTTCTTGTCTGATTACCATAATTTTTTCCCAGCCACTTTCATCGTCAATATAGGCCTTTGGGAAGTGTGCAAAATTTATAATATGGCAGGCATTAGGAAAAACAAAGTGAGCTTTATAAGGCGTTTTGTTAGATTTTCTTAATAGCAGTGATTGAATATGACAGCTATTATAACTAATGGTTTTGCCGATTGTGTGAATTAGAGTATGTTAAACACTGCTCTGGGAGGCAGAAGACGCTATTAGAAAAGACTGAGGTGGACCACAGGGGCCTGGAAAAAAGTCCTATGCTGGCCTGGGGAAGCCAGCGAACAGACTGTATAAAGTGGCGGAGGGGAGCTGCGTTTCTAGCAATTTCCTTTATGAGGAAACTGTTTAGTGAGTATAATCTTATTCCCTTGTTGCAGATCGAAGCCTTTAGTACCAATTACAAAGAAACGTGTTCAAGGTGCAAGTTTTGCATTGTGCCAATTACAAAGAAACGTGTTCAAGGTGCAAGTTTTGCATTGTGCAGTATAAATAAGAACAAACAGTTTGGGGAGGACATGGTTAAGATCCCTCCCCCTCGGTAGTTCTATTTTCACCAAGTAAGAGACAAATTCCTGTCAAGATTACCCTGAGAATCCTGAACAGCAGGAGAATGTCTAAATCTGAACCCAGCCAGGCAGGTTCAGAGCCTGCAGCTGCTGTGCTGGTGCCAGCCTGATGCTTTGAAACGCACATAGAATTCAGGGCCAGGTGTTCTGGATTCAGATCCCACCTCTTCTGCCACAGTGCGGTCCTGCACACTTTGCCTAACCACTCTGAACCTTCAAGTGCCAACATCATAAAATCAGAGTCAGAATATTTACCACGCAGAGAGTTGCTGTGAGGATGAAATGAAATTCACTAGACCGTGCATATGAACTGTCTTTCACAGGGCTCTGCAGTGGGCACTGAGTGTGTGCAGTTAGCATTATTGTCGATAAATCTGGTGCTCTGAGGTTACAGAACTAAGGATATGCTGGACTTAACCAGAAGACCCAGGTCCTGGATTGGCTACTAGGAGGACCTCTGACTTCCTCACCAGCTAATTGACAACACTCTAACGACAGTAACGTCCATTTTGCCTAAATGACAAGATTATGGGCAACTTTCAAGGTAATATATTAAAGTCATTTTTCACTCTAGAGTTCATTCCTGGATGCAAGATACTCAAGGGTAAGGTCATTTGCCTGCATTTAACGCACCATGAATATGCTACTACTCACTCTGCTGGTGATGGTTCAGTTACTCAGTCGTATCCCTCTCTCAAAACCCCATAAACTATAGCCTGTCAGGCTCCTCTGTCCATGGGATTTCCCAGACAAGAGTACCAGAGTGGGCAGCCATTTCTCCAGGGGATCTTTCCAGTCCAGGGATGGAATACTCATCTCCTGCATTGCAGGTGGATTCTTTATTACTGAGCCACCAGGGAAGCCCACTACTGATTCTATTAGCACCAAAAAAGGGAATATATCTAATAGTATACAGTCTTTCTGTAGTGGCATTTTATTGTGAATCTGACTCTTCAAGGTTGTATTAACATGCAAACTTAGACTGAGAAGATGAATCTTATAAACGTTAAGTAGTATGTAATACACTCGAATCCATAACATGACCCTCCACTAAGAAAATGTGAACATAAATAGACTGTTTCCACTAATAAATCATGGAGGCTTAGAATTTACTAATTATAGTTCCCTCTCCAAAGATTAACATCAGAACAAGCATGCTTTTTAAAAATAAACACTAAACTGGAGTGCCGTTAAGGAAAAGACAAAACTTCCTCAATTGCTGGGCAGCATCTAATTGATTCTGGAAGAAAGTCAAGAGTTAATTTTATATTTTTCCCTGGAACTGTAAGCAGTCTGGAGATTCTAAGGTCACAGCATTGCCAGGATAAGAAGTCAGAGCGGGCCTGTCCGGAGCTCAGTGATGGTGGATGCCCTGGAAGCCAGAGGAAATGAAAACTCTGATCTTTGCTAATTTAACCCCGTGCTTTCCCTGGTGCCTCAGACAGCAAAGAATCCACCTGCAACGCAGAAGACCCGGGTTTGATCTCTGGGTTGGGAAGATCCCCGGGAGGAGAAAATGGCAACGCACTCCAGCATTCTTGCTTGGAGAATCCTATGGACGGAGGAGACTGGCGGCTACAGTCGCAAAATGTCTGACATGACTGAGCGACTAAGACACTTTAACTTGCTAATTTAATGCCCGTGCCTATCCTTGGACATGGGCCAAGTAAAAATTATTTTCCCTCAGCATGTAGAAGAGGCCAGATGGGATTTGAACATTTTCCTCCACCTCTACGTGGTATCTTATTATTTTAAGAGCAAAGATCTGCGTGAGGGTACAGGCAGCCTAGGGAGATTATCACAAGTAAACTGTGAAAAGAGTTAAAATAAATCGTGTCTGCTCATCATTAGCAGACAGACTTTTCCTTGTTGATTTCCTTGTTCTTTTTTTTTCCCTCCAGCTGGAATTCTGGACCATGAATTGGACCAGGGAGACTGGAGGGGGTAGGGTGGCAGAGAGCAGGCCCAAGCAGACATTACTGCCAAGACCATTGATCCAAACAATGTTATGATGATCGGTGTAGAAAAAGAGGACGAGGATTGGGACACGAGCATGACTTAGGTCTCAGGATGTGAAAGAAAAAGTATGGCTTAAGAATTCCAGACTTTCACCATGGGTCTCCCCTCCCCTGCCCAGCTGCTAACACAGTTCCCTGCGTTTACAAAAGAGGATTTCACAGAATAGCATCCTGTGTGATTTTTTTTTTTTTTTT
>SJYF01000322.1:11162662-11174213 GCA_006410515.1 Procapra przewalskii
TTTTTTTTTTTTTTTACTTTTTGGCTTTGTAATCAATTAACAGGGCTTCCCAGGTGGCTCAGTGGGTAAAGAATCCATCTGCAAAGCAGGAGACACAGGAATCTCCGGTTTGATCCCAGGGTCAGGAAGATCCCTTGGAGGAGGGCATGGCAACCCATTCCAGTATACTTGCCTGGAGAATCCCATGGACAGAGGAGCCTGGTAGGCTGCAGTCCATGGGGTCAAAACGAGTCAGACATGACTGAAGTGATGGGCATGCATACACACATCAACTAACGTTCTCTGCTTTTTCTATCAGTAGTAATCGTGCTTACTGATCCACTTCAGTGCAAACCCCCTTCACAACCATAAGGCGTTCAACAGTGTATCACAAGCGGAGTTAGGGAAGCCGTATGTCTGTGCTGAAGAGAAAGGCTTGGCTAACCTCTGAGAGAATACCACGGTGTCATCGCTTTTTAAAGCAGTTCAAAAAGCTGTTTATTCTCTCTGGCTTTTGACACAGAGAATGAATGTCTAAAATGTTTACAAGAGCATTTTTTGTTTGGGAAAAAGAGATAACAGAACAGAACAAAAAGAGTAAGACCAAATGGACGTACTGGCCTCTGGAATAAACAAACAGGGCTCCTGGAAAACCATTCTTTAGAAAAAGAAAAAGAGAAAAACTTCTCCCTCCACTAGGAAATGGAAAGGCTGTTAAAGCTGTCAGCCAATTGAGGTTGTAAATGGCGTGGGTGTGAAAAGCAGTGAAGAAAACCCAGACCCCGTGCAGTTTTGGCAAGAGGAGTGGGTGTAGAACAAAGGATGAGATGCAGGATACAGATGCGACAGACGAGCGCCGTGGTACCCAGAGGCAGCGGTGGCCCACCGCAGAGGGAGGGGCGCAGGAGCGCGCAGAGCCTCCAGGCTTGAAATCAGCTGCGTGAACGAAAAGGCAACATCACCCGAATGCTCGATAAAAGGAACAAAATGCACAGTCCGAGGTGTAAAATCCACCTGAAAAGCATGTCCTATGAGCTGAACTTTGGGAAGACCCCCTGGAGGAGGGCATGACAACCCACTCCAGTATTCTTGCCTGGAGAATCCCATGGACAGAGGAGCCTGGCAGGCTGCAGTCCCTGGAATCGCAAAGAGTCAGACAGGACTGAGCGACTAAGCACAGCACAGCACGAGCCAAAGTCTCCCAATTGTCAGGTCTCGTGAGTACAAGAGTGTCCCCGCTAAGTCAACCTCTGCGTAGAGGCATGCACACCTTCTGGTCCCACGTGCTGAGTGGGAAGAACAGGGCTGGGGGGGAGGGTCAGGAGAACCAGCAGCCCCTCCCCAGCGGCTCCCCTGAAGCTCACCTTGGGTAGGGTCTGCTGTCCTTCAACGCCAGTGCCCTCTGCCCACAGCAGGGTCTGAAGACGCCCCCTTCTCACCTCTCTCAAGCCCTTCATGGCTCCATCTCTGGTCGTCAGTCACTCACTTTGTATTAGATCTTCCTGTGTTTATAATCCCCAGCATGAGGAAGGAAGCTTTTATTCTTAAATGTCATTTAGATTATTTACTTGTTTAGGTTAAAAAAAAAGTGCAAATACAGTTGCATCTGCAGTTTCTTCGGAAATTATATGTAAATAATCCAGTAGTCATGGACAGATGTGAGAGGTGAACCATAAAGAAGGCTGAGCATTGAAGAACTGATGCTTTCAAACTGTAGTGCTGGAGAAGACTCTTGAAAATATCTTGGACAGAAAGGGGATCAAACCAGTCACTCCTAAAGGAAATCAGTACTGAATATTCATTGGAAGGATCAATGCTGAAGCTGAAGCTCCAATACTTGGGCCACCTGATACAAAGAGCCAACTCATTGGAAAAGACCCTGATGCTGGGAAAGATTGAAGGCAGGAGAAGAGGGCAACAGAAGATGAGATGGTTGGATGGCATCACTGACTCAATGGACATGAGTTCGAGTAAGCTCCAGGAGATGGTGAAGGACAGGGAAGCCTGGCAGGCTGCAGTCCTTGGGGTCACATGACTTGACAACAACAACAACAAATAAAAACTGAGGACCGATAGTCATAAGTTTACATCTAGGAACAAAAGGATGACGTGCCATTAATAAATGCAAATGGAAACTATTCAGAGTAAGGGAACCATGTCTGAGGGATGTTTGGATTAAAGATGACAAGTACCAGATGAGCGAGAGGGTGCTGGTGGGATGAGAGGATGTGGATACCAGGCCAGTTCCCAGAGAGATGCCGCCTGTGAGACATCTCCAAAGATGCAGGGAGTCTTACAGAATTTTACACATGAGATTTGCTTTCTGTGACTTCCATATAATACCTCCACTTAGATGTCAACACACATTACTGAGGATGAAGTAAGTAAAAATATTTTAAAAAATGAAGTGTCAAGGCTTAGATGAATTCTATGAGCTAGTGAAAATAATATTATCCAGAAATTTAAAAAAAAGATTTTGAAGAAACATAAGGAATTATTATCACCAACAAGTTTGTTCTTTTCTTTTCTACATGCTTTACTCTCTGTTTCACATTTTTAAGACTTCCTTACCTGAACTCCACTTTCTGGAGTCTTCCACTGAAGTTGAAGCTATAGAGATTTTTCGATATTGAATGTGCAGAGCCTGATTCCACTTTTTTGCCTGTGTTTGTTCTCTCAGACGATCCTGAAGCGTTGCCTCCTTTTCAAGTTCCTGTCTGAACATGGACAGCCGAAAGCACTGGTTTATATAAAAGTGAGAGCACAGGCATCAGTTTAGGGTGACACATCAGGGCTGAACTGTCACAGGAACAGACACACGACCAAAGCTGAAACACTGGATAGAGACGTTTTCCTTTCACGGAACACACTATGTTAAGTGTCTTCCCATATTGCCCTCTGTGCAGGCCTCAGACACCGGTCAGCAGATATCACAGGCGTAGTCATCAGCAATACAGTTTTCACAATTTAAGAAACTTAAAAACAGAAGACTGTCATAAAGATGCGCTTGTGGTGAAAATGCCATATAAACAGCTGACTCAGTCTGTGTCCTTGAAAATCCATGCCCTGATGGGACTGCCTGCATCACAGAATACTATGGGGTAATCACACATATTTACCAGCAAGAGAATATTAAGCTTTTTAAAAATCACTTGTTTATCCAGAAATTCTGTATCTGGTTGTCTGCTTCATCCTCCTGAGACTGGCTAGGAAGTTGTGTGTGTGAACATTAAGGGCCGATTGTGGGTGAAAGAGGAGAGACCAGGTTGCGGCTGAATCCTGAACCCTAGGTGTGGCTGGCGCCCGAGAGCAGGCTCAGGTCAAAGATCTGCAGGAACCAATGGTCCAGTCCCTTCTGTGGGTGACTGCGTCTCCAGTGCTCCGCACCCACGGTTCTGCCTCCAGAGGCTCCAACCTGCTTCTGAACAAGGGAGGCGCCATCAGAGGATGATCAGGTGAGATGGCGCCCCTCAGGGACTTGGCTCATGCACAAGCTCCAGTTCCCCAGGGAAATGGGAAAATCAGATCCAGCTCCTCTGGGATGTGGTGATCATGAGGAATCTCACACACGCAGAAACATACACACACAGATATACAAATAGACACACACACACGGAGACACACACATACAGGCACACACACAACACACAAAAATATACATACATACACAGACACAGATACACATGAACACATAGACACACAAACACACAAATACACACACAGACATATACGCACACACATGTACACTCACAGACACACATACACATGAAAACTACAGACACACAGACATACAGACACATACAGACACAGACACACACAGACACACACAGACATACACAGACATACACACACACATACACACACACACACACACACACACACACCCCAGGTCTGGGAAGTGCTCTCATGATGACAGTGCTGCCGTCCTCTACATCCAGGGGAGCATGGACTCAAATGCGTCAGTATCTTGGCAGTGGGCTCTTTTTTTCCCAGGAATTCACTTCCTAGTTACTGTAAATGTGCTGGTAACACGATGCATAATAAATCCTTTCTGATACAGGAGAGTTTGCTTTTGTTATTTTCAAGTCATGATCAAATTAGGGAGTGATAGTTAACAGTGGACTATGTCAGATTTGTGATCTCCGAAGAAGATTTAGCTTTGGGACCAGGGACCAGGATCACTCAAAAGCTTTTCTGTAGCAGTTTTATAAAAGTATAAAAAGGACAGAGAAAGCTTCTGACATAGACATCAGAAGGGGGACAAAGAGTGCCCCCCTCGCTAGTCTTAGCAAGCAAGCTAAATACTTTTTTTAATTGGTTATTATAATAAATCCAAAGAATGTCTCAAGGTTGTAAAGATCTTACTAGGCCCACTCTCACAATTTATGTTTTACGATGACAGGATTAGAATTAACAATAGAAAGATTTTACCAGACCCACTTCCATAATACACATTTTACGATAACAGGATTAGTCAGAAGGTTTTCAAGAAGGAGAAACTGTCCTCAGGTGGGATACATTGTTGTTACATAATCCTTAGTACAGAGTTGAAGCTGCGCTGTTTTGTTGTGTAATCATCAGCTCCGGGCTTAAAGAAGAAAAACGTCTTATGTGACTAAGACTAAGGAATGCGGAGGAAAAAAAAAAAGACACATATAGACACATACGTACATACACACCCCCCCAAGACCGGGAGCTGCTCTCATGGAAAGGTTGTCCTTTTCTCCTCCTTAAGAATTCCGGACCCTTATCTCCTCCTCAAGAGCCCCAGACCCCTTTCTCCTCCTTGGAGACCCCAGACTTCTTATTAAGCTACCTATGAATTGACTCTTTCAGGAGCAATGAGGTTTCCCTCTGTTTTACAATAGACTTGAGTTTTCTAGGGAGCACCTATATGAAGTCTAACCTCAGAGGGCTTCAGTACCAACCTGGTTCTGGAATGGGCCTTCTGGAATTAGGAGTGGGGTGATTGTGATAACACTGGCCTCGCCCGACCTAACAGGGTAAACCTGTACTTTGCCAGACAGCAGCGCTCCATGCACATATGTTCTGTAGTTCATATTAATTGGCTTTGATCTATTAGTTAGTTTGTCCAGTTATTGATCCAACAACCCACTAACTTAGCATGTGCTGCATGCTAGGCACTTGAGAGAATACAGTTCTAGTGAAGAAGCTGGGATATGTTCCAAAAAATACAATTTAAAATAAGAACAAAAGCCACCCCTGCTGAGTGCCTACATAGGCCTACTGCAATACAAGGTGTTTTACATACATTATCTCTAGTATTTAGCACTAAACACCCAAGGGAATCCCTGGTAGCTCAGACAGTAAAGAATCTGCCTGCAACGCAGGAGACCTGGGTTCAATAAATACCCAAAGATATCTTTAATATAGTTTTCATTGGTAAGAAAACAGGCTCACACAAGATAAGCAATTTTCCCAATGTGACTTGGCACCTTCTTGGGAAACCCCCCCAAATCAATCACTTAATTATTAGCACCAGCCATGCGGGCCGAAGTGGGACGGCACTTTCGGCACTGTCAGAAAGGGAACATAATTCTTGTGCAGAGTGGCAGAGGCACTATTCCCAGAGAAAGCAGTGGTACCCAGCCCACCATGTCTAGGGGAAAATAAATCAGTCTGTGCTGGGTCCTGTGTGAGGAGTGAAGCAGTGATAAAGCTGTTTCCAGCAGGACCGATTGGTTTAGGCTGCAACTTATGAGATTTAAGGGAGATTTTTGGAAAGAATTTTCTGCAGATAAGAGTTGAAAGGCATTAGGCTAACCTAAGGGAGATGGAAAATGTTTATTTCACGCACAGTTGAGTTTTCACTAAAATACTATCACTCAGAAGCTTTGCTAACCATCCATCAACACATACTCCCAACTCGAGATGGTTTAATGATCATTATGGCCATGAATTTTCTTGATTTCATATCATGACCCCTGTGTGACTTGTGCTGCACAGCACTCATGCCATCTTCCTCAGGTTCATCTGCCCAGGCTTGTAGAAGCTACCATTCGCCCTCGTACTCAGTTAAGAGAAATTCTGTTTTCCTCAATCTTTGCTCATTAATCAGTCCTTTTAGTCATTTAATCATTCACTTATTTCTTAATCCCATTCTAGCTCTTCTTTGTCTCACAGGTACTAAGGCATGCAAAAACTAAAGATAGTATTGATGTATTTTTCACAGGAAAGAAAACAGGTTTACACAAGATAAGCAATTTTCCCAATGTGACTTGGCATCTTCTTGGGAAACCCCGAAACAAATCACTTCATTATTAGCACCAGTGCAATGCCTTGAGCATCACCAGAATGGGGTATTTCTCAGTTCTGAGAGGCAAGGAATATGACAGAGTATCTCCCCATTATACAGATCAGATAAAGTGTGAAGTTCAAAAGAATAAATTAAATGACGAGAGCACATTTTGCAGAGGACGCTGGTGAAGAGTCTGAAAGAAGGTAACAATGGGAGAGAAATAGAAGTTTGTAAGAGGCAGGGATGATGGGCTTTCAGTAGCGTTGTCGGCATCCCATTCAACCTCGGCTCTGCTGGGAATGCATTTCTGGATTGTAGCTCTGTGCTTACTTGTGTTCAGTGCAGAGAAATATTTATGTTACAGAGATGGCATCTCAATCATGAGCCTTCTTGCACACGCACGCCCTTATGTGTGTGTATGTGTCCTAAGTCACTTCAGTCGTGTCTCAATCTGTGCAACCCTATGGATGGTAGCCTGCCAGGCTCTTCTGTCCATAGGATTCTCCAGGCAAGAATACTGGGATGGGTGGCCACTTCCTCCTCCAGGAGATATGTGTGTATATGTGCGTGTTTAAGAACATACACGACTCTTCATAAAACCAAACACATAGAAGAAAGTTGATTGAAGTGGTTGTCCTAGGTGTGATGGAAACCATTTAAAACTTACTACTGATTTAGCCAAATATTGGGGAGAGGGGGAAGGTTCTGAAGACACAGTCTCTTCAGCAAATTGCTAAGATATAAGCTGAAATGTCTATGCTTCAAGTCTCTGTTGGTCAAAGGAAAATGGTAGCTTCTGATGGACAGGGAGGTGGCAGGTTCAAATTTCAGCTCATTGTGGACAGAGTGAAGGAAGCAAGAAAACCGTGGGTGGGATGGTTGGACTGAGCGGGAACTCCGTGGGAGGTGGGGTTCTTCTGACTGGGAACCACAGCTCTCCTTAATTCAACATATGTGTGCTGCTTGCAGGAAAAGGAGGAAGAGACTGCAGAAACTACATAGCTTTTAAAAGTCAGACAGCCGAATACCAGGAATTTCATGCAGTTCAGCTGAATAATTTATAAAATATATCAGGTCCAAGTTCATCAGCAAGACAGGTGACTAGAGGGCAAATGCTAAATAAACAAAAACTTCTAGACAGCTGCAAAGTTTAAAAGAGGTTTGGGGGGATGTCCTTGGTGGTCCAGTGGTTGAGAGTCCGTCTTCCAAAGCAGAGGTCGCAGGTTGGATCCCTGGGCTGGGGCTAGGCGGGACCAAGATCCACATGCCACAGAGCACCTGAGCCCCAGATTGACAACTAGAGACGCTTGTGGTGCTGCAACCAAGGCCTGACACAGCCAAAAACAAATAGATAAAAAAAAATTTTTAAAGAAGATTTTTGGACCAGATCTGAGATCCTAGGAGACCTCTTCATAAATAGAAAAATGACCTCCATTAAAAATACTAGTTTTGCTTTTCAGAATATGTAAGTATAATTGAGAAGCAAGTATAGTTTCTATTTCATCTGAGAAGAAATAGAAAAATAAAAGAAAACTGTATTGGTATATATTCTTCCCTTAAAAACTGTCCTGCCCTCCTCTTAGGAGCAGCATCCTTGGCTGCCGCTTCTCTGCCGGTTGTACTGAGGCCAGAGCTGGAGCGGCCAGTGCTGAATCATTGCAGGTGATGTCAGGCCCCTGATGGTCCTCAGCCTCTGAAATCGGCTTCCTTCCATGACAGGAGCACCTGATGTCATAGGTCAGTGCAGTTGCCCCTTATTCTCAGGGCCAGTCCTGATCTGAAGCCTTTGGTGAGTCGCTAAACCCCACAATTCAGTCTAAAGTCCCAAGGGCTGAACCTGCAGCAGGGCCTAGTTCTGATACCGGAGCTCAGGGCTCAGCCTTGTGGGCTCTGCGTCACAGAACCTGGCATTTGCATTGGTCCTTGTTGGCTCAGTGATAAAGAATCTGCCTGCCAATGAAGGAGAAGGAAATGGAGGAGACATGGGTTCTATCCCTGGGTTGGGAAGATCTCCTGGAGGAGG
Organism: Procapra przewalskii; assembly: GCA_006410515.1. Taxonomy (NCBI): domain Eukaryota; kingdom Metazoa; phylum Chordata; class Mammalia; order Artiodactyla; family Bovidae; genus Procapra; species Procapra przewalskii. The sequence continues at coordinate 11,170,924 of SJYF01000322.1, forward strand.
GCATGGCAAGCCACTCCAGGATTCTTGGGCTTCCCTGGCGGCTCAGATGGTAAAGAATCTGCCCTCAATGCGGAAGACCTGGGTTTGATCCCTGGGTTGGGAAGATCCCCTGGAGGAGGGCATGGCAATCCACTCTAGCATTCTTGCCTGGAGAATCGCTATGGACAGAGGAGCCTGGTGGGCTATGGCCCATAGGGTCACAAAGAGTCAGACATGACTGAGTGACTAACACACACACACTGTTTCTAAAAGCCTGGTCTAGAGAGAATCTTCCTGGCAGTCCTGTGGTTAAGACTCCGAGCTTCCAATGCAGGGGGTGTGGGTTCAATCCCTGGTCAGGGAACTAAGGTCCTGCATGCTGCACAGCATGGTCAGAAAGTAAAAATAAATTTTAAAAAGTAAGAGTCTTATCTACTGTCATGCCAAGAACCCAGGGGTCCTCTTCAGGGAAGCCTTAAGTTCCTACTTGGTTCTTGCTGGGCCCCCTCCCACGACAAGCCCTCTGCCTCCTAACCCCACCCCTGGAAGGTAGGTCTGCCTCCTTAGCTGACCAGGCCTCCATGTGCTTACACCCCAGAATTATTCTCTCTTACTGTGCTTTGCCCACTTCCTGGGATTCCTCACTTTCATTTCTGATTCCTCCCGCTTGGCTCCAGTTTCAACAGTCGAGACGAGAGCTGCTGATTTCCAAACCCCTGCGCTCCAGGCCCTACTCATTCAACCCTATTATCATCTTGTACTCACCACGTTTTCGTCTTCTCAGACCCAAGCAGCTGATATGGTCCCTGCTTCTCTATGACTCCCTTGTCCTGATTAAAATAATGGGCCATGCTCTGTCAAACCCCGGGGGTGGACAGTCTGGACCAGGGGAGTGTAACTAAGCTGTCACCACACACCTAATCAGAAGCTTCCCAAGCGCTGGGCACTGACAGCCCCCGGGGTGGCCGGAGGGACCTCGGGCACCAAGAGTCCTTCCGGCCTGAATGTATTGGCCCCCGCTCTGAATTCCTTCCCTGCCCAGGTATCTATTAGCATCTTCTCTCCATGATATGATGTTAGAGGCTTTACACATTCAAGCAAACTGGGAAAGATGAAACAGCCCCTTGGGTCCTGTACTTCAAAACGTAAGTAAAACCCAGAGGTCAGCGGTATTTCAGGAAGAGTGTCAGGTCGCTGACAACCTTCTTGCTGATCTAGAAAAGTGAAGTCGTCCAAGAAAGGCCAATAGCTCCCAGGAGGAGCCTGGTCTAGGAACATGGCCTCACGCAGCCCAGAACTTAGGCTGCAGTGAGACTGTGAAGAGCTCTTCCCTAATGCTATCTCCAGGAGGCTCACCGCATCATATAGCTTAGTCTCAATTTTACTAGCCAATTGTAGTCTTTCTTTCTCAGACCTAGACACGACAATATATCTAAGCTGGGACGTTAGATGCTAAAGTCTCCTGGGTTATCTTCAAAAGACAAAAATTTAATTGTTGGAGTGAGTGGAGGCCAAGTATTTGGAAGTGTTCATGAAACAGACCATCTGAGGGGCTTGCCTCCCGCAGCAAAGGCAGCAAGGAAGCCCTGGATGCTGCCTCCTCAGAGGATGGGGACAGAGACTTGAAGAACAGGGGGTGTGCCAGGAAACGGGGGGGAAGACAAACCTTTGCCTCACTGCCATCCAACTTTAACATGTGGACAGCTTAAACGTGCATAGTATGTTAAATGGACAATTTTTATTTTGAAGGTAACATTGACCTTTTGGCCAATGGTAATAAAAGGCATGATAAACACTGAAAGGCAGGTTGCTAGAATTGTTGAATTCCTGTAATATTTTCTATGGAAACTTACAAAAGCTAACTAGGACTTGAAAGTGTTACTGATTTTACTTCTATGAGAATTGTGAGCAAGTACAAATGATACATATAGAGAGCAGCAATCTAAGGTCTCAATATTAGGGTTTCCTCAAATTCCTGAAGTTGATTGCCAATTCTCTTCCCCCTAAATCAGTTAACATACCAAAGGCAAACTTGTACTGCAATTTAATGTGCATAAAGCAGTATCATCCCAATTAGCAATAATCAACATTAGTAATCTTATTAAATCTGGAAGGGAGGATTTTATATATATATATATTTAAGTTTAAATAAACCACACTGAGAGATTAAAGATTAGGGCATGTGTGTGTGCTAAGTCGCTTTAGTTGTGTCCTTGTGGTGACCCTAAGGACTGTAACCATGGCATTCTCCAGGCAAGAATACTGGAGTGGGTTACTATGCCCTCCTCCAGGGGATCTTCCCGACCCAGGGATTGAACCCGAGTGTCTGGCGTCTTCTGCATTGGCAGTCGGGTTCTTTACCCCTAGTGCCACCTGGGAAGCCTAAAAAGATTAGGGGCACCCATGTAATTGTGGATAAAAACGAACACTTACTTCTTTCAAGAAAATATGATTCAACACTACTTTTTCTACCATAAGCTATCTTGACATACTGTTCAAGTAATTTGTTTTAACTATTTGTCATGAAGAGTCTAAGCTACTCCATCTTGTAAAAGAACCCATTTTTGTAAACATTCTGGGCAAACAGACTTAGACTTTGGATATTACCTAACCTTGCCCCACTGTTCACGAACCAGTCGGCCCTTAGGTTAAACCTCCTGACTTTACGTTCAGGAACTTATGATTTACCTTGAAAGTAAAAACCAATCAGGAATCCACACACAACCCTATAGAAGAAGGTAACCAATCAGTTGTCCTTCAGCCTAAATACCCCCTTTTTACCCTTTTACCTGAATATTCCCATATAAGCAGTGTAACCCAAAACTCGGGGCTCCTTCCTATAGCCACTGCGTCAGTGCCGGTGGGATCCCCAGCTGGAGCTTGGTAATAAGATTCTCTTGCTTTTGCATTGGATATCGGCTCCCTGGTGGTCACTGGGCGATTTTGCAACTTGGGCATAACAGTTACTGAGAATCAACGTGCAAAATATTTTATATAAGATGACCAGACTAATCTAAAATATATATATGAATTTTTTAATTTCTACTAAATTTAGGTAGTAAAATCATTCAAAAATTTAAAGAGATGATACCTAAACACAACTTGATTCATCTAATACTCATAATATCTAAAACAGATCATAATTCTGTAGTTTTTACTCTGTGCTATGCCCTGACTTAAGCACTTTTTATATGTTAAGTTTCATTCCAATCCCAAAGAAAGGCAATGCCAAAGAATGCTCCAACTACCGCACAATTGCACTCATCTCACATGCTAGTAAAGTAATGCTCAAAATTCTCCAAGCCAGGCTT
>SJYF01000322.1:11187387-11197568 GCA_006410515.1 Procapra przewalskii
AAAAAAAAAATCAAAGGGATGGAAGACAAAGTCGAGAACTACTCCAAGCAAGAGAACAAGAGACAAAGTGCTTAAGATAGGAGAGAAGTTGAGCATCACGACAGGAAAACAAGCGGAGCAAAGAGAAAAGATGGCAACTGAAGAAACTGCACAGGAGCTCCTGGAAATAAGAGGTGTGAGTCTCCATATGGAACCAGTGAGCGAGGTGTGCCCACACGCAGGGGAACAGATGTGAAGAGAAGAGAAGGGATCTAAAATGACTTCCACTGTCACTTGATGTGAAGAGTCCATTCACTGGAAAAGACCCTGATGCTGGGAAAGATTGAGGGGAGGAGCAGAAGGGGGCGACAGAGGATGAGATGGTTAGACAGCATCACTGACTCAAAGGACATGAATCAGCACACTCTGAGAGATAGTGAAGGACAGGAGAGCCTGGTGTGCTGTGGTCTATGGGGCTGCAAAGAGTCAGACACGACTTAGTGACTGAACAACAATTCTTGAGTTGACAAAACTATTCCAGACAAACCACAGAGGCTGAGTGGTGCTGGAAGTTTCCATGATGAGCACTCAGACACCTTAGGTTTATCCGACCTCTCACCCGGGAGTGGCAGGTACTCCTCTGCTTTTGACTCTTGACTGTGTGATGCCGGCAATTTAGGTCCAGAGACCTGCCTGGAGCACCAGGGGGGGGAGGCTAACACCCTACAGTGCCTGGCTCTCTGTGTAAAGAATAATCAGTACCTCTTAAGGCCATCACCTTTGTCTGTTTCACAGCACAGACGTAGATCAAGTCTTCCTGAGTCTGTGTTCTGCTCATTTAGAAAAAACAACGTGTCTAATCCTGGACCCTGGCTTAAAAGGAGGTTTACATCCTGTAGTCCCAATGTTGTCATCTTTAAATATTTCTGTGTTAACAAATACACCTACTTCTTTTTATTCACTATGTAAATTCATTCAAATAAAATGTAAATGGTGTGATAAATTTGTGCCAAAAGTCCTGTTTTCATGCAGATAAGAACTGATGCAATTTCTTTCAAATAATGGTTTATGCAGCTTCTACATGAACTCTAAACAGAGTTGAACATTTTTTTTAACCCCTTGACGATTTACCTGAAAACAAAAACAAGCCTGTCTGAAATTCGTCTGAAGAGGACACCGAGGGCTCTGTCTGGTCTCTGAAAATGACAAGTTATATTCAAGTGTCTTCAGCTACACCCTCATGTCACCCTTCTTGTCGGCTGTACAAAATAAGATGCTGACAACTTATTTTAAGAATATTGTTTATTTCCTTTCAAAACACCGAAACTTCAACATCAGAAGGAGGAATTCTGACATGAAATGATAAAAGCAACATCCATGCCTTGCAGACACTCACTGCCTGGGAGTGTTTCCTGGGAAAGCAGCTGAAACAGCCACTTTACTTAATGTAGGTCTAGGCTCCCAAGCCTTCCCAAAGGCTTTGGGAGCACAAGTCATTTGAGCTGTTTTAAATTGACCTGGGGCTTCCCAGGTGACTCAGTGGGTAAAGAGCCCGCCTGCCAATGCAGGAGATGTGGGTTAGACCCCTGGGTCAGGGAGATCCCCTGGAGGAGGAAATGACAGCCCACTCCAGGATTCTTGCCTGGGGAATCCCACGGACAGAGGAGTCTGGTGGGCTTCAGTCCATGATGTTACAAAAAACTGGATACAACTGAAGTGACTTAGCATGCATGCATGCATATGAAACTGGAGGGATTGCTTCTTGTTTTTTCCTCTCTTTTTTTAAATGTAAAAATATTTGCTTAAGAATCTTCTAGACTAGAGACTATAAAAAAAAAAGCATCTTGTAGAATGATGACTTTGGTAAAGGTACACATATCTGAGACAAGTTAAATAAATACTTTCATTTTAGAATGTTTAAATTGTTCCGGAAACTCAAGCTAGACATGATTCCAGCAGCATGTCTAGGGTTCTGGGAGATGGCAATAATGTTTAAACAGTCTCACCTCTTGTTTGATATACAAGCAGCAAAATGTTTCATGATAACCTTAGATGTGTTGTGGCAAACTTCTAGCATATGTAAAGGTGTGTGTGGGGGGGTCTGTGTTTCTAAGACCCTCAACAGACACCACCAAAGATGCATCCTAAAAAACAGTATTTTTCATCTTTTGCAGCTGTGTAAAATTGAGACGACAATAACAGAACTGACATGAAAACAAAACCCAGAGATTATGAATGATACAAAAATTCTCTTTACCCAGTTAATGACTATGGGCTTCCCTGATGGCTCAGATGGTAAAGAATCTGCCTACAATGCAGGAGTCGTAGATTCGATCCCTGGGTCAGGAAGATCACCTTGAGGAGAGCATAGCAACCCATTCCAGTGTTCTCGCCTGGAAAATCCCATGGACAGAGGAGACTGGTGGGCTACAGTCAACGGGGGTCACAAAAAGTTGGACACAATTGAGTGACTAACACACACACAATGACAGCAGGATCCTGCATAACAGAGCCAGGTAAGTAAACAAAAAGATTTTTTAATTTAAATTTATTTATTTTAATTGGAGGCTAATTACTTTACAATATTGAATTGGTTTTGCCATACATCAATATGAATCCACCATGGGTGTACACGTGTTCCGCATCCTAAACCCCCCTCCCACCTCCTTCCCCATACCATCCCTCTGGGTCATCCCAGTGCACCAGCTCCAAGCACCCCATCTCATGCATCAAACCTGGACTGGAAATTCATTTCTTATATGATATTATACATGTTTCAATGCCATTCTCCCAAATCATCCCACTCTCTCCCTCTCCCACAGAGCTGTGTCTCTTTTGCTGTTTCACATACAGGGTTATCGTTACCATCTTTCTAAATTCCATAGATATGTGTTAGTATACTGTATTGGTGTTTTCCTTTCTGGCTTACTTCACTCTGTGTAATCGGCTCCAGTTTCATCCACCTCATTAGAACTGATTCAAATGTATTCTTTTTAATGGCTGAGTAATACTCCATTGTGTATATGTACCACAGCTTTCTTATCCATTCATCTGATTTTTAAAAGAAGTATGCTTATGAGAAAACAAAAAAGAATCTATGAGAAAAGAAAGAAGCACAGAGTATAAAGAGACTTTTCTCGAAATCGTGCCTCACGACACACTTCCTAGGCCACTGGCAGCAAGGGCTGGAACCTTAAACAGGCCACATGCCAGTTCCCCCACCAGCTGGCCCAGATGTAGCTCTGTGGGAACAGAGTTCCAGCAACTTCCGGTGAAGGCTACAGGAGTATTTTTGTCAGGGCTATTTTAATGCGCTTGATTCAGTCCACGTGTGGAGTGCTACTTTAACTATTTATCACTGTGTGTATCTCTCCAGAGCCCTGATGGGCGTGGTGACCCTCTCCTGTAGAATCTGTAAGGAGAGGCATGACCTTGGCTCTCGGAGAAGAGTTACCTCATTAAGAACCACAGCAAGGATATAACAAAGAAGAAGGCAAGGAGAGCATGCAATAAAAATGCACAGAATCTAACTTTTCTTGGCAAATTTTGTCTGATGAAGTTTAATGGGCTGACTCAAGGGTGAATTAGAGAACCCTCTGCTGGGGACGAGAAACCTATGAATTAGTCCATATTATTGTCTCTAGGATAAAGGGAACCTACAACAAAATTAATGCTTTTCCCCAGAAAGTAATTGTATATTTGCCAAGAACATCTTACTTGTAACTTGGATATTTAGAGAATGGGGTCTCAAGAGAAAATGTTCACAGCTCAAAATCCCTTCTGCAGAGACTATCCCTGACCGTCTTACCCTTTTTTGTCTTCTTTTTACCATTTTACCTGAAATGACCTCCCTAGTCTACTTGTTCATCATCGCCTTATCAGTGAGTTGGGGTGTGAGGACACCTGACTTCTCCAGCTTGTTTATGCTGCATCCCCGACCGGCTGCAGTAGTGACCGCCCACAAGAGATGTTGAATTAAAGTGTGTCTTGTGAATGAATAAATATAAAGACAACAACAGTGAACACCTCTGAGTCTTATTTTGGTACATCCTGACCATAATGCTGTGAAATAATCACATTTTATTCTCATTTCAGAGCTTAGATTGTCTAAAATAAACTGTGGGTCTGCTAACTAGCAGCATGAATAACTCCTCATTTATTTCAAGTCTTCCTTGAAAATTTTACTCAGCCAAGAATAAATGTAGAATTGTTTCCATGAGGACAAAAAAGAAATGGGAAATATCCCTGTGAACTGGAAATTATCTGAGCAGTGAATAAGGTTTGTTCTAACACAAGACCACAGCAGAGCGTGGTCATGCATGCCCATTCTCATGAGGTTCCTCACTGGCCATAAGCCACCAGGACAAACACTGCAGGTGCCAACGTCTGTGATCAGATCCCTTCTGGCTCATGAGCCCTGTCTCCAGTCCCGGTAGCAATGTGTCAGCTAAAATAGTGATCTCCTCCAGCCCACCCTCACACCCAGACAAGGCCAATCAACTTTGCCCCAGACAGTACAACCCATGGGGAGGGCAATGTGCAATGCTCATAAATGCTTTTTCGCCTATTTTTAGGTGATGTTGGTGCTGCTTTGCCCATCTCCCCCTTCCTTGATCTTCACAGAAGGTAAATTTAAGGCCTCACCATGGGAGAGCATGAGGAGAGAAGCCCATGTGTTGAAGAGGGCAGAGAAGGAAGGCAGACAGAGCCTCGACCCAGGCGCTGCGAGATGCACAAAGTGGGGTGAGGAAGAGAAAGTACTGTCTGCTGGCATTTGACTCTGTCCGACTTTTCCGGGCTTCCCTGGTGGCTTAGTGGTAAGAATCCACCAGCAATGCAAGAGACATGGGTTTGATTCCTGTGTTGGGAAGATCCCTTGGAGAAGGAAATGGCAGTCCAATCTAGTATTCTTGCCTGGGAAATTTCACGAACAGAGGAGCCTGCCAGGCTACAGTCCATGGGGTCACAAAGAGTCAGACATGACTGACTAGACAGCCACTACTTGTCTCTACGTCTTCTAGTGGATGTTACCACCCAGTGCTAATGTCCTTTCTCTATAAAACACTTGCTGAGTGACTCAGGTTGAACTGAATCCTGGGCAGCAGTGGTAAGGAGTGTTGAAATACAGTTAAGAATTTTGCTGCTCAACCCTCACTTTTTTTTTTTTTTAAAGGATCTACTTTTTTGAGGACTTTTAGTATAAAAAGTGACAGAAAATGGGTTGTGGTCAAGGAGGTATTTTCCTGTTTCTGTTTCCGTAGAGGCAATGTGATGATGCAGGAGAGGGTGTGATTCTGGGGAATGTCCTGAGTCACGGCCAGAGCGGACCAAGCACAGCCAGGCTCCAGAAAAGGGAGCAACTTGTGGGGATGGGAGAACCAATGTCTCCACCCAGAACTTTTATTTTCTCAGCCACATAGACAGTGAGCTCAATCAGCGGAAATTAAAAGCTGGACAAGGAGTGCAGCAGTATTAAATCTAGGACTAAAAATGTAAAAATAAAGCAAATCGTTAAAATATACACATATTCTCACTTCAAATGATTCAGCTTTAGCTATCTTTATTTTGGATTGGAAACTTTAGGGCTTCCCTGGTGGCTCAGAGAGTAAAGAATCTGCCTGTAATGTGGGAGACCTGGGTTCGACCCTTGGGTCGGGAAGATCCCCTGGAGGAGGGAAAGACTACCCACTCCAGCATTCTTTCCTGGAGAATTCCATGGACAGAGGAGCCTGGTGGCCTATAGTCCATGTGGTTGTAAAGAGTCAGACACGACTGAGCAACTAATACTTTCAGGTTAGTATCCTGTTTTTTTCCACCGTATGCCCTGGGAAATTTATACTAGAGTTTGCTAAGAAGATTTAGTGAAACAATTACTCTAGATGTTGGAGGATGCAAGTGATAAGGATATCTCTCAAACTGAAATTATAGGTTATTCCTACCTATTCTCCACCTTCTAATGAAATGAAGGACAATAAATACCCATTGTACTATAATAATGAGTTTCTCAAAAAGAAGACGAAAATGGTGTAACCAAACACCACAGTTTTCTGTACCGGGTTTCAGGTCATCAGATTTCATGACACATAAAAGAAACAGAACGATACTTTTGAGCAATGAGAATGCAATAGATTTTAAAAAGGATTCTAAAAAATGTGAATATTAGCTGATCTAGAAAAACCTTTCAGCATAACAATGGCAGTGTGAGTACAGGAAGGTGAATTAACCAAGCGCCTAAGGCAGGCAAATATGAGGAAGGAGATGGAGTTGGGCAGGATGGGTGGACACAGCACTAATCACATGGTTCCTCGTCACAGATGTCCTGGACTGAGAAGGGATAGCAGCACAGACAGGGCAGATCCAACACAGCTTCCGAGCAGCCAAGGTGAAAAGTGAAACACGCCACATGGGGCTTTGTTCTGTGTTTAAAAGGAGACAGTGGAGCAGCTGGCAAGGATTTTCTTAGCAGAATATAATAAAACGCACTTAATCACACATGTAATTTTAAATAAGGGACAGGACAGTACAGTGTAGCTACTACACCAGGAACCAGGGCAGCAAAGGTCTCCCATCTACAGGTGGGCACAGGCCCAGGGGGTCCAGGGCTCTTCTGGGAAAGAGGTGGTTTGGCCCAAGGGACCAGATACAGAGCCTTAGACTGTGCACAGGCCTGAGCCACACAGAGGAGGAGATGGGGCCATGAGGAAGCCTGAATGGTGAGATGTGACATATGGCTAGGATGACATCAGGACAGAAGGGAGAAATACAGATTTGATCCCAGATACCTCTCCATCAGACACTCTTTAAGTAAAGGACTTATAGCATCACTTTATACCACAACTAAACACACAAGACTAGCTCTTTCTCAAATGCCCAACAGCCTTGTAACCCATTTTAACCTTTCAAAAAAAAAAAATCAGGAAAGCAAAGCCCTCGACCAATGGAAGGGAAAACTCTGTGATCCACAGAGATGACATAGAATTTTAGGAGCAGAAAAGCCTTTAGAGATATTGGCTCACAGAAAAATTGACTTACACATAAAGTAAATGGGATTAAATCTCCTTCTAACTGATAAGTGTACAATGAGGAACTGAAGGGTAATGTGACATCAAACAGCCTCCAATACAAATACTACTTTACTAGACTGTCTCATTTCTTCATTATTCTTAAGAAAGAAATCAGAGCAGATACACTTGTCTTCTAAACTTTAACTCTTACACAAATTCTCTCCCAAAGATAATATAAAAAAACTAAAATTATTTCTTACTTTCTGAACCTCCTAATTTAGCTGATCTTTCGTATGAAAACAGCTTTTTTTAAAAGACAAATGTGGTGCTTGCTTTGTGTAAATGGATTATTCCCAATGAATCTAAGTGTAAGTGCTTAGATTATTCCCAATGAATCTAAGCTAAGTGCTGCCGTCCACGCCCTCCCCTCCTTTTCTGATTCTCATTCATTCTCTCTCTTGCTCTGTTTTATTTCTGCTTCTATTTCTGTCTCCATCCTTCCACTCTACCTCATACAACAAAATGCTACAAATAGAAGCCACGAGACTTTTGGCTATGCTATCCTCACTCCCAGGATTTTCCTCGTCCATATGTGGGGAGGCAAGGGGCAGGCTTAGAACTGTTAAGTGTATCTCAGTTGCTCATGACTTGTTTCTTAGCTTCTCCAATCTTTGAACTGCTATTGCCCCCTTTTACTAACAGAGGAAATTAGTCAATAAGTTCCATTTTCATTAAAAGTGTCACACATAATCTGCTGACTAAAAAGATCAAACATTAGTTGCTGACAGAAGCGTCATCTGTTCTCATAACCAAATGTGCATAAATATAAACGTTATTTAGAAGAATGGGATGCTGTCTATAACTCAAGACTCCAAAGTGCGGTAGCTGGAACCCCATCCCAATAACCAGCAGACACACCCAGAGCGGTGACCACAGAGTCCACGGTCGCTCCTCACACCAGCCTTGACCTCACGTGGCCACACTTAAGAAGAGCATTCTCAGCAATGAGCTTTTGGATATTCTCAGTGGAAAATGCTGGGAATCGCTTAAGAAATGGGTATTTTAAAAATTTAACGGGTAAGTACATTTTCCTCAAGGCTCCTGCTCTAAACCTAACTCGATGCTCCCACGTTGAATGACTTGAGAGCACTGTTGGCAGAGCTGCCACGTGTCTAAGGGGGAGGAACTTCCTCTGTTGTGTCTGTGACAGACGCTCAAAGGGAAGGGAAGGGACAGCTCACCCTCCCACCCCAAGACCCGCCCCCCAGACCACTCCCGGGGGCTCTGAATAAGCCTGGATTTCAGACCCAAGACAGGCTACACTCCTCCTGGGTGTGTCGGAGCTGTCCCGGTGGGGGGCAGGAGGGGAGCCCCATGGAGGGGACACCATCGGACACCCCCACATGCTGACTGATGGAAAGTACAAATAACAGACACGGAGGCGCCCCATTCTGAGAAGGCTCCTTCACGGGCTCCGACCACTGGCGTCAGACATGACTCTGGCTGTGTGGACCATCCCGTCTGAACACCAGGATGGAGACCATGGACACGACAGGGGCAGAGAGCCTGGGAGTGCCCCAGAGGACAGACAGAGGGACTCAAAGATTTCAAACACATATATTTCCAGGCCCCCCAAAGTCAGAACCCCAGAGGCAAGCTTCTGAATGGTATTTCTTAAGTGTTTCCTCAACCAGGTTCTGACCGAGGCCACCCGATTATTTTTGAGAGTCAGGAAATAAAGGGCTGGAAGCGTAAATAATTTGTGCCAGGTCATAAATCACCTTTTGGCAGTTAGGACAAGCAATCAAGACCCCTAACATGTAGATCTGTGCTGTTTTTGGTCTGCTACACTGCCCAATGAGTAACTGCTGGAATCTCAACATTCATGTTTATACACACAAGCTTTCCTCATCAGTGACCCCTAGCTATTCCTAGACAGCAAGGGTAGGCACGTATGACAAAGTCATCAAACACCTGAAATGCACAGAATGAAGACCGGGTGATGGCACCAGGTCCAGAGGCAGGTGCTGGGAGTCAGAGAGCCCCACTCCTCTCCTCAGCTCCCCTCCCAACCTGTGCTCCCTACAACGGGAGCCGATGCCCCAGTTCCGATGGCCCTGGAGTTTAAGATGTGGTACGGTTTTCATACAACTGGGACCCTCCACTCACACCAACCACACACCTCTCCCTATACCTGCGGACTGCCCGGTTTGCTGATGGAAGGAAAACTCATTGTGTGGGGCTTAAAGGAGACCAAGACACTTTTCAGTGATTGTGATGAGACATTTTGTTTGTTTGATTGTTGGCCTTACTTGCTGAATTCTGAAGCTACCCCTGGAATAAGATGTGACTGCCCTATGCTGTTAAATTTCCCCTAGGTGCCTGGCATGACATAAAATTTGGTCAGAGACAGTACATTTAAAAAAAAGTGCCCTCCCATTCTGATGACTTTCTCTACAAAACAGGTCCACTGACATGAAAAATAGAATGATGACTTCAAAGAAAATGATAGAGGATGTTCTTCGTGCATTTAGGGATTTTCCAGGCAAGAGTACTAGAGTGGGGTGCCATTGCCTTCTCCGTTTAGAAGACAAACTGCACATTAAAGATCAGAAACCTGCAAAACCACACTTCCGTTAACTCTACTTTAGCGTTCCTCGGGAAAGAAGAGCTTTTACTGTCCAGGAAAACAGCCAAGCACAGGAGCAATAAGGAGAAGGCAGGACGATCCAAGGCACAGCGCCTTGAAGGACAGGGCCCGGGCTACGGGAAGACAAGGGGCATGCCGCCAGCAGCTATGTCCTCACCTCGGTGTCCTCCACTGTTTGGTGCTGATAGAAATAATGGTGCATAGAGAAAATACTTGTGAAGGAATGACATCAGTCAAATGCAGTTCATTTCAGTCACTCAGTTGTGTCCGACTCTTTGCGACCCCGTGGACTGCAGCACACCAGGCTTCCCTGTCCATCACCAACTCCCAGAGCTTGCTCAAACTCATGTCCATCCCATCGGTGATGCCATCCAACCATCTCATCCTCTGTCATCCCCTTCCCCTTCCACCTTCAGTCCTTCCCAGAATCAGGGTCTTTTCCAATGAGTCGGTTCTTTGTATCAGGTGGCCAAAGTATTGGAGTTTCATCTTCAGCATCAGTCCTTCCAATGAATATTCAGGACTGATTTCCTTTAGGATGGACTGGT
>SJYF01000322.1:11205525-11230704 GCA_006410515.1 Procapra przewalskii
GTTGAAAAAGGGTCAAAGGAAATTATTCATAAAGAAAAACAGATGAGAAGAACAGATATAAAAAATGTCTACCTCATATTTTCTTTGATTGCTTTTATTTGCACAGAATACCCCTCATAGATGACCGGCTGCTGTATCTTTTATAAAAATTCACTAGAGTAAATCAATAAAACAGATAAAGTTCAAGTCAGGTTCTGCCTCCACCAAATAACAGGGAAGATTAGATGATTTATAAGCCCTTTTCCAAGTCCTAAATGTTGAATAGTCTTTTGCAGCATTTGATCAATAAAGCTATCATATTATATAAAGTACTGAAGGCAATTGATGAATCATATAAATACAGCTGAAGTAAAACTACAGAGTACAATGTCTGAAAGTTAAAACATCTGAAATATAAGAAAATTAATATTGCTAAGATGACTTTGTTCATATATGATAAAATGCTGGGTTTGGCTTTATAGATCTACTTACAAAACATAATTACTTTGATCTGATTATCAAAGATATTGGACTTACAAATTTGGTTTGAATTATATGAGTAAATGCTTTGACTTAAAATAGCATGGGTAGTAAAAGATGATTTGATGTGGCTGTTTGTGCAAGTACACTCGTAAGAGATGGCACAAGAGTGAAGATGCTACACGTGGTCCGAGATGCAGAGCAAGTGGTCCTGCCAGCGCCTCAGTCCTCAGGCATGCGACCCTGACTGTGGGGTGCGACTCTCTGAAAATGAAGCTAAGAGAGCAATGGACAGAAAGGTGACGCACTGTTGTCAGAATCTTATAAGGCCAAAGTTCAAGGCACTATGAGTAAACCTGTTACGTACAAATGAAGTAATTCTGTTCTTAGTTGAAATGGTGAAGGGTAGGGGAAGAGGTTAGCAGAGGACAGACCATGACTGGCCTGGTACGAGCATAGGAGCCTTGAGTCGAAAAACGCTGGTAAAAGGTTAGACTGTGATTTTACAATATTTAATATTATGGCAAAGAAACAAGACAAGATAGTAAAGAAGCTGTTGCAACATCGAGGCTAGATGCTCAAATTTTGCTTTTCTGCAGGACCCAGACCAAAGAATTATTTCTACTTTCCAGTGTAAAAAGATTCTGTGATAAATAAGTAAGAAAATAAATGCTGGAGTAGGATTGTGTGTGTGTGTATGTGTATGTATTTTTTGCTTTAACAATGGGGGTGTAGATGATATGTGTGTGTGTGTGTGTGTGTGTGTGTGTGTGTGTGTGTGAGGGTGTGTATACAACTACGAATATGTCTTAAAGTCTAGGTATTTAAAATTAAGACTAATAATGCAGATTTGAATAATTATAAAATATAAGGTTAATCAGGAAACCTATAATAAACTAGATTAATAATAATTAATCCAAACAAGGGGCTTCCCAGGTGGCACTAGTGGTAAAGAATCTGCCTGCCAATGCAGGCAACATAAGAGACCTGGTTTGATCCCAGATGAATTTACACCTAGCTCAGTTTTCCCAAACTAAAATGTGGAAAACAAAGATTCTTCTAGACTACATTATCAAAATAATTCCTTAATGATGATAACTCTTCATTTATACAAGGCATGTCTTTTAAGGCTTAATTATGAATAACTGGCTTTCAGTGTTGCTATAATACCAGTTAATCAATTCACCTATGTGATATTGAGCTTTAAAATACCTACAATGACATGAGAAAAACAGCACTGAGAAAGGCTTCAGACTAAGTCTTTAAAAAGCAACAACATGAACAGCAAGATACGCACAATGTGGCACTTCCAGGGGATGACCTGTGACATCACACCATGCAATGGGGTCAAGGTCAGGGCTATCTGCATTCACCCAGCAGTAGTATTTGTGGTCCCAACCATCAAAATGAACCTGCTGGAAATTAGTCCTTGGTCATCAGTATACCACTATGCCTGTGTCAAAATATGAGAAAACACCTCTGAAGTTGAGATTCAAATTGTTATAATCACACATTACAGCTGAGACAATACTGAAAACATGCTATGAAACAGCTTTCTGATCTAGCCACCAAAG
Source organism: Procapra przewalskii (assembly GCA_006410515.1). Classification (NCBI taxonomy): domain Eukaryota; kingdom Metazoa; phylum Chordata; class Mammalia; order Artiodactyla; family Bovidae; genus Procapra; species Procapra przewalskii. The sequence goes on from SJYF01000322.1 coordinate 11,207,559, forward strand.
GCAGCTGGACCAGTTTTTCCAAGAAATTAAAGAAGCTGTCACATTAAAAAAAAAAAAAAATTGTCAAGGATTGAATAGAACTTAAAAGGGTAGGACCCATCTGCTTTCCCAACTAGAAATTCTAAGATGTTTTTCAAAGCACCCTTCCTGTCCTGCAGCTACAGCAAAAGCAAGGTCGGCACCCTCGACCGTGAGTCACCATCTGACACCAGGATAAACCTTAGTCTGACAGGAAATGCATGGAGTAAAAGGAAGCAATAAATCTCGATATCCTGACACACGAAGAGAGATGGAGCCATTGAACCCAAAGAGGCAAAGAGAGCAAAACAATATGTGCTGTGAGGTGGACGGATTAAGAGTGATCCTAATAAAGAGTGATTCTAACAGCTAAGAAAGGGCACCTCTGAAAAGTAGTCAGGCTGTGCTGAGGAGAAAAGATCGCCATTCGTTCAGAGCTGAGGATGCAGCTGGAGATGCGAGGACAAAGACCAGGGAGGACAGAGCTCTGAGGAGGGGACCCCAGAGTCTACGTGGGTTACTCACAGGACCTTGGCCAATGGCCGGACTGCATGTGTGTGAGGTGAGACTTGGTGGAGAACAGCTGATACAGAGCTGAAAACAAGACAAAGATAGGGCGCAGATGGTAAAGAATCACCAGCAGTGCAGGAGACCTGGGTTCTTTCCCTGGGTTGGGAAGATCCTCTGGAGGAGGGCATGACAACCCACTCCAGTATTCTGGCCTGGAGAATTCCACGGACAGAGGAGCCTGGTGTGCTGCAGTCCATGGGGTCACGAAGAGTCAGATGTGACTGAGTGACCTCCACTCATACTGGAGGACACACACCGCTGGAGAACAGAGAGACCAGAGTGGAGGGACCTCAGCAACACCTCGAGGATTTGACTGAGACACCAAAAAGGCACACGCTGGAACCACATCCTAGATAACGGTTACTCCAGACCAGCTCTAAAAAAAGGCTAGATAAAGCCTCAACAAGATGAAGAAGAACCGCCAGTAATCTGATAAAATAAACTATTCTTTTTAAAGGGAGACAAATACTCCCAACTCTGTACACTGTATCATTTATTATGTTCAACACAGAATAGAATTTTATGACATATGCAAATACATAGATGAATATGAGCCAGACTCAATTTTTAAAAAGTCCGTCTCTTTTAAATTTCGTATGCAATAGTTTGCATTTCAAAAGCAAGGAAACCACCTCTAAATACAAACAAGGCAGGCCAAGCGCTCCCAGATCCCATGTGCAGGAGAGCTAACTCTTTCTAGTTCATCTATAGCTATTGGACCAAACCTGGGGATCCTATGCAGAATTTAGGTCTAAAACTGAAAAAGTAAAAAGAAAATATCTTTGAAAATGTTTTGAAAGCAGATAGACACGATTTTTTATGTTCTCTATTCAACGTTTTCCCCTTACGTTTACATTAAGAAATACTAAATTACTCTTTCCAAGGCTGTATATAATTACTGACAATGAAAACAGTGGAAATTTAAAATAGCCCTTTCTAATCCAGTGATGTGAGGCCCCCTCCCCACAAGGGCCATCTAAACTTGGAATTTATAACCAAATTGCATACCCATATACGTCTTTATGAAAGATATTTTCATATCTTTGGATCTTCATAACTTGGGAGGAAAATCCAATTTTGAGAATTCTAACCAGATTTTCATGTTGCTAAAGAAGAGTGGCAGTTTAAGAATATTTACAAAGAGTCCTTTTGTAAAGCGAAGAATCATTCTGAAAACCAAATCATCTCCAGCACTGTATTTCATGCATTTATGATTTTTCACATATTTGGGTTTGCATAAAGCTGAGTAAATATATAGACCCTTCTTGCCCAGATTTTGATGAACTGGAAAACAAAGGTCGTAAAATGAAATTGGCCACTGTCTCAAGCTCCTATCCTTAAATAGACAGTGAAGCTTCCTGATGGTATTACCACTATATGCACTAGTTATTAATGGTCAGTAAAATAGCTGAGACACTTAAGAACTATATCAGCATATAAATAACCAAGGACAAATCCTTCACGTGACTCCAAAGCTGGCGACAGTCTGGACTTGCACCGTCTTTCTTGCTTTGCCTCATCATTTGCCATCCAGTTCCAGTCCCCACATCAGGGACTTCCCCTGGACCTGGGCGCTCTGTCCCTGCCTCAGTCATCTGGCTGCCTCCAGGGTTCCTGGCACCTTGGCTCACACATCGCTTCACCTTGAAAACCATCAGCTGAATAAGACATATGATGGTAATTATCACCCCTCTCTGTTCCTTTGGGCAGTTAGATAATAAGGAGCTATTTATTGGGGAACAGTGGAGCTCAATTTAATGCTCAATCACAATAATTTTATTAGCCTAAGTAACTATTATGCTTGTTTGCTCCTGCTATATCGTTTTAAATTTTTAATTTCCATTGCAACAGGCTTATTGGATACGTGTATTTTATTGTCAGAGGCCTCCAATCTATTTCAAAGGCCTGTGGTGAATGAATTATAAGCACCTATACGGATGACATGAACTTATTTAGAAAGAGGCTCTACTGTACCTGAATCTGTGTAGCTTTAAATGAATACAGTTTCAGTTAATGAGACTTAGCCTTGAATTTCATTCTAGAAAGAACTGAGTTTTCATACATTATCCCAATACTCATTACTCATAACTATCCATGCTAATGAGACCACAGTGAATCTTACTTCCAAAGATGCAGGGCTCTACTGGGGGCCAGACAGGAGAAGCAGAAAGAGGACAGAGGCCAGACGCATGTTCACAGCAGGACTAGGAGGCTTGTGTTGCATTTTCACAAAACACCCCACAATGTAAGAACAGGCACGCATGCTAAGGCGAGGCGAGTCCTTTTGTTGTGAACTTTTGCATTCCAGGCATAGTTGTTATACCCACACACACATTCTCGTTTAATGACCACTATACATTGTTTTCATAGATGATGGAAAGGAAACTTTTAAGACGTTTGCAAGGATCAGACAGCCAGTAAATGGCAAAGCCAGACTTAAGCTGAGAAGAGTTTATTGAAAGAACCTTCCAGAAATAAAAATTGTGAGATTATCTGGGAGCACTCGACCTAAGAACCTACTGTAGCAGAGGGAAATTACGTTTTTAAAATTAAAAAGGCTTTTGCTACCATTTGCAGTGACGTGGATGGACATAGTACACACTGTTATACAGAGCGAAATAAGTCAGAAGGAGAAAGACCAGTATCATATAATGTTGCTTATATGTGAAATCTTGAGAAATGGTACAGATGAATTTATCTGCAAAGCAGAAATAAAGTCACAGATGTAGAGAACAAATTCTTATAGACACCCATGGCAAATTCTTGTAGACACCAAGGGCAGAGTTCAATCTCGCATGAATTGGGAGATTGGGACTGACATGTATTACGCTGCCGACTACTCTGTATAAGACAGAAAACTAATGAAGCCCTACTGCAGCACAGGGAACTCTACTCAGTGCTCCGTGGTGTCCTAAATGGGAAGGAAATTCAAACAGAGGGGATATGTGTATACATATAGCTCATTCACTTTGCTGTACAGCAGACAATAACACAGCTTTGTAAAGCAACTAAACTCCAACAAAAATTAATAAGAAGATAAAATGGTGTTTTCACAATGAAAACAAAGCAACATGGAGTAACTAACGCAGGACTGCCGTCCAGAACTACCCACAGTTTTGCACATTAAACATTAATTCCATGTTGAGTTGATCTGCTTCCTATACACTATCTGTGTCTATCCAAGCAAGAACTGATGTCGAGGGACCATGAAGGAAAAGAATTAGGACAAAAGAGTCGATATACTTTAAAAAACTACCCTTGTCATGTAATAGCTTCATTTGATACAAGTAGCTCCTGAGATACACAGCGGGCAGGAAATGTGCATTTCCAAGCAACTGATGGGGATTTGAAAACCTTGACTCTCCGGAGCTACTGCTCAGTAGTTGGAACCATCAGCCCCTACGTTCCTTTCTACCTTCCCACTCAGGGGAAATCATCTCCGTTCCCTTCCCCCGCTAACCTCTTCCTTCACAAATATAGCTCCCTCGCCTCCTATCTAGTCTGTTCCTATAATAAGTACTATGGAAAACAACTTGTCATTAAATTAAAAAATCAATAGTTTCACCATAGCCAATCTAAAATTCTTTCATTTGTCAAGGTCACTGCTCAATTCATCATATTTCTTGGGCTGCTGCTAAGTCATGTCAGTCATGTCTGACTCTGTGCGACCCCATAGACGGCAGCCCACCAGGCTCCCCCATCCCTGGAATTCTTCAGGCAAGAACACTGGAGTGGGTTACCATTTCCGTCTCCAGTGCACGAAAGTGAAAAGTAAAAGTGAAGTCGCTCAGTCCTGTTCGACTCTTCGTGACCCATGGACTGCAGCCTACCAGGCTCCTCTGTCTATGGGATTTTCCAGGCAAGAGTACTGGAGTGGGTGCCATTGCCTTCTCCAGTAGTTTTCAAAATTTGGTAATAAGCAAAGTACCAACTGTCCCCTTCCCCCATCAGGATTCAAACTTGCGGCTGGAGGAGTGGACATCAGGAATAATACCTGGGAATCACATTTTCTTAACCTACATGTCCTAGATTACTCTGAAGATGGTTTCTGGATAAAAGCTTTGAAATGGCTGTTTAGGGGGATACCATGGAACAGTTGTTTATCAACTGAATTTGCCATCCAACTCAGAGTTATAGCCAAAACAGTCAAAATAATTTTTTAAGGCCATAGACTTTTTAAAAATTTTGTAAGATAAGGAGTCCAAGAGAAACCTGGCAGAGGGCCTAATGCAGAGGACATTCAACTCTCAATGTCTCCATTTCTGATAAATATGTCTACATAAGTTTCTACTTCTCTATTTCTACAATTACTGCTATAACAAATACAATTAGATTATCCCATAAAATTAATTTCTGACATAGGATTCTTGCAAGAAATAAAAATGCCAAGTTTCTGACAGTATCCCCAGGGCTTTAATCTTTGTTAACAGATCTTTAAATATTTCATGAGTTGGGCATGAAACAGCCACACTTGGGGCTCCATGGCCAAATGCATGGGTAATGTCTTAGGAAGAAAAACCTCCTTCATAAGTGGTGTGAGGACAAACTCTCTCAAAATGAGTTTATGGTTATAACGAACATAAATATTTTCAAAAGCTCTGCCGTTAGGAGTTGTAAAGTTGTAAGCGCTGAAGCAGCTCTGGCTGCAGGTTCCCTGCTAACGTTTTGGAGATTTCTGTGGCGATATATTCTGGCTCAGGCTGCCCTGCTGGCTCAGTGTTAAAGAACCTGCCTGCCGGTGCAGGAGACACGCATTCGGGGCCTGGGTCAGGAAGATCCCCTGGACAAGGAAATGGCTACCTGCTCCAGTATTCTTGCCTGGTAAATCTCATGGACAGAGGAGCATGACAGGCTACAGTCCACGGGGTTGAGAAGAGTCGGACACGACTGAGTGACTGGATGACAAGCATCCGCCCTCCCAAGTCAGTTAGGCTCTGCCAATGCCCCAGCAGGGTGGGCTTTGGTTAAGGCGCTTTCCCTAAGGGCAGCCCTGTTAAGAAGGATGGAGTACCCTGACACATTTCCAAATGATTCATTCCTCTGCCCCTTCTGCTGACAGAACTGTGATGGGTGTTTTCTCCTAGATTTACAGCAGTTGAGCTCCTGGTTAAACTTGGTCTATTGGTAAATCTCATAACACTCTAAGTGGCCCCCACCACAACTCGGTCCCCTGGAGCTTTGAACTCTGAGCCCCCAGAAACTCATCAATTACGATTCAGGTCCTCCTGCCCAGCCCTGGTTCCCAGGTTGGCTTCTGCTCAGCAGCTCTGTCCCGGTGAGCCACGACGCCCAGCGCCCACCTGTCTGTCTCTCCGATCCTGGGGGCAGTGAAGCCGCCTTGTGCCCTTGCCTCACTTTTGAATCAAGAAGAGCTGTCGGTTTTCAGTCTGTTCAACTTTTTCCTTGTCAAAAGAGACTGACAACTTCCAGGTTCCTTCCATGTGGAATTTGAAACTGGATGTTTCTTCTAATATTTTTTTGTCACCAGTACTAGATAGTATTTGGAGTATATGTGCTGAAGCATTTTAACACTCTATTTGTTGGATGAATGAACAAACAAGTGAATGTGTAAATTCAAGTATGTCCATTCAAGTTATGTAAACAGTACTAAACAAACACATCTAAAGAGCCCAGTTAAGTTTAACCAAAACCTTATCCATTTATTCTACAGACATACCTCTGGGCTACCAACACTTTTTTTCCCTTCGAATAAGATGATATTGAAACATGTGAAAGTTGCTTGGAATTGTTCTCAGGCATTTACTCTTTGGGATACAAAAGAGGACACATAAGTCTCTAGGTTATGATGATGAACTTGTCATGGATTAAAAAAAATTTGTTTTAACTAAAATCTCTCTATATTGAGGGGACAGATGGAGGGAAGAGCATATATGGGGGAGGAAGAGGGTAGGGGAGGGAAGAGGCTCTGTCTACACAGCAAGGATCTCACAGCATGTCATGGCAGTGCAGAACAAGGCTGTGTTTGGAGTCACAGGTGAACACTGTAACGATTAGCTCCAGTAAAGGACAGTGGGTGCCTCTGCAGAGTGCAGAGTGGGAGAAGGAGGTCTTGGGACTATGTTCAATAACAAAACTAGGAGAGTTACTTTTTGCACGTTATATATGAGTAGCTTTGATAAAGATATAAACAGATTTTAAAGATGGGCTGTGTTATGAATTTAAAGTTCTCTATAACTTTCTTATCTTTCCATGCACTGCTCTCTCTGAAACAAGTAATCCATCTGGCTGACTGCAGGAGACTTCTCCTCTTTCCGTGTATAACCGAGTGGTTAGCTCAACCACAACAATGTGTTCTGAAAATGGGTTACCTTTCTGGAGAAAATAAAACATGTTCAAGCCAGTGCACAACTTTCAAGCAATGGAGGAGAATGAATGTTTGCAATTAACATGTTTGCTCCTGTTTCCTTACGTATTTGTTCATAAGTCAACATCAGGAATTTAAAGTATGTCTGTTGAAAATAACTTAGTTGCCCACGGGGCTCTTGGTACAGGAAAAAAAATTATTTCACAATCTATTTATCCTCTAAAACTCCACAGGTCACACAGCTTAACATAATGCAAAATAAAGTATTACACAAAGATCTAATCATCTCAAGCTAGTTTTCTAGTTTATTTCAGATAAAAACCAAAAGAAATCATCAGTGCCAACCAGAAACTATTTCCAGTGTTTCAGTTCATGTGGTCCTGAATATTTATGCCTATCCATTCACTTCTGCCTTTCTCCCACTTTTCTATCTTGAAAGCCTTGGTTCTGAAATCTGAAATCAGCAACTGCTGGCCTTCATTCAGATAATATACCAGTTCTGCCAGCGTCCACACAGATCATCCTTAATAAGTAACTAATTATATTTTACATTATGTTTATGATGATATACAAATATATTTTAATGTAATCATACATAAGATTATGTTTATACTTATATGGACTTCCCGCTCAGCTGGTAAAGAATCTGCCTGCAATGCAGGAGACTCTGGTTCGATTCCTGGGCAGGAAGTTCCCCTAGAGAAGGGATAGGCTACCCATTCCAGTATTCTTGGGCTTCCCTAGTGGCTCAGATGGTAAAGAACCTGCCTGCAATATAGGAGATCTTGGTTCGATCCCTGGGTTAGGAAGAGTCTCCTGAAGAAGGGAATAGCAACCTACTCCAGTCTTCTTGCCTGGAGAATTCCTTGTCAGAGGAGCTTGGAGGGCTACAGTCCACAGGGTCGCAAAGAGTTGGACACAACTGAGCAACTAAATTTTCCCTGGTGGCTCATATGGTAAAGAATCTGCCTGCAATGAAGGAGACCTGGGTCAGATCCCCAAGTCAGGAAGATCCCCTGGAGAAGGGAATGGCAATCCACTCCAGTATTCACTCGCAATATAATTAATATTGAAATTTTAATGTAAATATTTAATATTTTAACAGATTTACTAGGGATCTTAGCCCCTAATAGATGATCTATAGCCATCTTAGCTATTTTCTTTTAAAAATATTTTTTTTTCAATAAAGGGACAACTATGGTCTTCTTGCCTGGAGAATCCCAGGGATGGGGGAGCCTGGTGGGCTGCCGTCTATGGGGTCGCACAGAGTCGGACACGAGTGAAGCGACTTAGCAGCAGCAGTAGCAGCAGCATGGCATCAGAGTCATCATCAGCTTAAAAGCTCCATGTGGGCTGGTGAGCGAAGTCCTTGCTGCCTCAGCAGAGTGGCTGCTCCTCCCAGTGTGGGGCAGGGAAACCCTGTGGTCTTTGGGTCTCGTCCATCAACCTCCAAAGTCAGTGTCCACCAACATGTGTAGTGATGCTGTCTGCTCTGAGCTGGTCTGCAAACATTCTTTAAAATTCCATTTTGTTTTGCTAGCATAGGAAAAGCAGGCTTTGTCTTTGTTTAGGCAGCTGAGAGCAAACTCACCTGAGCTGCGGAAGGGGGCCCAGGCTCAGCGGTGGGTGGTCTAGGGGAGGTTTCTGTCCAGCCTCAGAACTCCTGTCACCTCACCTGAAGAGTGGAACCCTGGAACCCATGCACCCTGGAGATGGGGTGGCTAACACCTCACCTCCATCAGGTGCTGGATTACCTACTTGTATAATTACTGGTAAAGCTGAGCTGACCGACCTACCAGGGTTTTCTCTCTGGTGTTAGGGTTGCCCCGGTCTGAGAGCAGGGCAGAGGGTCCTCTGACCCCATAATCTGTTTGGGCAGATCCCCCGAGATGAGTCAATCACGCCAAATCTGACGGTTTGAGGAACAAACGCAAATGTATGCAAAAAGCAAACTCAGAAAAGCCTCACAATATTTCTGCAGCTGAAAAATGGCTGAAATTTATTTTCATTATGAAAACATTATTTTAGGGATAAAATATTTTGTGGCTGAGGCGAAAACAGTCTTAAAATTCCATGCAATTCCTCCTCCTTCTCAGTTTAATTTCTGCAGATGCCTACAGCTTATCTGATTGGCCTTATTAGCTATTCCATAAAGCCTGGTTTTCCTGTGCTAGAAAAACAAAATGGAATTTTAAAAAGCACTTTGCAAACCAACCCAGAGCAGACAGAATCATCATACATGTTGGTGGATGCTGAAGGTTGGCAAACAAGGGGCTGACTGAGCCGACTTCCTTGCCCGAGGACGGCTCCTCTGTCCTCTGCATTCCTGCCCCACCCCGTCTGCAGCATCCTCAGCCTCCTTCAACCCCCTGGATCACACATCCCTCTTGTATCTACATCCCAGTCACACAGAGACTAATGTGTGTTAGTTGTTCAATCTTGGTCTGACTCTTTGTGACCCCATGGACTGTAGCCCACCAGGCTCCTCTGTCCATGGGATTCTTCAGGCAAAAACACTGGAGTGGGTAGCCATTTCCTCCTCCAGGGGATCTTCTTGACCCAGGGATTAGACCTGTGTCTCTTGCATCTCCTGCATTGGCAGGTGGATTCTTTACCAATAGCACCACACCTGGGAAGCCCTTCTTCTTGAATAAATGTGGTTTCTGGAGCCCAGGGAAATGGAGACATGCAGTGAGCCTCAGCAGAAGGGAATCCTGGGTCCAGCACTGCCTTGGCTCACAGGTGGTGACATGAATTATGAAGAGTGATCAGAGCAAAGCACATCTCTGAACTTGCACTGCAAAACTTGACTGGGGCAGCTGCAGAGCCTCAGAATGTCTGGCAGGAAGGTGCTGGGCTGGAAGGAGCGCAGAGTGCACAACTCCCCAGCTGGGGAGCTGCCTCCAAAGCCAGCAAAGGAGGAGTGAAGGGGACGCGAGGGAGCACCACACAAGGGCCAGGTAGCAGGTGTCCTGGGGGTACTACCACGCACCAGTGCAAAATGCTTGTTGATTCCAGAATCCTGGATGCAAGCGAGAAACAATCAGTGTGGAGACCAGGAAAGGAGGAGATCTGCACAAGGTACATCAATCTGGGGCGTGGGGTTGTGTGTTCCTTGAGGAGGGCCCTGCTGACATACTGATGGGGGACACGTGGTGCAGGCTGTCAGAGCAGCTTGCCTTGGTGCCTGGGAAGCAGCAGGATGAACCCGGGTTTCCAGAGGAAAAGCTTAAGCCAAGCAAAGTGGGCCACCCCCAAAAGCAATGGGGGCCCTTCATGCTGCTGACAGTTTTCAACACTGAAATTACATTTATTTTGAGAGAAGGAGGTCATTACTACTAGAAAAGCACAAGCAGCCATCACTGTGCAGAATCCCAGCCCTTCGTTATTCATTACGTATCTATTACCATCCTTGGCCCGCTTGTTTGTCACGTGCCACTAGCATAATGGCCTCGATATGGGCTCTGCCTCCCCGACACCATTATCACTGACATGACTCACTGTGTCAATGTGCCAAGGGAGACAGCATCGTACATGGTGAAATAATGTGTGATTTCAGTTATTCAAATATTGTATCATTCTTAGCTATGCTCATAGCTACCGTGTTGCCTATTAAAAGTCTATTAGTAACAAACAAGCACCAATTAAAGTCCAATGTCCTATGTGGTGTTATAGTTACTCTTTAACCTAGATAATATATTCAAAAGCAGAGACATTACTTTGCCGACTAAGGTCCATCTAGTCAAGGCTATGGTTTTTCCTGTGGTCATGTATGGATGTGAGAGTTGGACTGTGAAGAAGGCTGAGCACCGAAGAAATGATGCTTTTGAACTGTGGTGTTGGAGAAGACTCTCGAGAGTCCCTTGGACTGCAAGGAGATCCAACCCGTCCATTCTGAAGGAGATCAACCCTGGGATTTCTTTGGAAGGAATGATGCTAAAGCTGGAAACTTCAGTACTTTGGCCACCTCATGTGAAGAGTTGACTCACTGGAAAAGATTCTGATGCTGGGAAGGATTGGGGGCAGGAGGAGAGGGGACGACAGAGGATGAGATGGCTGGATGGCATCCCTGACTCGATGAACGTGAGTCTGCGTGAACTCCGGGAGATGGTGATGGACAGGGAGGCCTGGCGTGCTGTGATTCATGGGGTCACAGAGAGTCGGACACGACTGAGAGACTGAACTGAACTGAACTGATCCAGTTAAGGCCAGGGGTTAATGCACATTTGCTTTGATTAGGAATGAGTCATAAGTGATCCTTAATAATAGTAATTTACCGCCAGTAAACAACCTATCAGTGCATTTTTATTTACAACCCTCATTCATCTATTCGTTCAGCAAGGGTTTATTTGGTTCTTGTGAGATGCCAGGGACTGAGGCTGCTCTACAGGCACAAGGACATCAAGAGCTCTTGGGAAACCAAGAGAGAAAGGTGCTTCCTCCACAGCTCAGACAGTAAAGAATCCACCCGCCAATGCAGCTCAGACAGTGAAGAATCCACCCGCCAATGCAGCTCAGACAGTAAAGAATCCACCCACCAATGCAGCTCAGACAGTAAAGAATCCACCCGCCAATGCAGCTCAGACAGTAAAGAATCCACCCACCAATGCAGCTCAGACAGTAAAGAATCCANNAATGCAGCTCAGACAGTAAAGAATCCACCTGCCAATGCAGCTCAGACAGTAAAGAATCCACCCGCCAATGCAGGAGACCTGGGTTCAACCCCTGGGTTGGGAAGATCCCCTGGAGGAGGGCATGGCAACCCACTCTAGTATTCTTGCCTGGAGAATCCCATGGACAGAGGAGCCTGGAGGGCTCCAATCCATGCGGTCGCAAAGAGTCAGACACGATGGAGAGTTAACACACATACCAGGAGCTTACATTCCAGTGGCAAAACGTGAGAAAGAACTAAACACACGGGTGTGTAATCTAATGTCGGATTAAATTCACACAAGAGGAAAGCGAACGCTCTGATGAAGCCGGGATGTCTCTCCCACTGAGGCAGGCAGAGGCTCCAAGTATGTGTCTAAACCCTGGGTGGGAAGGAGATTGGCCATTGAGGACGGGGTGATTCCTCTTTGCATTGCTTCGGTCTCCCGTGAAGGAGAAGTACGGAGGGCTGTGAGGGTAGAGGGAGAGGGCATGAGGGGACAGGACCGTGGAGCAGCCTCCTTGGAGGTAGGGAACACGGCCGATGGGGAGGTGGGGCTAGAATGGGCTCGGGAGCCCCAGAAACCTGCGGACATGATTGAAGTTAAGCCCGTGAGATGACTCTTTGTCTTCTCCAGCCACAGGACACAAAGTGGCCTCACTTGGAAGTTTGTAAACAGGCAGCCACTACAGAAAGGGCGGAAACCCCTTCCCAGAGGAGAGAGAAGCTGCAGAAGCATAATAGAAACGGCAGAAGAGGAAGCGATGGCCAGAGACAAGGCACCTGTGGAGAACAAGACAACAGCCTCTGCTTCCCTGGTGGTTCTTGATTAAAAGCCTCCACCTTTGGCACATTCACATAAAATTGAGCCCAATTCCATTTATTAGGGGAAAAAAAATCTACTGACTTCACAAAGCAAATCTTTGTTAAAAAAAGAAAATGGAATTCTTTGATTCCTCTGATTCTATCGAGGATAGAACGACCACTTGCCTTCCTGCAGCAGACTTCCATAACTGTGAGACCCAGACGCACCGTCCATCCAAGCAGAAGGGCTCTGCCAAGTGCTAAGGGTCATGAAACAGCTGTCACTGCCCGCATGGGTCCTGAGTGTGGCCAGTTCCCCAAGAAAGAAACGAATGCACGTTGCTAGGGGCATTGGAAAGGGCAGTGCATGACCATTCCTGCGAGGTGGAGAGTGGAATGTCACCGTCACTCCAAAGAGAACTGTGGAAACCAAGTCTAGAGTCACCACCTGATCCTTGCAGTTTTCTAAACCACACAGCTGTCTCTCAGGTTATAAAGGATGGGAAGAGACAGTGAGCTGAGAATGGAGCATGCAGGACCTAGTCGGATATACTGAGAGCTGTTGAAAAGACTATGATGCTGGGAAAGACTGAAGGCAGGAGGAGAAGGGGACGGCAGAGATGAGATGGTTGGATGGCATCGCCTAGTCAATAGACATGAGTTTAAGCAAACTTTGGGAGATGATGAAGAACAGGGAAGCCTGGTGTGCTGCAGTCCATGGGGTCACAAAGGGTTGGACTCGACTGAGCAACTTAACAACCACCCCCACCTAAAGGTGGGTGCTCCACTTCACGTGTAAGTCCACTCTGGCATCTCTATGCAGCATGGACTGACAGGGTCTCAGGGGTGCAGAGAGCCCAGCTGGAAGGGAAGCGTAGTGGTCCACGAGAGAGCTGATGCCGGCTTTCATTATGGTGGTTGTCATGGAGATGAAGAGCCGTAAGGAGACTAGGGACACAATACCAGGAGTGAGAATCAATAGGGTGAGGTGGGGGCTGCATGCTATTCTGAGACAGGTAGGTTTTAGGAATAGCTCTCCAGTGACTGAACCGAGCAAGCTGCTGGCTGAGCTGCCGTTTAGTAAACTGTGGACACTGAGGGAAGAAACAGGTCTGGGTCTGTGTGCCCCAGGACATGCTCACATGGAACATGTAAGTGACATCAAGTTCTGGTTAAATACAGGACCGCAGCTCTGCAGAGAGGGTTCCAGTTCAAATGCAGGATCTGACTCGGCAGGTCTGGGGTGAGGCGGGAGCGCCCCATTCCTAACCTGCTCCCTGGGGATGGGAGCTCACATTCTGCAGCTGCAGGAAAACTTCACATGCATGGAAGCCTGGAAAAGTTTCCCCAGTTCCACCCTGAAGCCGGGATACTGAATACAGTCAGTGGCACCTGTGTCCACTCTGCGTCCCTCCTGAGTCCCTGATCTTCAGCTACTCATGGGGCTGCGACCCTGCACTGCGTGCACCTCTGGACCCAACACAGACGGTTCAGCTCCAACTCCTCTCTCTTTTGCTTCAACCTAGGAATCAGACCTGGGTCTCCTGCATTGCAGGTGGATTCTTCACCGTCTGAGCCACTGGGGAAGCCCCAAAGATGGTTTTTATGTCTGACTCTGTGCGACCCCATGGACTGTATGTAGCCCTCCAGACTCCTCTGTCCATGGAATTCTCTAGGCAAGAATACTGGAGTGGATTGCCATTCCCTTCCCCAGGGGATCTTCCCGACCCAGGGATCGAACCTGTGGCTCCTGCAATGCAGGTGGATTCTTTACTGTCTGAGCTATCAGAGAAGCCCAGCTTCAACAATCCTGCAACACAAATCCACCCTCTGCATTTTCAAGATCTACACACCCCATCTCTGTCTGTCAAAGGCCCCCTCAGGGTCAGGAGGAGACAGTCCCCATGAATGCAGCCTGGTCCCTTGTTTCCATGGCCCGTGCTGGCTCTGCCAAGGAAGTAAGGATGTACACACAGAGACGGAGGCCAGGAGAGGAGGTGTGGGCGATAAGTCTCTAAGGAGGAGTAGCAGAAAAGGAGGATTTACTCCAGCTGCCTGAGCTGCAGGCCCCTGCTCCCTGCAGCTGAGCCCCGACAGTGTCACAGCCGTGCAGTTAACCATGATGCCTCTGTACCCAGGTCCAAACACAGATCTGTAACAGCCTGCCGGCCCAAGCAGCTCTCGGTTAAACTAAGTAGATATATCTGTGTGTGTGGACAAATACACATACATGCATACACATGCACACGGTTTAAAACATTAAATCTCAATATCCTTTGTCTCTACACGATAGTAAATAAAGGCATTTGGTGCTTGGAAATGCAATAAAACAAGGCATGTTGTACACTTTCTCTGAGAGAAGAGAGACTGCTCTTCTTGAGCAGCCATCTGCCCCTCTGTGTCTCTGCTTGCTGCACTGCAGTGGGTGAACACGTCTATGCCCTGCACTCAACACTGCTCTGTGATGTAACTCATCTCCCAGCCAGGCTGTGAGGTCTCATCCCTGGTCCCCAGCTCCCAGAATGGTCCCTTCTACCCCACGAGCTCAGTGACTCAAAGATGCCAATTACATGGAAGGAAGGGCGGCCTCTTCTGCTGTTAGTATCTTAACTTTACCTGATACCACTGCAGTAGGCAGAATGATGGTTTCAGTAATGCCCCAGCCTGACCCCTAAAACCTGTGAAAATGCTCCTGTACATCATAGAAGGGACACTGAAGATACGATCAAGTGACGGACTCTGAGACGGCAGAGACCATCCTATCCTGGGTTATCCTGTGGGCCCATGATAACCAGATGTCCCGAGGAAGAAATGTTAGAGGGAGGGATGGAGGTGATACCTGCTGACTTTATATTGTTTAATTTTAGAAGCTTTATATTTAAACAGATTTCACAATGAAAATTACAATATATATTCATTTGCATAGAAATATGATAGAGTTATCAACAATAGAATTTTAATTTGTATGTATTTATTTTTAATTGGAGGATAATTGCTTTACAATATTGCATTCGTTTCTGCCATACATCCACATGAATCAGCCATACGTATACATACCTCTGGGCTTCCCTGGTGGCTCAAATGGTAAAGAATCTGCCTGCAATGCAGGAGACGCAGGTTTAATCCTTGGGTCAGAAAGATCCCCTGGAGAAGGGAATGGCAACCCACTCCAGTATTCTTGCATGGAGAATCCCATGAACAGAGAAACCTGGCGGGCTAGAGTCCATGGGGTCACAAACAGTTGGACATGACTGAGCAACTATATACGACATGACATACATATGTCCCCTCCCTCTTGAGCCTCCCTCTCACCTTACATACCATCCTATCCCTATAGGTCATCACAGGGCAACAGGTTTGAGTTCCCTGCATCATACAGCAAATTCCCACTAGCTATCTAATTTTGCATATGGTGATATGCGTGTTTCAATGCTACTCTCTGTATTTGTCCTGCCTGCTGACTTCAAAGGTAAAGGAAAGCACCAAGGAATAGAAACTGACAAAGACTGGGAACTGGACTCCTCAGAGCTTCCTGAAGGGAAACAGCCTTGCTGAAACCTCTGCAGCCTTGCTGAAACCTCCGCTCTAGCCCAGCCACACAGAGAAATATAATGTGCCAGTTTGTGTCACTTTAAGCCACTGAGTTTGCAGTAATTTGTACAGCAGCAATGGAAAGATAACACAACTTCATTTGGAAATAAATTAACCGGAGTGAGACTCCACCCACGCCCTGCTTGAAGATCCCCCTTTCCCTGAGTCTATCGCCCTTTCTTGGAGCACAAGGAACGACAGACTTTGTAACAAGGTGGGAAATGTATTTGCTATCCTGCCTAATCAGTTTATTCTGGGGTGTCTCCATTTAGTTCTTTATTTTTGAGAGAGATTCTTCCAGGGGTAAAAATAGAGTAAAGCAGGATGTGAGAGAAAGAGACGATGCTCAGCATAATTAGCCAAGTGTCAGTATTAGTGAGGGCATTTGGGATGTCAGCGCGGCAGCTGGTCAGAAATGGCACACTTCTGTTCAGAGCAACAGCAGACACCGCGTCTCCTCCAAAGCCAAGACACAGCCACAGACTCTCTGGCTTGCTCCGCAGGCAGGGAGTCTAGACAGCACCACCCGACGAGGCCTGGGGAATGAGTCTTCACTACCACAACAGGCAAGCAGCCTTACAGTTTCCGAGTAAATGCAAAGCTTGAATGAGGTGATAGATTATCGGGAATGGAGGGCCTTCCACTCACTTGGTCAAAAGTCCGTTAACTCTTGAGAAAAACAACAACCACCATGGTCTGAAAGCATACATGCTCCCCAGGGTTCACTGCAGCACTATTCACAAGAGCCAAGCCATCGAAGCAGCTTAAATGTCCATGGACAGAGGGATGGATAAAGATGTAGTACACATATACAACGGAATGATAGCCACGAGAAAGAATGAAATAATGCCATTTGTAGCAACATGGAGGGACCTAGAGACTGTCACACTGAGTGAAATTAGTCAGACAGAGGAGAAATATCAGACAGCATCCCTTATCTGTGGAGTCTAAAAAGAAATGGCACAAATAAACTTACCTACAAAACAGAAAGAGACTCAGAGACTTAGAGAATGAACTTACGGTTGCCGGGGGAAGGGATAGTTAGGGAGCTGGGGATGGGCATGTACGCGCTGCTGTATCTAAAATGGATAACCAATAAGGACCTACTGTGGAGCACACAAAACTCTGCTCAATGTCATGTGGCAGCTTGCTTGGGAGGGGGGTTTGGGGAAGAATAGACACATGTATATGTATGGCTGAGTCCCTTCACTGTTCACCTGAAATTACCACAACATTGTTAATTGGCTATACCCCAATACAAAATAAAAAGTTTTTAAAAAGTCCATTAACCCTTGAAACACAAACAGCATCCAGCCTCTGTGTACACCGGCACGTGTACTCTGCAGCTTCGCCGTCTACAGTAGACACTCAAAGAGATGCATGATCCTGAAACAAGGGTTCAGAACAATCAGTGCTCCTTCATAGTCATATTTTATTTAAGAGGTTCCACACAGACAGTGTTCTGTAGAGAAGCTGTGAAATGTGCTATTTCTATTCTCCCAAGCTCGTGACTCAGCTGGTGCCTCCAGCCAAATAGTCACACGGCAGGATTTTGGCAGATCCTGTAGGTCAGGCTGGGGGATGAGCAGGTGAGAGTACCCGGGAGCGTGGCAGTGGCTCCAGCCCAGTGGCCAGCTCCCCGCCACCACAGTTCTTCACGCTGCGGAAAGGTTTCTGTGCTGGATACACTGACTTCCATAAAAAATGTGCAAGGTAAGTCCCCACACAGTTCTTGGAGAATACAACACCACGGCAGAGACACTGACTCTGGGAAAGAATATACATCATGGGATGGCGGGGGCAGAGAGACTGATTATCTTCACTCTGAAAATTAAATGAACGGCTGATAATCCATTGATGGGTTTTCCTAATGGCTCAGTGGTGAAGAATCCACTTGCCAGTGCAGGAGATGCAAGTTTCAGTTCCTGGGTTGGGAAGATCCCCTGGGGAAGGAAATAGCAACCCAGTCCAGTATTCTTGCCGAGGAAATCCTATGGACAGTGGAGCCTGGCGGGTTACAGTCCAAGGGGTCACAAAGAGTTGGACATGACTTAGCAACTAAACAACAACAATCCATTGCTACTAAGAAACATGCATTTAAGTCTAGAAAGTGTTGATCCGTGGCACCATCTCTTCTACCTCCTTGACTTGACTGTATAAAACTTACCTAAAACTAGACTGAAAATTAAATACCAATTTGGTTTTCTTTACCAATCAAATATCCAAAACAATAAGATGGGGGTCTAAAACAGATTATACTAAAGGTAACAACTCAGTGAGTTCATCTCACTGCCCAATCAGCATGGCAGATCTATTAAGACAGGAGCTGGCAAATATAGTTTCCAGGCTAAACAGGGTCTGGCACCTGTTTTGTGCGTGCCAGTGGCTAAAAATGGTTTTTACATTTTTAAATTGCTAAAAAAAAAAAGAAGACTATTTGATGACACGTAAGAGAATTGGAATTGTCCACAAATAAATTTTCTAGGGACCCAGCCATGCTCACAGCTCCCAGGTAGCTCATGGCTGCTTTTGTGCTAAACCACAGAGCCAGTGGCTGCGCCAGAGACACACGGCCCCCAGGGCTGAGTCGCTTTCTGCCCTGCACAGGTGGAGATGCCCCGCTACAGATGAAGAGCTCGGGCTGTAGACCCGGGCCACCCGGTCCCCATCTGCTCTACCACATAGAGACCCTGCAGCCTCGGGCGAGTCGCCCAAGCCACCTGCGCTGGTTCTTCCCTGAGGCTCCCTTGTGGGGTGGCCGCATGGACAGTGAGAGGAAGAGGCCGCGTGGGACGCCACACCCGAGGGAGCAGCACAGTAGTTACCATCGAGCGCTGTTTGTTGTGACCATGGTCACACGGATGCACCCGCTTCAACTCTTCCGAAAATCACAGCTGACACAAATTGATATTGTTACCTACTCGGAAAACTATCTTTTCATTAATGGGTCATAATATTTTTGAAAGTTGTCCCAGTCTCCTTCCCAAATGAAGATGGTGATCAATCACCGTGGCACCGTAATGGCAATTAATTAGAAGTTTAGCTCAAAGGACTGTCATTTTAAACCGGGTGTCTTGTTTTAGCCTCATATTTCAAAACCATTTTCAAATATGCATCCATGTTGGAGACACTGCCGAGTGACAGGATGCACTTCAAACTCTTCTCCCTCTCTGACAGATAATTACACCAGGACCCGTGGGGGTCAGGCGACTTCCTCGAAGCGCTGGCAAGCCTTAATTACAGCAAGCACTCACAGGCTCGTATTTGGACTTCCGCTTTGCGTGATTCTACCCGCAGGTGTTTTCAAACAAAAAGCTTTAAACTTATTGGTCTGACCTAAAATTTAAACCAGCTTCGAGTCCTACACATAAACCACTTACCCCGACAATTCCTCTTGGCTATGATGCTCTTGTTTCATTTAGAAATGCCACAAATACATAATCCAGTTAATGCATTAAATATGAAAAGATTTGCTGAAGAGACTCAATTTATTAATGATTCAGTAGAAGTTCCTAAAACATCTATTTGGAATTCATTTATAATTCATTTCACAGCTTAGCAGTGCTTCCCACAGGGCAAATATTTATCAAATATTACTCTGTTTTAAGTTCTCCCTTTACGTTTATTTGTAGAATACATTTTTCCCCCAAATTAAGGCTAAACTTCCTAAAAGCATCCATCCGTCTATTATAATTTAATGTACAATTCCTGATAAGGGGACAGTAATGGGTTTTCAGATATAACAGAGTACAGTGTGCAACCAAACAAAAGAACAGTTATTAACCATAATAGTTGGCTGTAAACTGAACACGATACACACTGAGTACATCATAAATATTTATTAGAGAGTAACCATGGTAATTAATATACACTGTAATCCACGGCAACCCACTCCAGTATTCTTGTCTGGAGATCCCCATGGACAGAGGAGCCCGGCGGGCTATAGTCCATGGGGTTGCAAAGAGTCGGACACAACTGAAGCGACTTAGCACTCAGCACGCATATAATCAAGGAGAAGTAGTATCTTAAAGTCTTGCCATTGTAAGGAAAACTTCACAGCTTACCTACCAATGAACCACATACAACTGAATCCATATTTTTGGTATGAAAATCAGAATATCTGGCCTGACTAGTCCTGGCAGAGTGTAGAATATCTTGACACAGACTGCCATGGTTCCACTCTCCAACACTGACAATGATGCTCCTTAATTTCAATGGCTCATCATAGCTCTGAAGGAAGAGCTAAAATGAGAGCAAAACATCTAAGTGTAAACTAGCTGTGTAATCATATAAGTGTAAAGAATCTGCCTGCAGTGCAGGAGACCTGGGTTCGACCCCTGGGTCAGGAAGATCCCTTGGAGAAGGGCATGGCAACCCACTCCAGTATTCCTGCCTGGAGAATCCCCATGGACAGAGGAGCCTGATGGACTACAGTCCATGGGGTCACAGAGAGTCGGACACGACTGACTGTCTAAGCACACAAACTAGCTATGACAACTTCTGGTCAACTTCAGGTCTCCCTGCCAACTGTAAAGAAGAAATAACACCTACCTAGAAGGGCTGTTGTGTGGCCAGACTTATGGTAGTGATCCTTACAGAACATAAACAAATCTTGAATCATGATGCACCTAAAACTCATACTGATACAATGCTACCCGTCAACTATATCTCAATTTAAAAAAAAATTAACAAAAGAGTTATGAAGATAAAGATGAGCTACACAACATACCTAACTAGGTGCCCAGAACAAACCCCATATTCAGTACCTGGGTCTTCTTACTCTACTAGGACCGTGTCTCTGACACTGGAGACAAACACCATCACATCCACTACGGCTACCACTACTGCTACAACCACAAAGCAACCATTGCTGCATCCCACCCCTCTTGGCCAAGACGTAATCTAATGGTTGCAGGTAATAATTCAGGCTCTTTGGTTCTAAACACATAAGGCCCAATAGGATAATAACAAAATAAACAAAATAGATAGGAACAAATGTTGGCAAGGATATAGAGAGATTCCTTGGACCTTTGTGAGAGGTTCCAGTGAGAATGTAACATGGTGCAGCCACTTTGGAGAACAATTTTAAACAGAGAAATACCATAAGACCCAGGAATCCCACTCCTAGCGTGTACCTGAGTGAAGTGAAAGCATGCACGCACACAAAAACACACCCAGATGTTCACAGCAGCATTATTAAAACAGCCAAAAGGGGAAACAACCCAAATGTCTATCAGTGATGAATGAACAACACGTGATACATCTATATGAGGGAATATTATTCAGAAATAAAAAAGGATAAAATAATGATGCATGCTACAACTTGGATGAAACCTTCAAAACGTTACAGCAAGTGAAAGAGGCCAGACACACAGGGTCATATACCACATCATTCCAGCTGCTGTGAGGATACACTAGTGCATAAAAAACCCTGAGATAAGTGTCTGGCATCATCATCACTATCAGTACTAAGACTGGGCCCACGGTACGTTGCTTGTGCTCTGCCAGCATCCCCAGGGATTCCAGGAAGACTCGCTGTTTTGTTCCCTGGGGAGCCTGGGACCATCTCCTCTCTATATATAGCTGGTGATCACTTCCGTGAAGCCCAGGGCCCCTGGGAGAGCAGCCCAGAGCACCTGCACTGACCAGTAACCATGGCGGTGGCCACTGAGGCCCTAGAAAGAGCCGGGCACAGCAAGGCTCCTTATCCCGATGCTTATAGCCAACCTCCCAGGTGGGCGCTGCAGGCCACTGCTCTCCAGAGGTGTGTGAAGTTGCTCAGTCGTGTCCAACTCTTTGCAACCCTATGGACTGTAGCCTACCAAGCTCCTTCATCCATGGGATTTTCCAGGCAAGAGTACTGGAGTGGGTTGCCATTTCCTTCTCCAGGGGATCTTCCCAACTCAGGGATTGAACCCGGGTCTTCTGCATTGCAGGCAGATGCTTTACCATCTGAGTCACCAAGAAAAACCATATGTCAGGTAGCCATGAAGTTACTAACTTGGTTAAACAGGAGTCAGAGCTGGAATGAAACCCCACCAGGGTGACCTAGGGTGCTTTCTTGTGCAGAAGGCCACCTTAGATTTCCTGGCAGCTGAGCTTAAGGGGAGAGTGCTCTGTGACTAACACACTGGACTCCCATTCACATAGCGGGGATTTTAGGGTACACTCCATGCCACTGAGCACCCCTGCACTCACCCATTCATTCACACGTACACTCTGCATCCATCACTGCCAGGGATAAAGACAGTCCTTGAGGATATTGGCTTCAAAAGAGAAGATTGTGGAACAATAGGATCAACACATTCATAAAGGCACAGATGGATGCCTTGGGCCAAGAGAAGATAGGGAAAGCAACTAATTTCCCTACTTGCAAAGACAGCCTCACCCTCCACCTTTAATCGCCTTGAACAAGAATTCAGAGGAAAAACCTGATGCTCATTTTCAGTGCCCTGTATCTTTGGGAACACTGCTGAATGGGACTTGAAGCCATGCTTCTGAGTCTTCTCTGTAATCTGTTTCTATTCAGACAACTGGGCCAGCCCCCAGACCATCTCCTCCCCTCCATCTCCAGGGGCAGGAGGAGCATGTACCCAACTGCGGTCCTGCCTGGGGAGGAGACGGGAGCGGCCGTGACAGCACGTGCTCCTTGGGGGACCTCAAGTTCTCCACATGCCCCAAGACATGTATGTCATTTCAAGATGGATATATTCTGGCAGACCTAAGGGTGTGTGGAAGCAATTCACTGCAGAGCCCCATGTCACATCTTAATTTAGCCCTAAAATCCTAAAGGGATTTCCATTATGCCCACAGCCATGGAGGTAACATTATGGTTCTAATCTCGTCAGAAGTACCAGATCCCTTTCAACTTTTTTTCCACTAATAAAGGACAAAGCAACTTCCATGAAACAAAAAGAAGAAGACATCTGAAATATTTCTTTGGAAGGATCAGCGAAATCATAAGAGATTTTAAAAGTTCAATGCTGAGATAGTAAATAAAGAAGTATACTAAATTTACTTTAGGAGCTAAAGGTTTTCAAATGATATTTTCAAATGATATTTCAAAAGGTAATACTGATCCAATGTGATCACACAATAAGCTGGCAAATATGTTGGATACTATTATATTATGTATCTTAGGAATTATAAGAAAATAATCTGTCAATTAAAATTCTAAATAACATGTG
>SJYF01000322.1:11238889-11264619 GCA_006410515.1 Procapra przewalskii
GACCTTAGTCAGCAAAGTAATGTCTCTGCTTTTGAATATACTATCTAGGTTGGTCATAACTTTTCTTCCAAGGAGTAAGTGTCTTCTAATTTCATGGCTGCAGAGACCAAGAAAAGCCACCACTGACTAGGAACAAGAAGATGAAAACAGATGTACACAATGTTAACCCATTTTTATAGCACAGACAATGATTTTATAAAGGACATAACTTCATGAACATATGCATGTTTGAGTGTGCATATCTGTATATATGAAATGGTATGGAATTAGCAAAAAATGCATAGCATGGAATAGCTAATTGTTCATCCCCCTCTTGGGAAAACAGATGAACTGCACTCCCTTTACTTCTATGCATTTAAAGGCTGATATGTAATTGCATTCTGGCCAATGCATGTGCACAGAAATGATGCAAGAAGCCACTTCTGAGCCTGGCCCCAAAGCCTTCTCATGTGTGACCATCAGCCCTCTTCCCGTTCTCAGGTCTGAGAGGAAGATTCCCAAGGACCCAGGGGATAGTAATTAAATGGAGCAGAACTGATCCCTATCAACCATGGCTGTACTTTGACAGGAGCAAGAAATCCATTCTTAACATGTTACAGCACTAACATTTTATACAGTGGTCTGATATGCTAGTTAGCTCATGAAAATTAGCATGGAGGAATTACCTCCAACTGCTGTTTACTAGGAGAAAGTAACTTGGGTATAAGGAGAAGTGAATGTAATAATACAGTATAAACACATGTATATTATACAAAAACTATGAAACTAGTATAAGAACATAAAGCCACAATGAAAACAGGTAAAAAGCCAAAAGAAGATGAGAATTGGCAACAAAGATTTCTGAAATTGGGAAAGGAAATTAGTGAATGAAAACTGATTTGACATCTAGTAATTGAGGACGCTGCTCTTCTTTTCACAGCTATTTGTAAGGCCTCCCCAGCATTTCTTTTCCATGGGGATGGTCTTGATCCCTGTCTCCTGTACAATGTCACAAACCTTCGTCCATAGATCATCAGGCACTCTATCTATCAGGTCTAGGCCCTTAAATCTATTTCTCACTTCCACTGTATAATCATAAGGGATTTGATTTAGGTCATACCTGAATGGTCTAGTGGTTTTCCCTACTTTCTTCAATTTAAGTCTGAATTTGGCAATAAGGAGTTCATGATCTGAGCCACAGTCAGCTCCTGGTCTCGTTTTCATTGACTGTATAGAGCTTCTCCATCTTTGGCTGCAAAGAATATAATCAATCTGATTTCGGTGTTGACCATCTGGTGATGTCCATGTGTAGAGTCTTCTCTTGTGTTGTTGGAGGAGGGTGTTTGCTATGACCAGTACATTTTCTTGGCAAAACTCTATTAGCCTTTGCCCTGCTTCATTCCGTATTCCAAGACCAAATTTGCCTCTAACTCCAGGTGTTTCTTGACTTCCTACTTTTGCATTCCAGTCCCCTATAATGAAAAGGACATCTTTTGGGGGTGTTAGTTCTAAAAGGTCTTGTAGATCTTCATAGAACTGTTCAACTTCAGCTTATTCAGCATTACTGGTTGGGGCATAGACTTGGATTACCATGATATTGACTGGTTTGCCTTGGAACTGAACAGAGAAGAGAAGAGAAGTGAAAAGCAAAGGAGAAAAGGAAATACACAAGCATCTGAACGCAGAGTTCCAAAGAATAGCAAGAAGACATAAGAAAGGCTTCCTCAACGATCAATGCAAAGAAATAGAGGAACACAACAGAATAGGAAAGAGTTGAGATCTCTTCAAGAAAATTAGAGATACCAAGGGAACATTTCATGAAAAGATGGGCTCGATAAAGGACAGAAATGGTATGGACCTAACAGAAGCAGAAGATATTAAGAAGAGGTGGCAAGATTACACAGAAGAATTGTACAAAAAAGATCCTCATGACCAAGATAATCATGATGGTGTGATCACTCACCTAGAGCCAGACATCCTGGAATGTGAAGTCAAGTGGGCCTTAGGAAGCATCACTATGAACAAAGCTAGTGGAAGTGATGGAATTCCATTTGAGCTGTTTCAAATCCTGAAAGATGATGCTGTGAAAGTGTTGCACTCAATGTGCCAGCCAATTTGGAAAACTCAGCAGTGGCCACAGGACTGGAAAAGGTCCGTTTCCATTCCAATCCCAAAGAAAGGCAATGCCAAAGAATGCTCAAACTACCACACAGTTGCACTCGTCTCACACTCTAGTAAAGTAATGCTCAAAATTCTCCAAGCCAGGCTTCAGCAATACGTGAACCGTGAACTTCCAGATGTTCAAGCTGGTTTTAGAAAAGGCAGAGGAACCAGAGATCAAATTGCCAACATCTGCTGTATCATCAAATAAGCAAGAGAGCTCCAGAAAAACATCTATTTCTGCTTTATTGACTATGCCAAAGCCTTTGACTGTGTGGATCACAACAAACTGTGGAAAATTCTGAAAGAGATGGGAATACGAGACCACCTGACCTGCCTCTTGAGAAATCTGTATGCAGGTCAGGAAGCAACAGTTAGAATTGGACATGGAACCATAGACTGGTTCCAAATAGGAAAAGGAGTACATCAAGGCTGTATATTGTCACCCTGCTTATTTAACTTCTATGCAGAGTACATCATAAGAAACGCTGGGCTGGAAGCACAAGCTGGAATGAAGATTGCTGGGAGAAATATCAATAACCTCAGATATGCAGATATGCATAAGACAGTACCCTTATGGCAGAAAGTGAAGAGGTAAAAAGCCTCTTGATGAAAGTAAAAGAGGAGAGTGAAAAAGTTGGCTTAAAGCTCGACATTCAGAAAACGAAGATCATGGCATCTGGTCTCATCACGTCATGGGAAATAGATGGGGAAACAGTGGAAACAGTGGCATACTTTATTTTTTGGGGCTCCAAAATCAGTGAAGATGATGACTGCAGCCATGAAATTAAAAGACGCTTACTCCTTGGAAGAAAAGTTATGACCAACCTAGATAGCATATTAAAAAGCAGAGACATTACTTTGCCAACAAAGGTCCGTCTAGTCAAGGCTATGGTTTTTCCTGTGGTCATGTATGGATGTGAGAGTTGGACTGTCAAGAAGGCTGACCACCGAAGAATTGATGCTTTTGAACTGTGGTGTTGGAGAAGAGTCTTGAGAGTCCCTTGGACTGCAAGGAGATCCATCAGTCCATTCTGAAGGAGATCAGCCCTGGGATTTCTTTGGAGGGACTGATGCTAAAGCTGAAACTCCAGTACTTTGGCCACCTCATGCGAAGCGTTGACTCACTGGAAAAGACTCTGATGCTGGGAGGGATTGGGGGCAGGAGAAGAAGGGGACGACAGAGGATGAGATGGCTGGATGGTATCACTGACTCGATGGACGTGAGTCTGAGTGAACTCCTGGAGATCGTGATGAACAGGGAGGCCTGGCATGCTGCAATTCATGGGGTCGCAAAGCGTTGGACACGACTGAGCTACTGAACTGAAGTGAATTGAGGACGCCAAACACAAATCTGTTACAGAGAAATGCCAGTATGGAGCAGGTTAATTTACCTTATACAAACCTGGAAAGTAGATTAAAGGCTTGACTATAAGGCCTAAAACCCTAAAAACTCCTAGAAGAAAACATGCAATAAGTTTTTGATAGTGGTGATGACTTCTAGGATTTGATACAAAAAGCAAAGGCAATGAAAGCAAAAAGAAATGAGTGGGACTACATTAGACTAAAAGGCTTCTGCACAGAAAAGAAAATCATCAACAAAATGAAAAAGCAACCTACTGACTAGGAGAAAATGTTTGCAAATTATGTTATCTGATAAGAGGTTATATATAAAGAATTGATACAACTCAATAGAAAAAAAAGAGCAAACAAATTTAAAATCTTCACATAAAATCTGTGTCTATATTTTGAGATAACTAGTCTTGTTCCATTTTTTCTTTTTAGTGTCTAAATTTTCTTATATCATTGGAAGAAAAGAAACTATATGAAGGGCAATCTAGAAATATTTACTAAAAGCTTAAAAAATACCTCCATATTCTGCAATCTAATAATTCCACTTACAACAACCACAAAATAATAACAAACTTAAAAAAGTTTTATTTAAAATTTTAAAAATATTTAAAATTAAAAAAAATTTAAGCAATAAACATATAGCTATTTCTATAAAAGCATCTCTTCTATTGTTATTTAAGAACTAGACAAAATTAATGTACAATACAAAAATAAAGTGTAGTATCCTCATGTATGGACAAGGATACAGTCATTAATAGCCAGGTTATCAAGGACTATTTAAAGAAAGGGAATATGTTTAAATTATATCTTCAAGTAGGGGAAAAGGCTACAAAAACAGTATGAACAATAAGACTATTCTAATATTTCTGTTTAGTTCAGTTCAGTCACTTAGTCATGTCCGACTCTTTGTGACCCCATGAACTGCAGTACTCCAGGCTTCCCTGTCCATCACCAACTTCCGGAGTCCACGCAAACCCATGTCCATCGAGTCGATGATGCCTTCCAGCCATCTCATCCTCTGTCGTCCCCTTTTCCTCCTGCCCTCAGTCTTTCCCAGCATCAGGGTCTTTTCCAATAAGTCAGCTCTTCGCATCAGCTGGCCAAAGTATTGGAGCTTCAGTCGCAGCATCAGTCCTTCCAATGAACACCCAGGACTGATCTTCTTTAGGATGGACTGGTTGGATCTCCTTGCAGTCCAAGGGACTCTCAAGAGTCTTCTCCAACACCACAGTTCAAAAGCATCAATTCTTCAGCGCTCAACCTTCTTTAGAGTCCAACTCTCACATCCACACATGACCACTGGAAAAACCATAGCCTTGACTAAATGGACCTTTGTTGGCAAAGTAACGTCTCTGCTTTTTAATATGCTGTCTACGTTGGTCATAACTTTTCTTGCAAGGAGTAAGCGTCTTTTAATTTCATGGCTGCAATCACCATCTGTAGTGATTTTGGAGCCCAGAAAAATAAAGTCAGTCCCACTGTTTCCCCATCTATCTGCCATGAAGTGATGGGACTGGATGCCATGATCTTCGTTTTCTGAATGTTGAGCTTTAAGCCAACTTTTTCACTCTCCTCTTTCACTTTCATCAAGAGGCTTTTTAGTTCTTCTTCACTTTCTGTCATGAGGGTGGTGTCATCTGCATATCTGAGGTTATTGATATCTCTCCCGGCAGTCTTGATTCCAGCTTATGCTTTCCCCAGTCCAGCGTTTCTCATGATGTACTCTGCATAGAAGTTAAATAAGCAGGGTGACAATATACAGCCTTGACATATTCCTTTTCCTATTTGGAACCAGTCTGTTGTTCCATGTCCAGTTCTAACTGTTGCTTCCTGACCTGCATACAGGTTTTTCAAGAGGCAGGTCAGGTGGTCTGGTATGACCATCTCTTGTTTAAATAACATATTATTGTTGTTGTTTAGTTGCTAATTTGTGTCCAACTCTTTGCAACCTATGGACTGCAGCCCACCAGGCTTCTTTCGCCATGGGATTCTCCAGGCAAGAATACTGGAGTGTGTTGCCATTTTCTCTTCCAGGGGATCTTCCCAACCTAGGGATCAAATCTGCATCTCCTGTGTCTTCTGCATTGCAGGTGGATTTTTTTACCAGCTGAGCCATATGGGAAGCCCCAATTTTGCCTACTATTGCAAAATAAATACTCTACCATGGTTACATCAGTGTTTGACTATAAACTCCTCACTTTGGCTTTTAAAGGTCTTTCATAAAAAGACCTCAATCTACCCATCCCACTAATTCTTCATTAATATTCCAAAACAAAAGTGAAACTCATCTTAAACTCCTGACTTCCAGAACAAGAAGACAGGAAATCTGTACTTCTTCAGCTCAGTAATTTCATGGTAATTTGTTATGAGCAGTACATAAGAACACACAGCAAGTGTCGTCAAGGATGTGGAGAAGCTGTAGCCCTCACACACTACTTTTTGTTGTTCAGTCATGTCTGATTCTTTGCGACTCCATGGACTGTAGCCTCCCCAGGGCTCTGTGGGATTTCCCACTACTTGTGGGAATTTTTAAAAGTGCAGCCTCCTGCAGTTAAAAAGTCAGTAACTAATTACCCACTCACTATTCAGTAAGGCAAATATAGAATTACTATATGACCCCAATTTCACTGCTATGTATAAACCCGAGAGAACAGAAAACATGTTCAAGCAAAAACACATACACAAATATTCACAGCAGCATTATTTGAAGGAGTCAAAAAGCTAAACCAGCTCAAATGCCCATCAACTGATAAACTGAATATGCAAACTGTGGTTTATCTACACAAAGAATATTATTAGAAACTAAAAAGAAACAATGCATTCTGATACAGGCAGCAATGTGGATGAACTCCAAGATCACTAAGCTAAGTGAAAGGAGTCAGACACCGGAGGCCACAGCTCATGTGATTCTATTTACATGAAATATTCACAATGGGTGAGACAGAAAGTAGACTGATGTTCTCTGAATGCTGCAGAATCGGAGGGTTGGGGATAAGGGCTAAGTGGCCCAGGTGATGGAAACATTCTAAAATTGACTGTGGTGATGGCTCTACAGTTGAGTAAATATATTTAAAATCCTGGATTTTATAAATGGATGGATTGTACAGCATGTGAATTAGATCTTAATAATGTTTTTACACAAACATATATAGATCCCTTTCTTTTATTCTTCCTAGGTTCTCTCCCTTCTATGGGCTTCCCTGGTGGCTCAGACATAAAGAATCTGTCTGCAATGCAGGAGACCTGGGTTCAGTCCCTGGGTTGGGAAGATCCCCTGGAGTAGGGAATGGCAAAGCACTCCAGTATTCTTGCCTGGAGAATCCCATGGACAGAGCAACCTGGCAGGCTACAGTCCATGGGGTTGCAAAGGGTTGCCCAACTGAGTAATTAATCAAAAAAACTGGAATCAGTAATTGATTATAACAAGGTTGCAGGATACAAGGTTAATGTATAGAAAGTTAATTGCTTTCCTATACACTGGCAAAGAACAAGTGGAATTTGAAATTAAAAACATAGTAGTGTATATATTAGCATCCAAAATAATAAAATAGCTATACAATTTAACCAAATATATATATAGGATCTACATAAGAAAAGCTATAAAATGCCACTGAAATAAATCAGAGAACTAAATAAGTGGAGAGATTCTGTTTCTGTAATGAGAAAACAGATAAATAATAAGAAATGAGTTTCTGTGTTAGTGTTCAGCCACTAAGTTGGCTTGGTGAAGGAATCTGGCAAGTCTGAGCTCTCATGATCAATTTCACTTTCTAGGTTTCTGCATTTCTTACATTTAACTCCAAAGTGAAGTATATTCAATAACCTTGTTGACGTTGTTCAGTCGCTAAATCGTATCCGACTTTTTGCCACCCCACAGACTGCAGCATGCCAGGCTTCCCTGTCCTTCACTACCTCCTAGATTTGCTGAGACTCACGTCCGTTGACTAGGTGATGCCATCCAACCATCTCATTCTCTGCCATCCTCTTTTGCTCCTGCCCTCAGTCTTTCCCAGCTTCAGGGTCTTTTCCAATGAAGTCTGCTATTTGCATCAGGTGGTCAAAGTCAGCCAATGAATTAACATTAGTTATAAGTTAAACTGCATAAGTGGAAATAAATAGTTTTAAATGTCAGTTCATGGCAGTGCTTCTCATTCTGTTGGATAAAAAACAGTACCAATTTTTTAAACTGCTGCCTAATACATCTTTATAAACACAGTCCCATTTGTATTATGAGGAAGGATCTGCAGATTCCCAACTTCTGGGTCCCTCAAGGGTTAACAGAATCTTCCACAGTATCCTTATGATACCCTTTGTATTGAAATGTGGTTTGACAAAAATAAAATGGGCATTGCCACTCAGGTAGAGATGGCTTCAAAGAGAACTCAATCAGCCCACTCACCTTGGGGTTCTACCCGAGTTCTTCCACGCTCCCGACACCAACCAACTGGCTGGACCTAAAGGACGATTGACATTACACCTGCAAAACCAGGATTCTATTTTAGATCCCATATTAACACTGGAGAAAGAATCCAAGAGTAATGATCATTCTAGATATTAAAAGACAAATGGAAATATTACTGCACAGCTAAACTATTTTACAGTCTAAGCAAATTAGAAGTAATTTTAGGATTCTATTTTGTCAGCTGAGTGGCCAAACTTCTTTTACATAACCTTCTTGAAATTTAAAAATATTTCTTTAAAAAGTGTTTGACTAGGACCTGAATTGCCAGTGATCTCCCCAAAGAGTGAACATTTTAATAAACCTTTCCTACCACTTCTTGCCAGCAGCAAGAAAGTATTAATAGGTCAGTCCAAATTTTAATAGGACAGACCGGACTTCATATGCCTAAAATTTCCTCCCTGTTTCTTTTCCAGGGGCCCAGACTATTCTACCTAAGACACATACAGGAATGAACCTACACTCTGTTTAGTTCAAAGATGAAAGTTGCCCCCCTCCCAGAGACACGCAGGTGAAGAGCCACAGCCTCAGGTGGGGATCTGTTGATTATTCAGGATACACTCCGAAGAAAGGCCACAAAAATTATTTTTGCCATGCCCTCTTCCATATTTCAGATTTTCACCCAGAAAATCCTTTTAACTCCTGCAACGTTAGTTTAATGGCATGGTAAGCATACATTTTCTCTGCTCCCCGTAGGCTTTCAAATTATTCTCTCTAGTCTCCCCGAATCTTTCCTTTTAAAAATATGACAGTCTGAGTTCAACATTTTTCAGGAAAAAAAATTTACTGTAAGTTCTTAAGTTTCTCTTTACAAAAATGCTTCCCTTACAAACTAGACATGATATGGTGCAATGCTCTGAACTGGTCACATTATTTCAGATGAGACCTCATTAGGCAACCTCTCAGAGACGAAGAAACAGTTTCTCGGGCTCTTTAATTCGACAGTTCACGAGCAAGAGAAGGTAGTGACAAGTCAGCCTCTAAATTCCTGATGTTCGTTACTATAAGGATGGCAAGAACAGCGACTTGGCTGAAACTGTTCAGTGGTGGAGTGAACATAAATTCTTAATGGCAAACACGAACACACGGAAATACAATGCATGTCAGTGTCTCACTAGTAATTGTAACTGTCATCCCAATTATCAAAATGCACTTGCAAGCAATTGCCAACAATATATGCTATGGCTCCAAACACATATCAAGGAAGTGTTCTTCCCGTCGATGGCCTCCAGCTTCATTCTGATCTGAAATTCCTTAGGCATTGGCCTGTTGTAACAGCACAATGAGGGGGAGGCAGAAAGAGAAACAGGACACCAAACAGGACTGAGCCACTGTCAAAACTGTGATGTTTACCATCAGAAAAGTCTACCAAGTATCAACACTTGTCCTCCAGAATGAAACCAGCCAGTAAAAATATTCCAACGGACTATTACCAGGTATACATTCATTTAAAAAATTGCCCAGGAATCAAGCTTTTATTTTGTGCTTTTCTCTTTTGTCATGCAGGTAGGTTTTATTTCCCTTATCATTTTCCCTCTTCAGTTCTTAGAGTAACTGGTATTAATTTGAAAATACACTGTTTACTGAATATGGTAATATCAAATAACTTCTCCACTCCCTCTAGGCTTTTGATGGGTGGTATATTTCCAAATACCATTATTTGCAAATGTTGTCAGATAAGTTCTTTAGCACTAAAATTATCACTTTGATCAGAGTTGAAATTAATGGCTTTCTCAATGTTTAAGGAACACATGCACTTATCCATAAATAAATTATAGTTGAAAACAATGAACTCTTTTTTTAGTACCTGCATGTGTTTTTTAGTATTAAAAATACCAAGGATTATTATGACAATGATAAAGCTCCACTTTTCCTGGCTGTTAAGTTAGCCAGGCTAGAAATTTAGAAAGTATACACACTGTCTGGGGACTAGAAGAGGGTTTTCTTCCTACTTCTTTACTGTTTATACTGGGTCTTGATCTTTAGTTTCCTGTAGTACATTTTAAAAAGCATTTTCATATCTCTATAACTCTCTTTTCTTGAAATAAGTCTATGAAACCAGTCCATCCTAAAGGAAATCCACCCTGAATATTCATTGGAAGGACTGACACTGAAGCTGAATCTCCAATGATTTGGCCACCTGATGGAAATAACTGACTCACTGGAAAAGACCCTGATGTTGGGAGAGATTGAGAGTAGGAGGAGAAGGGGGCGACAGGATGAGATGGTTGAATAGCATAACCAACTCAATGAACATGAGTTTTGAGCAAACTCCGAGAGGTAGTAAATTTTGGGACCTGATGAAGGCCATGTCAGGCCTCAGGGGCCTAGGTAGGCCTGAGTTTCATTCATTCACAAAGAAGCTGGGTCAGTGCCCAGAAGGAACTGAGGTCATCTTCCACTGACTTGGCCAACTGGCATAACCCCTGTAGCTTGATCTGAGCCTATCAGGACAGGATGGAAGTCCCCTGAGAAAGCCAGCACGCACGAACATTTAGCCAATTAGTATATGCTAAGAAACCTTTGTAACCAATCAGCCCTTGCTAACCTCTTGTCTTTGTCTTAACCCTACAAATGTTGTAACAAAGGGCTCGGGGCTCTTGTTCCACTCCATTGTGTTGGAAGTGGTGGGGCCCTAGCTCGAGCTAGAAATAAAACCCCTTTTTGCTTTTTGCGTTGTGGTGGATGTCTTGTTCTCTCAGTTCTGGGGATTTGGACTGCGGGCATAACAGTAAAGGTCAGGGGAGCCTGGCATGGGGTCACAAAGAATCGGACTCTAGCGAGCAAACAAAAACAACGAAACACTTTGAGCAGCGATGAACACTGGTTTACAAAGCAGGACACAGAAGCCTGGGGCAGGGGGTGGGCTATCCTCTGGGGACATAGCCAGCAGGTGGCCGGGCCTCTTCTGGGCCCTCACCAGTGTGGCTCCTCCAGGGCCCAGAGGAGGCGGGGCTGTGACCCCCTCTCCTGAACACCCTTTAGGCTGCTGGGATACAGAGCATGTGAGTATCTGCTACCCAATTCTCACAAGCCCTTTGAATCTGTATGAAATGTCAGGCTCTTTTGCATTGCACGTAAATATACCTGGGCCAGGTACAGTCATAGTCTACCCGGTTCATCAGCAGGTCTCAAAGTGCCAGCTAAGTTTAACTGACTAACTCATTAAAAGCAAAAAGAAATGTACTCTAAAAGGCATTTAAAATGTTCATAGAAGTGTTAGTTGCTCAGTTGTCTCTAACTCTTTGAGACCCCATGGACTGAAGCCCACCAGGCTCCTCTGCCCATGGGATTCTCCAGGCAAGAATACTGGAGTGAGTAGCCATTGCCTTCTCAGGATCTTCCTGACCCAGGTATCGAATCCAGTTCTTTCATCTTGCAGGCAATTTTAGCTGGCTTTCAATGCAAAGTTTTCTACTCTCTCCATTTAATTAAAGTATTTAATTGTATGTTTAAAAGGTGTGTGTGGAGGGGGGAAGGTTTATCCATAGAAAAGTGAAAAATTTAGTGATAAGTCATAGGAAGTTAAGGATTCTTAAAAGATTAAACACAACAGAATACAGAATGAATTTTAAGAAATTTAAATTGAAGTAAAAATCTGCTTTATACTAAGGAAGAAAATATAGAACTCTGAATAATTTCTTGGGAGCATTGTGTAATTTTCATGCCTTCAAGCAATCCATCCAAACAAATTTATCTTTTCCATAACCTAAAAAAAAGGAAGGATTACCCACAATGCCCCCAAGATATAACCATGTGTATAATAACCATAGTATTCTTATTCAGTTTTCTGCCATAAATTTGATGTCCTTCAGCAGACACAAAAGATTTAAATGAAAATCTCTAAACTGCTTCAGTGTGTTTTCAGTATATGGAATTCAAATCTGTTGAGTGTGATTTCTCAACATTCATGTCATTCTCTACAAATCCTAAAACTCATTAAACTATGGAACCAGGACCTGGTGGTCTAATGGACTCTCATCTCCTGTGAAGGCTTTCAAAATGGGCAGAGGGGAGCAGGGCAGAGCTCCTGAGGCCCCAGGCCAGGGAGGGCCTGATGAGGGGCAGTCCCAGGGAAATCAGATGCAGGAATGAATGACAGGAAACCACCCCCCACCCCTCACATCCCCAGGCCATGGGGCAGTCCCAGCTCTCAGCTCCTTGTCTGTACAGGCAAAACACTTGACCTTCCTGTCCATGCGGCTGGCCTCAGCCTGGCCCATACCACTCAGCTCAGTAGATACTTCAGATGAATCACATTCAGAAGAGACGTAGACTCCTTCCAGGGCCTTCAAGGTACGGCTATACCTGCCACTCACCTTCTGGCTCCTGGCCCTCACCTCTCCACTCCAGGGCNNACTCCAGGGCCTTCACCTCCCTGTGGCTCCACCGCACACCTGCAGGCTGGGCTTCTTCCCAGAAGCCACCTGGCTGTCTGTCCTGTGCATCTGTTAGGGGAAGCACACTGACTGAAACCGCCCACCCTGGCCAGCCACCATAGTAACCATTTGCATGAGCTGTTTTATGACAGGAGGTCCTGGTAAGGAACACGGAACTAATGAGCCACCACCAACCGGAAGAGTTCAGGAAAGGTCAAAAGGAGACATCACATGTCCAACCACCTCCCAGAATCCTTCTCTCTGGCACCCATCCTGGCTGAACAAGGCATGCACTAACAGGAAGGACCCTGAGTCAGAATGACTGGCTAAAGACAACCCAGAAACTAATCCCATCACCATAAAACCCAAGACTGTGAGCCACGTGGCAGAGCGGTTCTCCTGTGTTCCCTTACCCTACTGCTCTCCGCCCGGGGGCCCCTTCCCAATAAAATCTCTTGCTTTGTCAGCACACGTGTCTCCTTGGACAGTTCATTTCCAACAATTCTTATTAGACAAAAGCCCAGTTTCGGGCCCTGGAAGGGGTCCTCCTTCCTGCAACACATCTGTCCAGGCGTCTGTCTCCAGCACGCTTACTGCGAGGGCACCCCTGTGTCTCTCAGCCTCCACCCCTGCTGCTGCTCCACACGCATCCTTTTCTGCTTATCCTCTCCTCCCCTCTGGAACAAAAGCCCCATGAGGACAGAGAGGATTTATTTTATTCAAAGCTCTGTCCCCAGGGTCCGCACACAGTAAGGGCTTGATCAACTGAGGAGCCTGGGGCCTGTTACAGACTCATGAGATCCAGCAAATCTCAGGGGACCCTGCCACCAGCCTTGGGGGTGGATCCCAGAGGACACCCCAAGCTGCTTCCTGAAAAGAAAACGACTATACGGTGACTCCAGACATTGCCGTGGTCATCTGGAGTCTAAGACCCAAGCAGGAGACCGTACATTAATACAAGAATGTGTTGGTTAAGGAAACGGGCTCACCAGCCTCGCAACCTGTGAACTGTCCCCTCGGTAGCTCTCAGCAGATAAGAAAGGTTTCAGCCACATCTGCCAGACCCAGTTCCTCTTGCTAAAGAGGTGTGGTGTTGGAGAAGACTCTTGACAGTCCACTGGACATCAGGAAGATCCAACCAGTCCATCCTATAGGAAATCAACCCTCAATGTTCACTGGAAGGACTGATGCTGACGCTGAAACTCCAATACTTTGGCCACCTGACACGAAGAACTGACTCATTTGAAAAGACCCCGATGCTGGGAAAGATTGGAGGCAGGAGGAGAAGGGGATGACGGAGGATGAGATGTTTGGATGGCATCACTGACTTAATGGACATGAGTCTGAGTAAACTCCAGGTGTTGGTGATAGCCAGGGAGGCCTGGCATGCTGCAGTCCATGGGGTCGTAAAGAGTTGAACACGACTGAGTGACTGAACTGAACTGAAAGAGGAGACTAAGACAAGATTTTTAACTCCCATCCAAAGAAAATAGTGAAGGCCTTCCCTGGTGGTCCAGTGGTTAAGGGTCCACCTGCCAATGCAGGGGACATGGGTTTGATCCCTGGTCCGAGAAAATCCCGCATGCCCTGAGCCACAGCTACTAAGTCTGAGCTCTACAGCCCCTCAGCCACAATTACTGAGCCCATGTGCCCCGCAGCCTGTGCTCTGCAATGAGAGAAGCCACTGTGACTGTTACAGCCAAACGCTCCAGGAAACAAACTCACTCAGAAGAACAGCGTGGATAGGGGAGTGCAGTTTATTACACCGGCGGGTCCGAGGCAGACTTTCCTCTTTAGCCAGGGACTCCAACCAACTTTTGTGAAACCCTTATATACCTTACGGAGAAGGCAATGGCACCCCACTCCAGTACTCTTGCCTGGGAAATCCCATGGACAGAGGAGCCTGGTGGGCTGCAGTCCATGGGGCCGCTAAGAGTTGGACACGACTGAGCGACTTCACTTTCACTTTTCACCTTCATGCATTGGAGAAGGAAATGGCAACCCACTCCAGTGTTCTTGCCTGGAGAATCCCAAGGATGGGGGAGCCTGGTGGGCTACCGTCTATGGGGTCTCATGGAGTCGGACACAACTGAAGCGACGTAGCAGTAGTAGTATATACCTTAAGTGTACTGCTCAAGCCCACACCCCCAAATTCCTTAAACCTAGCCTGGAAAGTGTTAAAGGGAGACACAA
The DNA here is from genome assembly GCA_006410515.1 of Procapra przewalskii. Taxonomy (NCBI): domain Eukaryota; kingdom Metazoa; phylum Chordata; class Mammalia; order Artiodactyla; family Bovidae; genus Procapra; species Procapra przewalskii. The sequence continues at coordinate 11,253,413 of SJYF01000322.1, forward strand.
TCAGGTTACAGCCATGTTTCATAATCAGAAGGGTCAGCTGGTTATACATTGTAGATTACACCAATGGGTGCCATAAAGAATATAAAGGTGACTGACTACATAGGGGATTATTACATTTTTTCTGGCGATGGGAAATATTGGTATGGAATCGTGTTTATCAGTCCAGGAGGCCAGTTCGGCTGTAGGTATTTTATCCCCAAGGCTACCAGACACATAGTTCAAAATTCACTGAAAGTGCAAGATGGAGTTTCCTTCTTTTTCAAGATGGAGTCAGCTCAAACTGTTCCTTTCCTCCTTCATGATGAGAAGCCCACACACTTCAACCAGAGAGCGGCCCCCACTCACCACAACCGGAGAAAGCCCACAAGCAGCAACAAAGACCCAATGCATCCAAAATTTTAAAAATAAATATTTTAAAAAATAATGAAAATGTTCCCTTTTGGAGTTCCCTGCCTGCTGTGATTTCTGCTTGAAACAAATGATATACAGTGAATCAAGTTTCCTTACTGTGCAGCATCACTGATTAAGGGAAATCTTTTATTTTAACGTAAACATTAGTTTCTTCATCCCTTATAAAGCTGCATAAACTTCATGTAAGATAAAATGTTCTTGGAAGATTTTATTTCTGCCCTACATACCTCAGAATACTTGACCCAAATGATCACTGATGCTTTAAAAGACATTTATTTATTTTAAGAGTGGTATCCTTGTAGTCTTACGGCTCTGTGTGGATCAAATTTTCATTTTGAAAATCAATTCACGTAGGCTCTCTTATTAGTATTTCATAAACCATTGTTAAAATAAAACTGACTGCCTTTCCCTCCTACTTACCCTGAGGGATGTATAAGTCATGTTTGGTTTTTTCACACCACCCCACTGGATGGATGTCAGGGAAGCCAACATTGGTCCAGAAATTGTCGCAGCTTAAATAACCATCTAAATGAAGCCTTAGATGGTAACCACACACCTGTAAAACAGAATGTTTACAATCTTTGAGTCATGCATTTGAAGTCATGCAAAATCAACTCTGTAGACACCATCAACATATATGAGCCAATTGTTACATCCAAAAGTACTTATGTTAGAGAACAAATTCATAGATGACATCTGGATAAGACTAAATGCTGACAAACTAGACACTATCTTTCAAGTATAAGATTTTTTCTGCAAGAAAATTATCCTTTCACTCAGTCTAGGAATCTGAGATCAATTTACATATCCATTGATCAACAAGTTATTTATTCAATGACATTCAATACCTATCAAATATTCCTTTCAGAAACCCCATCTCCTGTTGCCTGGCTTAGAGTCACATCCCAAGACATTGAAGTACCAAGCAAAAACCAATATGGGTGTGATCTTACTTCAACTCTGACATATGCATCCAGCACACTCAACAAAGAAAATAATAGTCTGGAAAACACATCTCCTATAAATGCTATACAGGTTTAATAACTGTAATCAATTGGCAAATTAAATGAATAGTGTTTTTGATGTTTGATGTTATTCAAAATAGTGAGGTCTTTTATCAATTTACTAAAAAAATATTTAGTAAATACTATATTTTATAAGTCATTTACTTTTATCAATGGCTCTNNATGGCTCTTAACCCTATATAATTTTCATAAAATTCATGTATGTATGCAAATGCATAATTCATAAGCATGGATATTTTTCACATACATTTCTCATTAGTGCAGATAAAACCTGAATAACTACATCTCTTTTAACAGAAAAAAAGCAACACTGTGGGATTCAGGGATTTCACCAATCTCAGGTGAAAACTATTACCAATTAAATTAAGTAAGAGTAACGATTAGTGAGGAGGGACTTACTAGAAAATCATAATCTTCAGAGAAGGAAAAAAAATCATTAAAAAACATATTTCACCCATCACTTAATAAAATGAATCCATAATGTACTGGAACTTGTTTATAACACAAAGCACTGAAATTTGTCATTCTCTAGAAAATTCTCCACTGTCATTACAATTAGCCTAACAGTAACATCATCTCTTACCTCAGCTACAGAGAGCACACAAAATAAAGATGGATGTTGGTGGTTGATGCCTTCCAATCTTATTCCAGCCTGAAAGCCATTTTCTTGCTCTGGAAAGGGCTGCTCCTGTGAAATTTAACAACATAATCAGTCACTGAATGATGTTAAAACACTTGGTATGGCTATGCACACATTCACACAAGCCTGCAAGCTCAGTAACACAGGTATTAAGACAGAAGGCTGCTCCAACAGATTTTGCCCTCAAAGATGGCATGGTTACTTGTACATGCTTTAAAATACCTCATCTGCCAAAGTCTATCCCCCATGAACACCCTATTTATTTCATTTGTCCCTTTTCCTTAGTGATTTGAAGGAGAGTCTCCTGAGCTCTGGAAACAATCTTTGTTGACTGTGTTAGTCTTTAGGTCATGTTCCACTCTGTGAGGCCCCATGGACTATATATAGCCCTCCAGGCTCCTCTGTCCATGGGATTTCCAGTTAGCCATTCCCTTCTCCAGGGTATCTTCCTGGCCCAGGGATCAAACTAGGTCTCCTGAATTACAAGTGGATTATTTACCATCTGAGCCACCAGGGATTATAATGGTTATTTATCCCCAGTCTGTGACTTGGCTCTTCATTTTGTATATGATGACTTTGTGGAGAATTTCATTTTAATGTAATATATAAATTATGTCCTATATTGTTGGCACATCTAGCCTATGAAATCCTTTGCAACAGTGAAGTTAAATGAATATTCTCCCTGTGTTATTTAAACCTTTGTTCTTCCTATTTAAATCTATAATGCCACAGTATAGATTTTTTTCTACAGAGTGTGCTAGAGCTCTATTTTTTCATATGGAAAACAAATTTTTTTTAAACTTTTTGAATAGTCCATGCTTTCATTGGTCTGCAAAATTTCCTCTATTATATCATGTTCCCACATGCCTGGGTCTTTTCCTGGCCTTTTAATCCTATTTACTGGCATATTTGCCTACATCACAGTGTCTTCATTGCTTATAATGAGTCTATCTGGAGAGCAATCTGTATCTGATTAAGTTTTCTAATTTCAGAACTTGTTCCCTCTCATTTAATCTAATTATTTCTTTGTCCAAGATGTTTTTCAAAATTTTCACATAGACTTCATCATATTTATTTCTATGTACCTTTTATACTTGTTGTAATTGTAAAAGGGATTTATTTTTATAGAAGACTTTCTCATTCATTTCCGTTCATTATTATTTCCTTCAGTATAGGTCTTGTTCACCATAGCCTTGCTCAGTGATTAACAGCTTTTGAGCAGACAGTTTTGAGATGATTCAGCATTATTGGTTTATTCTTAATTGAGAATGAACTTGCAAGTATACGAATGGAAATTATGATTAAAATCTAGAACTGCTTTTTAATCATGATTAATTACTTCTATGCACAGTGCATCATGAGAAATGCTGGGCTGGAAGAACCACAAGCTGGAATCAAGATTGTGGGGAGAAATATCACCTCAGATATGCAGATGACACCACTCTTATGGCAGAAAGTGAAGAGGAACGAAAAAGTCTCTTGATGAAAGTGAAAGAGGAGAGTGAAAAAGTTGCCTTAAAGCTCAACATTCAGAAAACAAAGATCATGGCATCTGGTCCCATCACTTTATGGGAAATAGATAGGGAAACAGTGGAAACAGTGTCAGACTTTATTTTTGGGGCTCCCAGATCACTGCAGATGGTGATTGCAGCCATGAAATTAAAAGACGCTTACTCCTTACAAGGAACGTTATGACCAACCTAGCTAGCATATTCAAAAGCAGAGACATTACTTTGCCGACTAAGGTCCATCTAGTCAAGGCTATGGTTTTTCCAGTGGTCATGTATGTATGTAAGAGTTGGACTGTGAAGAAAGCTGAGTGCCAAAGAATTGATTCTTTTGAACTGTGGTGTTGGACAAGACTCTTGAGAGTTCCTTGGACTGCAAGGAGATCCAACCAGTCCATCTTAAAGGAGATCAGTCCTGGGTGTTCATTGGAAGGACTGATGCTGAAGCTGAAACTCCAATACTTTGGCCACCTCACGGCAAGAGTTGACTCATTGGAAAAGACCCTGATGCTGGGAGGGATTGGGAGCAGGAGGAGAAGGGGACAACAGAGGATGAGATGGCTGGATGGCATCACCAGCTCGATGGACATGAGTTTCGGTGAACTCCAGGAATTGGTGATGGACAGGGAGGCCTGGCGTGAGGTGATTCATGGGGTCACAGAGTCAGATACGACTAAGTGACTGAACTGAACTGAACTGAATGACTATTTAACATACAAATGCCTATTTTTAGGGTAAAATTTACTCAAGAAAAACCTTTTCATTTGGAAATAATGTCAAATTTAAAGAAAGGTTCCAAGAACAAAACAGTACAGAGAACAGAATAGCTTCTGTCTATATTTATTGTTAACATTCCACCTCATTTGCTTGCCCCCACTTAAGTGTCTATGTGTACACAGGTATAAATAGATAGATACAGAAATATGTGTAGATATGATTTTTTAATCATTTGGGCACTCTTTACCCCTAAATACTAAAAATTTTCCCTAAGAGCAGTTTATTTTCCCCAAGAATAGGAAGGCTCTCTTAGTAACAATAGCTCAGTTATCAAAACATCTCTAAATTTAACATTATTCAATACTTTAATCTTCCACTCATGTTCCATTTTTCCAATTTATCCAACAGTGCACTTCACAGTATTTTCCCCTCCAGAGCAGGATTCAGTTTAAGGTTAGCTATTAAATTTAATTGACATGAGCCCTTAGTCTCCCTCAATCTTGAACATTTTCCATAGGCTTTATCTCTTCTAATAACATTAACATTTCTAAAGAATATAGTCTTTTCCCTGCCTTATTTTTGAAAACAAAGTTCTCTGCTTTGAATTTGTCTGATGTTTCCTTGTGATTAGATTCAGGTTATGAGCTCTTTTTGCCAGCATTTGACATGAGTGAGGTTGTGTCCTTCCCAGGATATGACAACTGGATCTATATGGTTTTCCTGGGTCCACTGGTGATGATAATTTTGATCACACAATTATAGTATTCTCCAATTTCTTTACTACAGTTATATACAAAATACATTAGTTCAGTTCAGTTGCTCTGTCATGTCCGACTCTTTGCGACCCCAGGGACTGCAGCACACCAGGCCTCTCTGTACATCACCAGCTCCTGGAGTTTACTCAAACTCATGTCCACTGAGTCAGTGATGCCATCCAACCATCTCATACTCTGTCACCCCCTTCTCCTCCCACCTTCAATCTTTCCCAGAATCACGGTCTTTTCCAATGAGTCAGTTCTTCGCATCAGGTGGCCAAAGTACTGGAGTTTCAGCTTCAGCATCAGTCCTTCCAATGAATATTCAGAGTTGATTTCCTTTAGGATGGACTGGTTGGATGAACTGCTGTCCAATGGATTCTCAAGAGTGTTCTCCAGCACCACAGTTCAAAAGCATCAATTCTTCAGCACTCAGCTTTCTTTAGAGTCCAAGTCTCACATCCATACATGACTACTGGAAAAACCATAGCTTTGACTTGATGGACCTTTGTTGGCAAAGTAATGTTTTTGCTTTTTAATATGCTGTCTAGGTATACAAAATACATATATACAGAAACATTTACATATGTGTGCATTTGTATATATATACACAATAAACATTTACATATGTATATGAAAATGTTAGTTGCTCAGTCATGTCCGACTCTTTGTGACCCCATGGACTATAGCCTCAGTTCATGGATTTCTCCAGGCAGGAATACTGGAGTGGGTTATCATTTCCTTCTCCAGGGGACCTTACCAACCCAGGGATCAAACTCGGGTCTCCCACGTTGCAAGCAGATTCTATACCATCTAAGTCACCAGGGAAGCTCATATATCTGTGTATACACACACACATACACATACACAATAAATCGTAAGTTCAAAAAGATCCATCTCATTCCCACCCATCCCAAAGGGCTTTTTCTTTTCCTGTGTTCGTGTTCCTCCTCTAACAAGGTACCATGCTTACTAGTGAACTAAATCCTACAGTGTATCTACTGCAGATTCAGAACTCTTTCACCCCCACTCCAGCAATGAACAAACCCACAATAAAGAGTTCAGGATCTGTTGTTAATCTTTTCTTCCTGCTCTGCCATCCATGAACGAGGTACACAGTTAAAAACTCTGTTCATAAACTACTTGGATTCATTCTTTCTCTCCTCAGCACAGAGAAGACAGAAATGTGGCTGAGTTCTGTTTATTTCTATTTTTTTTCAGTTCCTAATGATTTATTTTGACTTTTACTATGCAGAATATCAAATTTCCCAAAGTCGAAGCTCTACAAAAAGGGACTCAAAGAAGTATCTATCCAGTCCACATCCTGTCCCCAACACCATTCTAACCTAACAGGGGACCAATCTCACTCATAAGGTTTATTCTTTCCGGGTTTCTTCTTGTAAAAATAAGCAATTATGCTTGTTTTTTTTCCTTGTTGCCCCCTTCCTTCTTATGTAAGAGCACATGACACAGGCTGTTTTACACTTGGCTTTGTTCCCATCCCAGTGTCCCCTGGAAGCCACCTCACGCCAGGTCGTGGCCACCGTCCACCTTCTCTTTCAAGCTGCACTGTCCTCAGCCTCAAGTAGCGAGCATCGTTTATTCAACCTTCTTCCATACACTCGGGTGCACGCCTTTTATACAAGAACGGGGAACTGTTTTTAAAATCTTTATGAATTGGCTTGCAAGAATGTCTTGAAAAACTTTCTTACATTCACAGCTCATTTTACAAGGTTCCAAGGAAAAACTTGAAAGATGATAGAAACCAAAAACGAAATGGCAAGAATGAGTGATTTCTCAGGAATATTTTATTTCTACAAAAATAAATGTCATGTGTGTGTTTAACTCTCCCAGCCTTCTTCTCACTTCTACTCTGTTTCCCAGCAGATTGCACTTAACAAGTTTTGTGTGACTGCCTCCTGTTCGTTGCTTTGAAATTTCTCAGTTAACTTCAAAAGCGCCACGTCCATATACATAGATACATATATACATGCATGCAATACGGCTAAGAAAAGTAAATGGGAAGGAGAGACCTGGGGAGAAGATAACAATAAGGCTGGAAGGAAATTTAGGAAGCTGCAGAAAATGAGAGGACATTTTTCATGTTTCCACAAAACTGAAAGATGCAAAGTTGGGGATGGGAGGAACCAATATTATATCATATATGAATGATAAATTCAAGGCACTGGCACAGCTGAGAGCTGGGATGATCAACTTCACTCTTGCCAGCATTTAAAAATGCTCTCTCGGATGAACATTTGGTAGCTGTATGTGATGTTGCAAAGAAAACAGCAGTATTCGGAGGGTTTCAAACAGAAACCAAGCCAGTCATTTTAAGAATCTGAAAGGCTTACTTCATTCTGTATAAGAGGCTCTAGGTTCATCCACTTGAGCTAGAAAGGTGGGCTGGAGGGAGGGGAAGGGGGCTCAAAAGGGAGGTGATACGTGTATAATTATGGCTGATTTGTGTTGTGCAGCAAAAACCAACACAAAATTGTAAAGCAATTTTCCTCCAATTAAAAAATATTTAAAATTTCTTTAATTAAAAAAAGGAATCCAAAAGGCAATGTTTACTGAGAAATATCATTGCCTGTCAACAATCTCTTTCCTGTGGGATGGTTTACATGGCAGATAAAGATGTTTTTCCTTTCTAAAAATTTTACATTTTATGAATGTAATTGATAGCTATGCTTATAAAATTATATTTTACAATGAAAAAAAGGGAACTGGAAGCACACGCTTAAAGCAAACAATTAAACAGTTAAATTCAGTCATAAAAAACCACAGGGTTTGTGGACCTAAAAAAAAAACTTTTACAGATAAATCAAACTCAAGCCAGAGAAGTTAAGAGACTGTCTCAAGGTCACACCAGTTTAGCGGGCAGGTCACAAGTAAGGACACAAGTCTTCTGAAAACCTGCCAACTGTTTGTTCCACTCCGGGGACAGAAGTGGCAACAAAACGCAAAACAAAAGCCGGCTCGGGGTCATGGAAGGATTCAAGGACATTTCCGAGGAAACTATGTGCTCCTGGGTACAGAAGGAACGTTGTTTTGTTTTGTCATTTTCTTTTCTCAGAACAGTTGCAAAATAATGCTTTCTAGTATGAAAGTGACAGATTTTGTCACTAATGGAGAAGAAGGATTATTCAAAGTTCCACACCTAATATCGAAAGTAGGCACAAATGACATACTATTATTTAAAAACAAAACAAGTCAGAGGATTAGAAAACAACAAACAGAAAGAAAACACAATGCGTTGACAAAATCAGATGGGCTGCGGGCAAAATTCCTTAATGAAATGCAATCATTTTCATGGGAGCGTGGCAGCAGGTCTTTGCTCCCCAGGTGGACACAGTCACAAGCGTATGGCGGGAACAACTCTTGGACGGTGGGTAGATACATCTGTTTATCAGTGAGAACACCACTGCAAGAGCAAAGAGAGGATTCAGTACACAGACTGCAGAAGGAAGGCCGGAGCTCACCAGTACCAGCAGGGCATCAGTGAGATGCCCACCCCTCGAAGGGAACCAGTATGCCAAGTGGACAACTTCATCCGAATGTTAGCAGACATTCAAGAGCTGGCAGCCAACAGTGCTTCCCTGATCATAATTCAGTACAGAAAGAAATGGGAGAAACTGGACATGAATTGAACCACAGCCACTGAGGCATACATTTTTAGGGAGCTGGAGGAGGGCCAGGCCCTACAGTTTCCCAACCTCCACATGAGGACTGTCGGGGGAAAGAGGTTCCTGAGGATTTTACAAGCAGATGATAAAAACAAAATTCCTTATGACACCAAAGACTGGTGCCACGAGTTCAGTGTCCTTGTTAAATGGTTTATCTCAGCAACACCTTCAAAATCTTAAACCATCTCGACATGTATCTCCAGGGCTGAAATGTAACAATTGTAAATATGAGAGGTGAGCTATCAGGAAGTCTTATGTAGGCAAATTGTGATATAAACAACTTGATCACAGAGAATTTAGCTTTTCGTCCACATGTGACGATTTTCTTTACTCAGTGAGGAAAAAAATCTATCATGTTATTGATAAAGAACATTATTGAAATACTGCAGAAGGGAGTGTTGTAGGTGCTGAAGAAGACTCTTGAGAGTCCTTTGTATTACAAGGAGATCAAACCAGTCAATCCTAAAGGAAATCAATCCTAAATATTCATTGGAAGGACTGATGCTGAAGCAGAAGCACCAATAGTCTGGCCACCTGATGTGAAGAGCCGACTTACTGGAAAAGACCCTGGTGCTGGGAAAGATTGAGATCGGGAGGAGAAGGGGATGACAGAGGATGAGATGGTTGGATGGCATCACCGACTCGATGGACATGAGTCTGAGAAAACTCTGGGAGATGGTGAAGGACAGGGAAGCCTGGCGTGCTGTAGTCCACGGGCTTGCACAGTTGGACACGACGGAGTGACTGAACAACAACAAAGAAGGGAGCATGAGAAAAACATGTTCCTGGGACAAATGTGATCAAAGAAGTTGCAAATGCATCTGAGTGCCCTCTGAGGCAGACTCAACCTGCCAGGCTCTGAGTGTGGTTTAGTGTCAAGACGGCATTTGATGAAACAAAATGAGTCTGGGTTTAGGTAAGCTCTAAATACCCAGAACAACCCACGTGGACCTGAAGAACCATCTTTTGGTATCACAGCCAAAAACCTACCAATAGTCTGGTACAACTTTCTCATTAAACAGAAATGAAGATGGAAGGACAAGGGTAGTCACTATGGAAGGTCATTCTGAAGGGTTAGAGGCAACACTGAAGACATCATCATTTTAAAATTTTATCTTATGATTAAAACTTAGGATGAGTTTTTGGATATTGTTAATCAGAGATCTGAGTCTGTGCTACATGACCAATAAATGATCCCCCAGTGCCAAGAGTTTGAAAGCAGTGTCATGGAGAACACCGGACCCCATCAATTGGAATTTCCTGTCGGGTCAATCAGCAAAGTAAAGATGCATGGCCTCAGGACCCATGACGATCCATCGGGGGAGGAAAATGGAATTATGTTCTGACCACAACAGCACACATAATCACTTCAGATGGAGAGAAAAGAGACAATACAACAGAATTCGGTGCAGCTACTAAACAGCAAGGCCCAGATGTGGATCTGCTGAGGAGCGGGAGGCTGTGATGCACTGATAAATACAGAGCAAGCAGCAGACAGTCACACGCCATCTATATGGGCATTATTCCCAGGTCTCCACAACTACATCTAGGCAGATCCAGGGGTACACGCAGCACATTACTTTGAGTGGTTCATCCAGAACGAGGAGAAAGCCTTTTAAACTCTTCTGTCATGTTAAAATTTGTAAATAGCACTGTAACTTTTTTTAAAGAACTGTAACTTTTTAAAGAGATCAATAAGCACACACATGATCAAGTGATAAAGATGCCAGGCAAACAGGCAGGACCCGGGTCACGAGAAGCTTTGTAAGTCTTGTTAAGGACCTTTAGGTTTATCCTTAGTCAATGACGTTCTAGCAAAAGCTTTTAGTCACTAGGAAGAAAAAAAAATTATTGCATTATATTAAGATCTTGTTAGTGGCAATGTGGAGAATTAATTTAAAAAGTAGTAAGATTAGAAATAGAAAAGATGGTCGAGGAGGCTTTTAAAGAATTTGCCATGGACCATGTACAGCATCTAATTCAGCTCATTTACACATTAGCATCCCCAGTACTGGGACTGCTACCATTCCCATGCCATACAGGAGGAAACAGAGGCTCAGAGAGGTTCACAAATCTCTCCAGTTGCACAGCTCATCAGTAAAAACATGGAATTCGAATTCAGACCCTGGTCTGCTTACCCGCAAGGTTATATTGTATTCTGGAATGATGGCACAGCCTGAACAACAGGGATGAGACCCTCAACCAACCTAGAACAAGAGCTGAGGGGAGGAGCAAGGACCACTCCACACTTACCTGGGAGGTAAGGTGGGTACCACCCGCTGACTGGCCGGAGGCACACGATGAGGAAGATAGGGCGTTTAAACTGACACTCAGGTTTCAGGGTGGAGAGACATCTCCATTCTGTAACGTGATCAGTATCTACTGAGACCTCCAAGGACCCGATGAACAGCTCACAAACATTTTACTTCTGTAGCTGCTTTGCAATTCCGCCTTTCTGGCACATC
>SJYF01000322.1:11286242-11316068 GCA_006410515.1 Procapra przewalskii
ACATTCAGAAAACAAAGATCATGGCATCCAGTCCCATCACTTCATGGGAAATAGATGGGGAAACAGTGGAAACAGTGTCAGACTTTATTTTTCTGAGCTCCAAAATCACTGCAGATGGTGACTGAAGCCATGAAATTAAAAGACGCTTACTCCTTAGAAGGAAAGTTATGACCAACCTAGATAGCATATTCAAAAGCGGAGACATTACTTTGCCAACTAAGGTCCGTCTAGTCAAGGCTATGGTTTTTCCTGTGGTCAGGTATGCATGTAAGAGTTGGACTGTGAAGAAAGCTGAGCACCAAAGAATTGATGCTTTTGAACTGTGGTGTTGGAGAAGACTCTTGAGAGTCCCTTGGACAGCAAGGAGATCCAACCAGTCCATCGTAAAGGAGATCAGTCCTGGGTGTTCATTGGAAGGTCTGATGTTGAAGCTGAAATTCCAATACATTGGCCACCTGATGTGAAGACCTGACTCTTTTGAAAAGACCCTGATGCTGGGAAAGATTGAGGGCAGGAGGAGAAGGGGACAACAGAGGATGTGATGGTTGGATGGCATCACTGACTCAATGGACATGAGTGTAGGTAGGCTTTGGGAGTTGGTGATGGACAGGGAAGCCTGATGTGCTGCAGCTCATGGGGTCACAAAGAGTCGGACACGACTGAACGACTGAACTGAACTGAGCTGAACTCCAAGAGCATCTATCCAGATATGTGCCTTATTTACATAATTTTGTGGCCATAAACAAGATGGAGTGGGTAGCCATTCCCAGCCCAGGGATTGAATCTGGGTCGCCTGCATTGCAGACAGATTCTTTACCACTTGAGCCACCAGGGAAGCCCATAAACAAGGCATGCTCCTGTTAAAAACTCATAATAAATTTACACTTAAAATTCAAGGGACAGAATTTCCCAATTTTAGAATCTTTCAAATAAGAGCTTCAGTGGGCTTTCAACTCACTTTTGGGACTATAAATATACAACATTATTCATTAGCTTCCAGGAAAAACTGATTGTCATCACAGAATATGAAAATTCAGTAGCTGACTGTATAACTGATGGGTGCTGCTGGTAAAGGAGTATCAGGGTTTAGTGAGTTTGGCCAACAATCATTTCCTTCAGACCAGGGTGATGGACTGTCCTAGTCTGCCTGGAATTGAACTGATCACAGCACTTAAGTCCTATATCTGAGGGACCCCTCAGTCTGAGACAAACCAGGACGGCTGGTCACCCAAGCATGACAGCCATTAAAACTAAGCGTTAAAAGAAGACTTCAGATAATAAGCAACACAACATTCTGAATCAAGGCTTCAAAAAAGAATCGTGCATGTTAATAGTTTAATGAGAGCAAACTAGTTTGTAACTGTTAAAATAAACATTATTAATTTCATTTTTATATTGTACTTTTTGTTTCTTTTTTAGTCTATGGCTTTACGGTACAAAATACAGTTTGTATAAAAGTAGATCACATTAACTTTGAGTAAACAAATAATCCGTGTATGTCCAGACATGTGACTGAAGTTTCTTTACTGACCTGGTGAGCAATCCAACAAGTCTGAAGATGACTGCCATTTGCTTATAAAGTCATACAGAACTGACTATGAGAGATTCCTTGAGATGCATTAGTCTATACACATAATTTATTCTGAGTTCTTATGATTCAAGTTAAGAATAGAGAAACATTAAACCTAGATATCATATTCAAAAGCAGAGACATTACTTTGCCGACTAAGGTCTGTCTAGTCAAGGCTATGGTTTTTCCTGCAGTCATGTATGGATGTGAGAGTTGGACTGTCAAGAAGGCTGACCACCGAAGAATTGATGCTTTTGAACTGTGGTGTTGGAGAAGACTCTTGAGAGTCCCTTGGACTGCAAGGAGATCCAACCAGTCCATTCTGAAGGAGATCAGCCCTGGGATTTCTTTGGAAGGAATGATGCTAAAGCTGAAACTTCAGTACTTTGGCCACCTCATGCGAAGAGGTGACTGATTGGAAAAGACTCTGATGCTGAGAGGGATTGGGGGCAGGAGGAGAAGGGGATGACAGAGGATGAGATGGCTGGATGGCATCACTGACTCGATGGCCGTCAGTCTGAATGAACTCCAGGAGTTGATGATGGACAGGGAGGCCTGGCGTGCTGCGATTCATGGGGTCACAAAGAGTTGGACACGACTGAGCAACTGAACTGAACTGAACTGAAAGACAGTGAAAATTCTCTTCCCCTATCCCATCCTCCCCCATCTGGCTAACTCATAATACCTCCACCTAAATAATCATTTTTACTAGATTCTGACATATCCTTGCAAAGTTTTCTTTATAGAAATGTAAGAAAATGAATTTATTTTCTTATTGTTGTGCACAAAGATGGCACTCTTTTCTGTCTTTCTTTTCACTTAAAATACCTTGGAGGTCTGTATAAGGTTGTAAGAGCATATGCCTTCTATTTGCAGTTACATAGTATCACACCGAATGGATACTTCATGATTTATTTAACTGATTCCACACTTATAGATGTCTAGGTTGTCTCCAATTTGTTTTCCAACCACATAAAGCTGCAGTGAAAAAAAAACAGCACTCGGGGCGTTTTGCACACATGCCAGGATGCATACGAAAGACTTTCCAGAAGTAGACCAGTTGGGTCCAAGGAGACTGAAGGCATGGATGCCAGGTTCAAGAACAGTACTTGGGTGCCCCACAGATTTCATGTCCAAAGTTATCTCGGATGTCTTTGTGCGAGTAATATAGCTACATCCTTACAAAACATGCTACAACCCAGTGCTTCTCCAACTGTAACATGCATGTGAATCGCCTGTTCAGTTCAGTTCAGTCGCTCAGTCAAGTCTGACCCTTTGTGACCCCATGGACTACAGCACACCAGGTTTGCCTGTCCATCACCATCTCCTGGAACTTACTCAAACTCATGTCCATTTAGTCAGTGATGCCATCCAACTATCTCATCCTCTGAGCTTGAATCACCCGAGGAGCCTGTTAACTTGCAGATTTGGATTCCATGGGTCTTGGAAGAGCCTAAGAGCAGGAATTTCCAAGAAGCCCCCTGATGAAGCCACTGTTGAAGGTCTGTGGACCACACAGGACAATGCAAGGCCACAGCCATTAGGCAGGGGGTCGGTGGGAGTGGGGAGTCTGCAATCCAGTCCTGTCGGCCTCTGCTCCACTACAGACATGAGATGACGCACTGTATCAGGTATGCTTTCCTGTGGCAGCTCCTCACCTCCACTCCGTCCCTCCCTACCCAGTCATTGCACAGGAAATTTACATAATTCAAAACAACACAAGTCTCTTCTCATAAAGGTTTTACAGTGAAACTGAAATGGTAACAAGAAACAAGGCTGATTATGTGAGCACAGCAGCTACTGAAGCGTCTGTATAATCACTGTATCATTCAAACATAAAAAGAAATACATAATATGCTGTCTGTCACTCAGTGAGTGGATGAGAACGTTTGGTTCACACTTTTTTACTTGCTATTGAAATGCTGCCTAGATAGATAGAAGCCTATTTCTCACAAAAATAACATTACCTTTGTTCAAAGCTAAATTACTCAAAGTCCTCTTGTGTGTGTGTGTGTGTGTATGTGTTTGTGTTTTAGGATGGAACAGGTTATATATGCTGGCTCATTAGAAAATGCCCTGATGCCAGCAAAGATTGAAGGCAGGAGGAGAATGGGATGACAGAGGATAAGATGGTGAGCTGGCACCACCAGCGCAATGGATTTGAGTCTGAGCAAGCTCCAGGAGTTGGTGATGGACAGGGAAGCCTGTGTGCTGCAGTCCATGGGGTCGCAAAGAGTCGGACATGACTGAGTGATTGAACTGAACTGAAGATTATAGATGTGTAGATAGATGCATTAAAGATCATGATTTTGTATTACAGAAAAAAATTACATTTCCTTATGATACACTGATCTCATTTCTAGAACAGTTGTGCAAATAAAAAATGATATAACATCGTATGATAGAGCAGGAAAAATGCTGGGTTGGGGCTCAGGTAACCTAAGGCTGAATCCCAACCTTACAAAGATCTGGGTAACTGGAAACAAGTGACATGTATTCTCTGGGCCTGATTTCTTTCTGTCTGAAAAATAAAGGTATTGGACTAAATGTTCTCCAAAGCTCCTGCTTGCTTTAACATTCTTTGCTTCTGTCGAGACTAATTAATTATCTCATAAAGGTTACAAATCCACACTGCTATTATGAATAGAGTTAATTTTTTTTAAGGGAAAAATGAGCACTTTTCCTTATCCTCCCTACCAGCACACTTCAGGAAATTAGGATGAATTGAGAGAAACAAAACCATCACTGTGCCTTCTTAGGTTTCCAACTTTAGTTCTGAAAACTGAAAATAAAAGCTTTAGGGGAAAAAAAAATACCACTGCTCTGAACAAGGGGAGATAATAGTTTAAGGAACATAAAATGAGTCTCTTGCAATGGTACATTTCCATTAGCCAACTTAAAATCCGTGGTTTTGGAAGCCAGGATTATGAGGTCGGAAAACAACCTAAAAGGCTGGCCATTCTGTTCACTTTTGACAGCCCCAGATGCATTATATACTTTTAGGACACGTTGCAGTGATGTTTTGCAATTAATCACTGCCTAGAGTTCCCTGTCCAAGAATTCCAGTAAAGGAAGTGAAACTGAAGGACTTTCACCCATTAATGTGCGTCTGGCAGTTTCGGGCCGTAAGCCTGGAGCCGTCAGATGATGCCCTTCCTTTTGCTCACTGTCAGACAAGTCCTTGATCACAGGATGTCCAAATATCCTGCCATCATCCCTCTTTCATAAGAATGAAGGGCGGTACCAACTGCTTTCCAGAACTACAGAAAATGCTAAAATCCTATGCAGCATCTCCAGTAATAGACTACTCTTTGAATTTCACCCGCTGTGTCAAGTCTGCTTTTCAAAATTCCCTTTTGCTCTGATCCCAAGAGGGACACAGACTGATGATAACTGAGATTAACCTTTCAGACAAAAATATAGGCAGGACAGCTTTCCATTGCTCTACTGGAACTGAGATGCAGACACAGAGGCAAAAATGCCCTCATTTTGTTCAAAAATCCTGAATGGAATATCTTCTTCCTATTTGTATTCACCATGATTTTCATTTTCTATATTCCATGATTGACATGTGAGGGCCATGTGGACAGGGGAGGGACTATCCCTCTCAGCGTGAGCCAATCCCTGGAGATAGCAAACAGCCTGCTGGGGTCACACCTCTGACATGCAAGCCAAGCACTCCTGAGTCCATAGCTCACTCCCTCTCCTTACCTGCTCCTGCAGTCTGGGACACTATCCGCTTGTCCTAAACCAACCCCAGGGCCAGGTAGGGGACAATCAGAGACAGCCCTTGTAGCCAGAGACCACTGGAATTATCCAGCCTAGCCGATCTTGAACCTGCTCAGCTTGCTGACCTTGTTCCCCATTCATTTCCCAGAAAACCAAACAAAGGCCCCTGCCTGAGTTTTTCCTTTCCCGCTACTCCCCTCTGCCCCACTCTGGGGCCTCCCCACAGGGTCCTGGCCCTGTGAAGGGACCTCTACTCTTGGGAAGTGTGAATCACAAACTATGTTTTCAATGGAAGTCGGCTACATATGTTTACATAGCTATACCTGAACAAAAACAAAATCTCAGGTATACTTTAAAACAGCATCTGCTAACACACTAAAAAAGGGAGAAAAAATAGAAACCGCTTTTTATTAAGATCTCCTTTCTATGGTTCCTCCACATGTAAATGGATTCCACTAGCTGATGCAAACTGATATCAAGTCATATATGGGGCATGAAGCCAATATATAGAGAAACAAAATGATTTTTTTTTAAATTGATGCTATTGAAAAGAACTTAAAATAACTCTATTCTAAACACTTTTTCATTATCTAAGGACATGATAAAAAAAATTTCTCTGCCCCTGATGCAGCCAGCCATGCCTCCCTCCTGTCAGTATGTCGGGTCCAGCACCCACAACATCAAGTTCAACCTCCTCTATTCTTCAGTCAAGACCCCGTGAGCCCGGCCACCCTCATCTTACTTGCTCACTGTGTACCAACACTGAGCCTCATTGAAACTAAAAAGCCCTTAAAAATCTTCGAGGGCTTCCCTGGTTGGCTCAGACTGTAAAGAAGTATCTGCCAGCAATGCAAGACAGCAGGTTCAATCCGTGACAGGAAGATCTCCTGACGAAGAAAATTAACAACCCACTCCAGCATCCTTGCCTGGAGAATCCCATGGACAGAGGAGACTGGTGGGCTACAGTCCATGGGGTCACAAAGAGTCAGACACGACTGAGCGACAAACACTAACTCAAAGTCTTCCAAGACTTTCGTTCTAGAGACAAAGAAACTGAGCCCTGGTCTGGTAAAGGGCTTCACCTTGGTCACAGAGCCAGTTACTATCTGAGCCAAAGACCAAAATCTGAATATCCTGACCCCCACCCCAAGATGCACTTGTAAAACTGCTAACAGACGTATCCGCTAGTCAGACAAGTCATTACAGCCGTTACGATCCCACCAGACGTCACAGGTGTCAGATTTGCCTCCAGCCCCCCACCCTGGATCCCACTGCCTCTTTGGCCAGACAATCTCAGCTGTGACCTTTCAACTTCCTTCTCTCTCAAGGTTAGCTGTTTATGGAACAGCCAGACTTTAAGCTAGTAAATTTCATTCCTTCATTGTACATTTTACCAGGTTGGATTTAAGTGCCATTTGTTGTAATGTTACATATGCATTAGATATTTTTATTTCTAAATAAACTAAATAAAGCATTACATATGGACACCTTAGGCCCTCTTCACCCCTCAAGGTCGAGCTCTGACCCCCAGGGATCCTCTCTTTTTCTGAAGGCTACATGTACCGTGGATTCAAGTCACATACGTTGTTCAACATAAGTGAGCTCTCTTTAATTCAGTAATACTCTGAGAAGCATAAGAATAAATAATGCCTCGTATTTCTACTTCTTAAAATTTATAATTTACTGATTAGATCAAAGTCACAGATTCTTACAGCTGCAGAGGGAGAGGAAGAACAGGAACGAGCATTTATTCAGTATCAGATATTTTACATCCACAGTTAGACAACACATATTTTATACTTGTATAGTCAAATAAAGTTTCCTGTTTTCATTTGAGAAACTTGCATTTTTATTAAGGGAATTTGAAATTTTACAGCCTACATATGCTTTGGGGTTTTATGCCCAGAACACCCACATACATGCCAAACATCCATAAAATCACTTTGAAAAAAATGCGTAGCTTCCCCAGTTATCATGTAGCTACACTTTGCCAGTCAGACCCTGGGTGGAGGGTGGCAAAGGCTACCAGAGGTACCCACGTGACACCCACCTCTGTGTGGGATGTTGTGAAAAGCATCATGTGAGAAGGAGTCTAAAAGGGCAGGGAAGCCCCCTCTTCAAGTCTGCAGTGGCACCACGGAGCCCAGACCTCCAGGCAAGTCATCATCAAGAGACACAAATGCTGCCTAAGAGGCACCCTCCTGGACTGTGTCAGACAGAGTATCCCTGGGGTGACCTCTTCCAAGAATGATATGAAAGGCTTACCAAAATTTTTAAAGTATGAACTCTTTAAGACAAGAATTCTACTGGTGAGATTTTACCTGTGAGTCAATTGCAAAATTATACTAAGATATAGGAATAAGAACACGGTGTAACTGGGTGTGTGATGACCAAAAATAAAAACCACCTAAATGTGTGCTGTGGGGGCACTGTTTAAATAAGTTACAATATATCACAGAGTGGAATGCTATGCACCATTGAAAACAATGAGATGATTTGCACCTCTAAGATGTAAATGCAAAAATGCCAAATTCAGAACAACATGTGTATGTTGCATGCGTATGTATATATGTATAATGTATATATGTGTATATGCATAAAGGATTTGGGTTTTTTAGCTTTTTGTGTTTTGGTTTTTTGTTTGTTGATTCCTTTATGAAAAGACTGGGAGCTTAACAGCAGTAGGGGTACAATAGAGAATTCTAATTTTAATACCTGTCTGTGCTATTTGATCTTTTTTAACTGGGTGCCTATACATTGAAAACTATAAATAGTTTTAAAATCCTACAATGAAATACATGGAAATATTAGTCTAGGAAGATGTTCACTGACTGATATTAATAACAGCATCTAAAAATTATTACATATCCAAGATATGTATGACATTACTGTCTCAAAAGCAGATGTTCAGAAAGCACCCAATTATCATTAGGTCGATGTTTTAGATGCTCAATCTGCCAGTGCTATTTTGCTTGGCTGGCTGGAAATGTCACTTTAGAACCAGAAGGGTAACATTGAAAGTAAAGGATGTCACTGATATTTCGAACAATATTCAGATGTGAGCTCAGTGACTGAATCTCCCTCCACAGTGGATGCAGCAACAGGGGTGACTGTGCGTCCCGTATTAAAACTTTTACCTTAAATAATGAAAAGGGACACTGGCAATGAGCTGCAAACAGTAGGTGGAACGTGGAATTCACCCAATGTACACTGTCTACTGATCCTCTTAACATCTCTTATGTGAAAGAAAACGTTTGAGTCACTTCGTTGTGTTTGACTCTTTGCAGCCCCATGGACTGTACAGGCTCCTCTGTCCATGGAATTCTCCAGGCAAAACTACTGGAGGGGGCTGCCATTCCGTTCTCCAGGGAATTTTCCCAACCCAGGGATTGAACCCACATCTCCTGCACTGGCAGGTGGATTCTTTACCATCTCAGCCACCTGGGAAGCCTGGTTTACCCAGAACATGTTATTTTTAGTCCTCCCTCTCATGAAACGTTGGATTTTTGCTTAGCTGGCCTAACCAATATGGACTGGCTGCAGTTTACCTGTACAGATTCTACTCACACAGTCTGACTTTCTGAGAGTGTCAAGGCAGAGGTACTCTAGGTACTAGGTCCCCATCACACAAGGCATAGCCCGGTGGTCTGCAGCAAAGTAAAAAACTTCACCAATCCAGTTACTCATGACCAGTCTTTGTATATTAGTAAACAGTAGTAGACATTTTTTAGGAAGTTAGTTGGAATTACTTTTTTGACAGAGCAGATTAACCTTTCTGGAGAACCAAAACTTCGTATTATATGAGTCCCACTAGAGCCATGATTCAAAAGGTTGTGCAGTATGAATAATTTTAACTACAATTTACATGTAATTTTTTTTTAAGTTTAAGGACCCAAATCACCTCTAGTCCCCAGTGTTTTATAATCCTATATCCAACTTCTTACTTGATATTTCCACCTGAATAGTGAAGCTTTACAAGTGGCGCAGCGGTAGAGAATCTGATCGCCAATACAGGAGACGCAAGAGATGTGGGTTTGATCCCTGCATTGGGAAGATTCCCTGCGGTAGGAAATGGCAACCCCCCTCCAGTATTCTTGCCTGGAGAATTCCATGGACGGAGGAGCCTGGTGGGCTACAGTCCACTGGGTCACAGAGTCAGGCACAACTAAGCGCACACACACAGCCTGAACAGCGACCCTAAATACTACACACTGAGCACATGACTGCCCCTCCCGTGGCCTCCCAGGTCCTCTCGCTCTTCCTATTTGCACTAATGTTGACAGTGGCTGCCCATCTGCCCTTATCTGCTCCTACAGTTGTTCAGACTGCACTGCACAAGAGCACTGAGCCAAGGGGCTGGTGGAAACTGAATTCACCCTGGGCTCTGCATGCTACAGAGAAGAACTGACTCCTGGTTGGATCTGTTTCTTTTACTTTAACCTTTACTTCCCATTGCTTTTGTGCACTGAAAAGATTCTGCCCAAACATAACCTGCCTTGGGGAACTTGCTCTTCTGCCTGAATGTTAAACCAAAGTACCTTTGTTCAGGACCTTGTCCACCTGTGGGTGGCTACAGGAGGCAAGAAACAGATACCTTTCCTCCCTGAGGCTGACCACTCCAGGGGATATTTGCAAGATTAATGGCCTTTGTACCTTTTTGCCTCCTCTCCTATCTTTGTTCCATAAAAGAACCCGGCATCCAGACCTGGATAAGATGGTTATTTTGAGACATTAGTCTGCCATCTTCTCGGTCTGCCAGCTCTCCAAATAAAGTTGCGTTCCTTGTCTTGACACTGTGCGTTCAACTTATTGGCCTGCCATGCAGTGAGCACAGTGAGCTTGGAGTCAGTAACATGGATACCGGCCATTCCTCCTGCCAGAGTTTCTACCTGCCAGGATGAAAATGTGTCCTTTTCTAATTCAAATGAAAACACCTCTGGGCTAATGGCGGCCCTGACTCTGCCAGAGCCACCATCGCTTCATCTTTCCCTTCCTTCACACGACATGCACACCAGGTTGGGGTATTGAATCTACTCAGCGTGTCTTGAATTCATTGTCCCCTCTGCTCCTACTCACTGACCCCCTTTCCCTTAGTTTCACGCCCCATGAGCACAGGTCTCTTGTCCTCTGGACGCCACGTGCCCTCAGCCTCCTAGTCCTGCACGGTGCTGGCCCCTCAACCTCAGAGCCGCTGCCTCCTCGGTCAGCCTCTCCCACGCTTACTCATTCTGCAGGACGTGACTGAACAATTGCGCCTCCTAGGGAAAAGCCTTCCTCGCTCATCTCCGGCTCCGATGGACAAGGTGTGTGTGTCTTACCTCAAACACACACACCTGTCCTTGTCTCAGCCACAACACTCAACACTTCAGACACTTCCTGTTTCCATCGGCAGAGGTGTCTCCCTTACGAGGCTGTGAGCAGCTTGATGACCAGGACTGTGGACGCCTGATCCCCTGTTCACTGTCTCCACAGGCCGCTCTCAACAAACTCCGCACATGCCCCGAACTGCATACACCCTTCTCTTGAATTACAGAAAAGCCTGGAGCCCAGAGGATATTAGCTCTGCACGCATACGATACTCCTGTTAGAGTGCTGGTATGACTACTAATAGTACGAGCATGTTCTCAAACTCTGTAACTCCCCTCTCTTTCTCCTTGGTGTACAAAAAACCCACAAACAACACTTCCTCACAGCCATTTGCTTCTGGCCAGATAATATTTATGTCCTTAAAATGGACACTTTCCTGCTAAATTCAATTTTGTACTCATTTTGTTGGATATAAATACAATTTATCATGTTTAGCTCTGGGTAATACTCCGAACATCTATGCAAATGAACAGTTTAGACCTGATGCCTCTAGCAAAGTGTTGTTACATGCTAAGCACAACCGAGGCTGGCCTGCGTATGACTAATAACAGCTCGTGGCTTGTCAAACTGAAATCATCTGGCTACCAAGGATCTTCTCCTTACCGTCTGTGATCTGTCCTGATAATACCTGGTAATTATCTCAGTAATTTCAGTTTGTTTCAGAAAGCAAGAAAGCTTGAATTTATATTATTATGTATTGGGGAAAAAATTAGAATTTCTTATGCTGAGAAGTTTCAAATTACAATTTAGTGGCAGACTCTCTTCAGACTTAGAAATAATAAAGCAAAAATATAAAAGGTACTTAACAGCCCATATATTCTGTCAGACAAAAAAGAAAAGAAAAAGTAATCAGATACAAATTCCATCAAATACAATATGAAGGAGAGGAATGATATGTAGACAGATGACAGATGGATCGATAGACAGACAGACAGGTGGCAGATGGGCTGATACACAGAAAGACAGACAGACAGCGGGGAGTTTGATGTAATTCCTTCGACCATCAATTCTCAGCATGTATTCTAAGCAACCAAACACAATACTTTTTTTTGACATAAACTGAACCTGATATCGTTGGCCCAGCATCAAAATAAATGGATTATTCTGATTTTCCAGGATACACAGCCTCCCCCCAGGGGTCCCAAATGTCATGTCAGCCACATGCCTCCCTGCTGAGCTTTAGAGAAATAAAAAAAAAATTCAGCACTGAGGAGGAATAACGTCAGATTTGAAAACAAGAAGCAAAGGTGAGCAGCAGCAAGCAGAACCGTGCCCCAGGGCACTCCTGTGACAGCACCCAAACACCTGCTACAAAGGACAAGGTTATTTTAAGCAATTTCAATTAAAGAAACTTCTAGTGTTTCATATTTAAGCAAAAAGACAGGAATATGTAGAAATGATTTGTATTTCTGTGAAGAATGTGGAAATAGTGTGCTGATTTTTCAAATTAATCCTCTTTCTTAATTGCATTTATTTTCCTTCATGGTTCATAGAATTTTCTGGCTGCAAGTGGCCAAACGCTTGTCTTACTGACCCCCTAATTAAGCAGACAAATTAGATTGTCAACTAGAAAGCCTGTGAATGGTTTCAATACTTCAAATTAAAGTAGTAAATGAACAATAAAAATAATGTACAGTCTGTCTCTGTCTGGTTGCTGTTTGGTAATTCCTCCAGAAATATTTGTTGATCATCTACTATTACCAGGACAGTCACAGATCCTTGCAGAATATAAGAAAGATTTAACAGACATTCTGGAGAAGGAGAGAACCAGGTGTTCATATACCCTGGATAACCCAGCATAGTCCTGCCTTATGCCTCTTGTCCTAGAATAACTATTAATGATACTGCCTTTCACTCCCCAAAACATTTCTGATTAAACAGTAAATCACATACGGTCTCCCTATGGATAAGAAACACACATATATTAACAAGAAATATAATGCATGCCTATAAAGAATTACAAATGAGCAATTCACGTGGTGTTCCCAGAGGGAGAGAACGTTCACACAGATTAGAAAACACATATTTCAGCTGTTTCTAGGTTGCTGCATAGAATATAAAGTGAATTTAGCACCAAAATAGCCAATACAAATATCCAGTTACTGCACTGATTTCCCATTATTCCAAAGATGTAACAGGCTAAAATGTGTTTGTCCACTTGATTCTCAGAACCTGTAACACATAGTAGTGGGTGTTTGAATAAATTCATAAGTAATTACAACTAAATGGATCTGGACAGTTCGGCACAGACAGCAGCTCCCCACTCCCTGTATTGATAGTAACACCTGACGTGAGCTGAGTGACTACGTGCACGGGGCACGGTTGGATCTCCTCTACAGACAGACTTTCAGTTCATTCGTATTAATTAATTCTTATGACAACGCAACTTTCTTTAAGCCATTTTCACCTCCTTTTCACAGATGAGGAAACACTGCTCACATTTACACAACACAGACTCTTCCCAAAAAAGAGAAGAGAAAGGAATACTTTAAGCTCATTCTATGAGACCACTATTATTTTGATTTCAAAACCAAAGATATCACAAGAAAAGGACAGACCCATATCCCTTATGAATATAGGTACAAAAGTCTTCAACCAAAGACTAGCAGATTGAATCCAGCAACATACAAAAAAGTGTTCGCTTGACCAGCAATGCACAGTCAGCTTAACATTAAAAGGTTAATTCACGTAGGATCCCCAGGAAGGGGCTTCCCTAGCGGGAAGATCTGCCTGCAGTGCATTTCGACTGCTCAATCGGGAAGATCCCCTGGAGGAGGGCATGGCAATCCACTCCAGTATTCCTGCCTAGAGAATTCCACGGACAGAGGAGCCCGGTGGGCTACAGTCCATGGGGGTCACAAACGGTTGGACATGACTGAATGACTGAGCGTGCACATATCCAGCGTCTCAGCATATAATTGTTCATGGTAATCTCTTATGATCCTCATTATTTCAGTGGTATCAGTTGTATCCTCTTTCACTTCTGACTTTATTTGAATCTTCCCTCTGTTGGTTTATTACTTGAGCTAAGGATTTGTCAATATATTGTTTATCTTCTCAAAAATATCAGTTTAAGAGTTGGGTTTTTTTTAAAATTTTCTATCTTATTTATTTTTGCCCAATCCTTTGCTATTTTTGTCCTTCTGCTAACTTTGGGTTTAGTCTCTTCTCCTTTTTCCACCTTAGCTTATTTGAGATCTTTCCTCTTTTTTAATGTAGGAATTCAGCACAATGAATTCTATCTGAGCACTGTTTTTCTGTATCCCCTATGTTCTGGCATGTTGTGTTTTCAGTCTCATTTCTCTCAAGGTATTTTCCAATTTCCTTTCAGATTTCTTATTAGACCCAATTGTTGTTCAAGAATTTGTTATTCTATTTCCACCTACCTGTGAATTTTCCAGTTTTCTTCCTGCTACTGATCTCTACTTTCACTCCATTCTGACTGGTAAAGATACTTGGCATGACTTCAATCATTTTAAATTTCTTAAGACTTGTTTCATGAACTAAGATCTGACTAATCCTGCAGAAAGTTTCATATGTACTTGAATAGAAAGGATATTCTGCCATTATCAGGTATAAAGCTCTGTTTTTTGTTTGTTTTTTCTGTTGGGTTCACTCGTCTCAAAGCCTCCATCTCGTTACTGACCTTCTCTCCAATCCTTCACCCATCACTGAAAGTGGGTGCTGAAGCCTTCTGCTGCACCTGTTATTGTCTGGGTCTCCCTTCAGTTCTGTTTATGTTTGCTTTACATTGAGGTGCTCTGAAGTTAAATACATATATATTTATAATTGTTATTTCTTCCTGGCTGATTGATCGCTTTATCATTACATAAACTCTTCTTTGCCTCTCGCAAGAGTTTTTGACTTGAGCCTAAGTTGCCTGTTATCAGCATAGATACCCCCTGTTCTGTTTTGCTCACCATTTACATGAACTATCTCTGTTCGTCCCCTCACTTTTCTTAGCCTGAATTCTTGACTCTCCTGGAATTTAGTGTCACATCCTCACTCTTGCTGTGGCTCCACTTGGACCAAGTGCACTTGCCTTGGGTTTGTCCTAACACTTGTTTGGCAATCGGCAGATACAATGAGAGCCAAGGCTTAAGATGTGCAGTGACAACCAGTCCCGGCCCCACCGCAGTGCAACATCCACCGATCACAAAGCATGCTGAGTTACCCTTCTCCCCCTCAGAGCAGGGCCCAGAATGAACACAGGTAAGGCACACCTGAACCGATGCACAGCCTGCAGCCAGGCCCAGCACGCCGAGCCTGAAGCCTGACATGAACCACCCAGGCAGGCCCAGCTCAGATCGGCCACATTTCAAACCACCTAAAGATCCATTACTGTGCATATAAGCAGGTAGTGCTTTAAGATGCTCGGGCTTGGGGACATTTGTGAGGCAATATTTTTGGTCGCAAGAGCAGACAGATATCATGATCCAAACGGGGGGAAAAAGAGGGAAAACTATGAATACATATTTCACACAGAAATGTATAGAAAGTAGCTCAGCCTTATTAGTGATCAGGGAGATCAAAACTAAAAAACCACAATGAGATACCAAGTCACGGTGATTCAAGAACTCGGCCATTAGACCTTGGCAAGGCTGAAGAGCACTGTGAACACAGAAAACAATGCAGTGTAAAGTTGAAAGTTGATGATGTTCTAGCAAATTCTGTGACCCCAAGACTCCAGCAATTATACTCCATTCGGAGGCAAGTTCAGCAGTGGCCTGCTGCAGGGGCAGGGGCTCTGGGTACAGACCTGGGTATGGCATAAGCCCTCTTGGAGGAGGTCGCCATTAACCCCACCATAAAGCTGCCAGAACTTACAAAGGTCCACGGAAACAGACTATGGGAGGGCACCATGTGTGAATCAGGACCCAAGAAAAAGGAGCAGTGACCCCACAAAAGACTGACCACGCCTTCCCCATGAGTGTCTTGAGACCATCCCCCCCCCCAAAAGAAATGCAAAAAGGCAAAATGGTTATCTGAGGAGGCCTTACAAATAACTGAGAAAAGAAGAGAAGTGAAAGGCAAAGGAGAAAAGGAAGGATATACCCATTTGAATGCAGAGTTCCAAAGAATAGCAAGGAAAGATAAGAAAACCTTCCTCAGTGATCAATGCAAAAAAATAGAGGAAAACAATAGAATGGGAAAGACTAGAGATCTCTTCAAGAAAATTAGAGATACCAAAGGAACATTTCATGCAAAGATGGGCTCAATAAAGGACGGAAATTGTAGGGACCTAACAGAAGCAGAATATATTAAGAAGAGGTGGCAAGAATACACAGAAGAACTGTACAAAAATGATCTTCATGACCAAGATAATCACTATGGTGTGATCACTCACCTAGAGCCAGATACCCTGTAATGTAAAGTCAAGTGGGCCTTAAGAAGCATCACATCACTATGAACAAAGCTAGTGGAGGTGATGGAATTCCAGTGGAGCTATTTCAAATCCTAAAAGATGATGCTGTGAAAGTGTTGCACTCAATATGCCAGCAAATTTGGAAAACTCAGCAGTAGCCACAGGACTGGAAAATGTCACTTTTCATTCCAATCCCAAAGAAAGGCAATGCCAAAAGAATGCTCAAACTACTGCGCAATTGCATTCATCTCACACGCTAGCAAAGTAATGCTCAAAATCCTTCAAGCCAAGCTTCAACAGTACGTGAACCGTGAACTTGCAGCTGTTCAAGCTGGATTTAGAAAAGGCAGAGGAACCAGAGAGCAAATTACCAACATCTGTTGGATCATAGAAAAAGCAAGAGTGTTCCAGAAAGACAACTACTTCTACTTTATTGGCTACACCAAAGCTTTTGACTGTGTGGATCACAACAAACTGTGGAAAATTCTTCAAGAGATGGGAATACCAGACCACCTTACCTGTCTCCTAAGCAACCTATATGCAGGTCAAGAAGCAACAGTTAGAACTGAACATGGAACAACAGATTGGTTCCAAATTGGGAAAGGAGGCTATATATTGTCACCCTGCTTATTTAACTTATATGCAGAGGACATCATGCCAAATGCTGGGGTGGATGAAGCACAAGCTGAAATCAAGACTGCCGGGAGAAATATCAATAACCTCAGATACACAGATGACACCATTCTTATGGCAGAAAGCGAGGAAGAACTAAAGAGCCTCTTAATGAAAGTGAAAGAGGAGAGTGAAAAAGTTGGCTTAAAACTCAACATTCAGAAAACGAAGATCATAGCATCTGGTCCCATCACTTCATGACAAATAGATGGGGAAACAATAGAAACAGTGACACTTTCTTTTTTAGGGCTCCAGAATCACTGCACATAGTGACTGCAGCTATGAAATTAAAAGACATTTGCTTCTTGGAAGAAAAGTTATGACCAACTTAGACAGCATATTAAAAAGCAGAGACATTACTTTTCTAACAAAGTTCCTTCTAGTCAAATGGTTTTCCCAGTAGTCATGTATGGATGTGAGAGTGGGACCATAAAGAAGGCTGAGCACTGAAGAATTGATGCTTTTGAACTGTGGTGTTGGAGAAGACTCTTGAGAGTCCCTTGGACTGAAAGGAGATCCAACCAGTCCACCCTAAAGGAAATCAGTCTTGAATATTCACTGAAAGGACTGATGCTGAAGCTTAAACTCCAACACTTTGGCAACCTGATGGGAAGAACTGACTCATTTGAAAAGACCCTGATGCTGGGAAAGATTAAAGGTAGGAAGAGAAGCGGAGAACAGAGGATGAGATGGCTGGATGGCATCACCGACTTGATGGACACGAGTTTGAGTAAGCTCTGGAGTTGGCGATAGACAGGGAGGCCTGGCCTGCTGTAGTCCACCAGGTTGTAAAGAGTCAGACATGACTGAGTGACTGAACTGAACTGAGGAAGCAAGTTCATATTAATGGACCAGGGGTGGGGTGGAATTGGGAACAATCCAAATATCTGTAAGAATCTGAAAAACTAACTGTGTTACCGTCACATAATATAATGTTACATAGTGAAGATGAAACAACTGCAACTACATTTATAAGAACAAAAATATGAGCAATAATATTGAATGAACAAAGGAAACCAGAAGCCTGTCTACATTTTTAATGTAAAACCATCCAAAAGCACTCAATATGTGCCTTAGAGATATATTCTTAAGTGGGAAATTACTTTGAAGAAGAAAACAAAAGAAGTGATAAACATAAAATTCAGCATAGCAGTTGACAGGAAAACAAACATTATCATGTTTTCATTAAGTCGGATGTTGGCTTTGTGTCTCTTTTTCTGCTAGGCTCTGTAACTTACTTATAAAATTTATTGTTTTGTTCTCCAAAATGTTAAAGGATTTTTCTAGACATGTGAAGTGGTTACCTTAGTGATCCAATATAAGGAAAGAAAAACTGAGGAATAATAGACACCATATTCTTTTTTAACCAAACAGTCCATTTTCCCTGTGTCTAAATCCCTTTCCTCTTACACATGGGGTGGAGCAGAGTTCCCTAAACCTTTCTGAGCATGCGTGATGTGGGTTAGTAAGAGTCAGGTGGGCCAGGAGCCCTGGATACTCTGCCAGCCTCCAACCTCTCATCCTTGAGGAAGGAGGAGTCTGTGAACCAGGCATCAGCCTTCTTCATGCTCCTCGATGGACACAGGGTAGACGCTGAACCCAGCATCTCTGCCTCCATGGAGTCAAGTCTGAGCAGGGACAGAAGATGAGGATGCAAATCACTCATTAGAGAAACTCGGTCTCGTTCTCTTAAGCAAAAAGGTATTTGCCAGAAGAATATCCAGGGCTCAGAGAGTTAACATCTATGCTAAGATAAAAAAAAAAAAGGGAAATGCATATTAAAATAAACATCCTTTCACACCATGAATGAGGCTGGTAAAGGTTAGTCTTGTCAAGTGTCAGAGATGGCAGGAAGCAGCAGGAAACATTACAGGTCATTGAACTGTAACCTGGTGCAACCACCAGTTAGCTTCAGCTGTTTCTAGATGTATAGAGACACTTGCATGCATGCAAGTGAAACATGTTTATTCTGATATTATTTATAATAAGAAAAAATTGGTCATACCCCCAAATATGCATCAAAAAATGGACAAAGAAATTGGAACATATTCAAAACTGGAAGGCAATATAGCTTTTAACAACTGAGCTGGAGTGATATACATTTTATCACAGATAAATCTCTAAAATACATCTGGATAAAAAAGATCAAGTTGCAGGATGCCACAGATCATGTGTGTGATGACTGCTGACATAACATCAACCTCTAAGAAGATATAAAAGCATGGCAGAGAATGATACAAACTACAGCATCATCGTTATATCTCAGGACTGCCTGAAATAAACAAGTTCGGGGTCAGGAGGTTTCAGCTGTAATCACAATGTTTCCATTTTGCGGCTTCCCTAGCAGTCCAGAGGTTAAGACCTCTACTTACAGTGTTGGGGGAGGGGGTCCACATTCCATCCCTGGTCACGAAACTAGGATCCCTCATGCTTTGTGGCCAAAAAAAATCCAATGCAAAATACCATAGATAGAGGAGCCTAACGGGCTACAGTCATTGTGGTCACAAAGAGTCGGACATGACTGACCGACTAACACTTTCACTTTTCCCTATGATTATTAAATCTGAATGGCCAGCATAGAGCTCTTCATTTCCTTACTCTCTATCAGTTCAGTTCAGTCACAAAGTCATGTTCAACTCTTTGCGACCCCATGAATCCCAGGACGCCAGGCCTCCCTGTCCATCACCATCTCCTGGAGTTCACTCAAGCTCACGTCCATCGAGTCAGTGATGCCATCCAGCCATCTCATCCTCTGTCGTCCCCTTCTCCTCCTGCTCCCAATCCCTCCCAGCATCAGAGTCTTTTCCAATGAGTCAACTCTTCACATGAGGTGGCCAAAGTACTGGAGTTTCAGCTTTAGCATCATTCCCTCCAAAGAACACCCAGGACTGATTTTTAGAATGGACTGGTTGGATCTCCTTGCAGTCCAAGGGACTCTCAAGAGTCTTCTCCAACACCACAGTTCAAAAGCATTGATTTTTTGGTGCTCAGCTTTCTTCACAGTCCAACTCTAACATCCATACATGACTACTGGAAAAAACATAGCTTTGACTAAACGGACCCTTTGTTGGTAAAGTAATGTCTCTGTTTTTGAATATGCTATCTAGGTTGGTCATAACTTTCCTTCTAAGGAGTAAGCATCTTTTAATTTCATGGCTGCTGTCACCATCTGCAGTGATTTTGGAGCCCCCCAGAATAAAGTCTGACACTGTTTCCCTCTATTTCCTATGAAGTGATGGGACCAGATGCCATGATCTTCATTTTCTGAATGGTGAGCTTTAAGCCAACTTTTTCACTCTCTCTTTGAATTTCATCAAGAGGCTTTTTAGTTCCTCTTCACTTTCTGCCATAAGGGTAGTGTCATCTGCATATCTGAGGTGACTGATATTTCTCCCGGCAATCTTGATTCCAGCTTGTGTTTCTTCCAGCCCAGCGTTTCTCATGATGTACCCTGCATATAAGTTAAATAAGCAGGATGACAATATACAGCCTTGATGTAATCCTTTTTCTATTTGGAACCAGTCTGTTGTTCCATGTCCAGTTCTAACTGTTGCTTCCTGGCCTGCATACAGGTTTCTCAAGAGGCAGGTCAGGTGGTCTCGTATTCCCATCTCTTTCAGAATTTTCCACAGTTTATTGTGATCCACACAATCAAAGACTTTGGCATAGTCAATAAAGCAGAAATAGATGTTTTCCTGGAACTCTCTTGCTTTTTCCACGATCCAGCAGATGTTGGCAATTTGATCTCTGGTTCCTCTGCCTTTTCTAAAACCAGCTTGAGCATCTGGAAGTTCACGGTTCACGTATTGCTGAAGACTGGCTTGGAGAATTTTGAGCATTACTTTACTAGAGTGTGAGATGAGTGCAATTGTGTGGTAGTTGGAGCATTCTTTGGCATTGCCTTTGTTTGGGATTGGAATGAAAACTGATCTTTTCCAGTCCTGCGGCCACTGCTGAGTTTTCCAAATTGGCTAGTATATTGAGTGCAACACTTTCACAGCATCATCTTTCAGGATTTGAAATAGCTCAACTGGAATTCCATCACCTCCATTAGCTTTGTTTGTAGTGATGCTTTCTAAGGCCCACTTGACTTCACATTCCAGGATGTCTGGCTCTAGGTGAGTGATCACACCATCATGATTATCTTGGTCGTGAAGATCTTTTTTGTATAGTTCTGTGTATTTTTGCCACCTCTTCTTAATATCTTCTGCTTCTGTTAGGTCCATACTATTTCTGTCCTTTATTGACGGGAGCCAGCATGGGGAATCCCACCCATGGCGAAGGTCATGAGGAAGGGGGCCTGACAAAACACAAAGGCAGGATCAGGCCTCCGGGGTCCCTCTGGATTTTCTTGAGCATCTACCCCTAGAACCAAAATCTATCTGCCTTACCATATTACGCCTTTCACCAATTCCTCTGACATTAACAGGGGGCTATCCCCCATCACCTTTTTCTGGAAAAAGTTAATTTAGAGCTTTTAGATAATAAATCTCCTGGGCATAATAAAAGTGTTTCAATACAGAAACCCCTCTGATGCCTTTCTAGCCTGCCTGACAGGTTTGTCTGGACTCTCACAGCTGCGCATGTAATTGTTTGTGGCCTCTGGGCTGTGAGAGGCACAGGAAGCTTAAAACATCCTAGGAATGTAGGGACTTCCAAGGAGTCAAAATCATTAGAATAGGACTGATTAAGGGTTTCATTGTTGAGCCCATACTTGCTGCCAAGTATTCATTTCTTTTATGTGTTGATATAGTTGGCATGTAGAAAAAACAGGTAGTAGCCCTGGTATTAGCAACATTAGATCTTTGAATTAAGTACCTTCTTTGTTATAACTCACTGCACTTTTGTTCTACAGGGATGTAACTTTATTTAGTGCTTTGAGGGTGATGCAGATTAAAGAAAAAACTTCAGGGAAAATGAGATCAACATTCATTAAGGAAGACAGCCGTAAAGTGTTAACAGGCCTCTTGGCCAGAAGATAACATAAATCACCTGAGACCTTTTGTATATGGAAAGATATGCAGAAAGAAAGCCTGGTATCCATAAGGGTCAGAACTGCTGCCCCTGCCTGACTCTGTATCTTCCATTATGTAAAACTTAGGGTATATAAGCACCTTTTGAAAATAAAGTTATGGGTTTTTTTGCACAAGCTTGGCCTCCCCCGTGTTGTCTCTTTCTCCCTCTCCCTCCCTCTCTTTTTCAGGCTGACCCCTTGGAACACAGAGGTTCGCCATGTCTACTTATTTGCCTGGGCTTCTAAAACCCATGCGAGAGGGAGCCCAAGGTGGGGCACCCTCCACTATTCAAGCGGGTGCCAGTGGCCTACGTAGATGTTACTAGTTTCTTGTCCTGAGACTTTATTAGCTTCCTGTGTAAACCAAGGAATATCGGCCTCTTTTCTCCTCTATTTTTTCACTATATTATTCTTCCCTAATCTCTCTTTAAATTTCTACTTAATCCCTCTTTAACTGCCGACTCTGTCCCCGCTTCGAATTTCCTGGATCCACCGGGGCTGGACCCCAGCACTTTATCAAGCCCATCTTTGCATAAAATGTTCCCTTGGTATCTCTAACTTTCTTGAAGAGATCTCTAGTCTTTCCCATTCTGTTGTTTGCCTCTACTTCTTTGCATTGATCATGGAGAAAGGCTTTCTTATCTCTTCTTGCTATTCTTTGGAACTCTGCATTCAGATGCTTAAATCCTTCCTTTTCTCCTTTGCTTTTCACCTCTCTTCTTTTCACAGCTATTTGCAATCCCCAGACAGCCATCTTGCTTTTTTGCATTTCTTTTCCATGGGGATGGTCTTGATCCCTGTCTCCTGTACAATGTCATGAACCTCATTCCGTAGTTCATCAGGCACTCTATCTATCAGATCTAGGCCCTTAAATCTATTTCTCACTTCCACTGTATAATCATAAGGGATTTGATTTAGGTCATACATGAATGGTCTATGGTTTTCCCTACTTTCTTCAATTTAAGTCTGAATTTGGCAATAAGGTGCTCATGATCTGAACCACAGTCAGCCCCCGGTCTTGTTTTTGCTGACTGTATAGAGCTTTTCCATTTTGGGCTGCAAAGGATATAATCAATCTGATTTCGGTGTTGACCATCTGGTGATGTCCATGTATAGTCTTCTCTTGTGTTGTTGGAAGAGGGTGTTTGCTATGACCAGTGCATTTTCTTGGCAAAACTCTATTAGCCTTTGCCCTGCTTCATTCTGCATTCCAAGGCTAAATTTGCCTGTAATCCAGGTGTTTCTTGACTTTCTAGTTTTGCATTCCAGTCCCCTATAATGAAAAGGACATCTTTTTTGGGTGTTAGTCCTAAAAGGTCTTGTAGGTCTTCATAGAACCTTTCAACTTCAGCTTCTTAAGTGTTACTGGTTGGGGCATAGACTTGGATTACTGTGATATTGAAGGGTTTGCTTTGGAAACACACAGAGATCATTCTGTCATTTATGAGATTGCATCCAAGTACTGCATTTCAGACTCTCTTGTTGACCATGATGGTTACTCCATTTCTTCTAAGGGATTCCTGCCCACAGTAGTAGATATAACGGTCATCTGAGTTAGATTCACCCATTCCAGTCCATTTTAGTTCATTGAGTCCTAGAATGTCGACATTCACTCTTGCCACTTCCTGTTTGGCCACTTCCAATTTGCCTTGATTCATGGACTGACATTCCAGGCTCCTATGCAATATTTCTCTTTACAGCATCAGACCTTGCTTCTATCACCAGTTACATCCACAATAGGGTATTATTTTTGCTTTGGCTCTATTAGGTAGGTAGAATAGGGAAAAGGAGTCCAAAATGGTGGTTGCTAAAAGACAAGGAAGGTCAAAGGAAGGTCTGAGGACCAGAGTGAAGACTTAAGGTAGAACAAATAGCACTCCTGGCTAAGCCCAATTTGCATAGGGCAGGCACAGGTGGAGGGAAAAAACACAAAAGGAGGAGCCAAAGCACTTTCTCTCTCTTTCTCTCCCACGTGTGTGGGCTTTTTCTCTCTCTCTCCCTCTCACTCTCTCTCTCCCTCCTACACACGCTCCTCCACTCTCTTCTGTTCGAGTCTTTGGGTTGGCATGACCTCACACTTCAAGGATGGATTCTCCTGCTATCTTGTAAATAAGACAGAACTGTAATGCTGATTTGCCTAAGAGCTATAACACGGTTTGTCCAAGCCCCGAGAGCTGTGACGCACCAAGGGCTTTAATGTCCGTTGCTCCAAATCTTTGTTGTGACGAGACAGAGAACCAAGGAACATACACTCACGTGACAGCTCCATCCCTTGATTCTTTCTGGAGTTATTTCCCCACTGATCTCCAGTAGCATATTGGGCACCTACTGACCTGGGGAATTCCTCTTTCAGTATCCTATCATTTTTGCCTTTTCATACTATTCATGGGGTTCTCAAGGCAAGAATACTGAAGTGGTTTGCCATTCCCTTCTCCAGTGGACCACATTCTGTCAGACCTCTCCACCATGACCCGCCCATCTTGAGTGGGCCCTCAGGGCATGGCTTGGTTTCATTGAGTTAGACAAGGCTGTGGTCCTAGTGTGATTAGATTGACTAGTTTTCTGTGATCATGGTTTCAGTGAGTCTGCCCTTGATGCCCTCTTGCAACACCTACCATCTTACTCGGGTTTCTCTTCTCTTCACTGCTGCCCCTCCTGACCTTGAACGTGGAGTAGCTCCTCTAGGCCCTCCTGTGCCCACGCAGCCATTGCTCCTTGGATGTGGGGTTGCTCCTCTCGGCCACCACCTCTGACCTTGGGCATGGGTTAGCTCCTCTTGGCCACCACCCCTGACCTCAGGTGTGGGTTAGCTCCTTTCAGCCTCCACCCCTGACCTTGGGCATGGGTTAGCTCCTCTTGGCTGCTCCTGTGCTGTTGCAGCCTAGCACTTCGGCCATGGCCCCTAACCTTGGACCTGGGGTAGCTCGTCTATACTTCAATACAAATTTGAAATATTTATAATAAAAATGCAATCTTCAAGGGCACTTTCATAGGAGGAATTTTCTGTGTCCCCACAGTTAACTTCTGTGAGGGTTTCATTACCCGTGAATGCTATCATCCAATAACAAAGTTACAAGCTCCTTCAATATCAGCCTCAAACAACATCAGGGACTCACAACAAACCACAGACACCATCATCCCAGCAGACACTATTTATCCAGGCAGCCCTTCCTATGTGCCAAGCCTGTGGGGCAGCCTCTCAACAGCCCCTCCAGAGGTAATGAGCTGCAGGTGACACAGCCAGTCAGAGCACAGCTAGAACTTGTCTTACTCCAAAAGTTTATACCTTAATGAACGGCTCCAATTCCAAAACCTTGTTGCTGCTGACTCTGGCTATACCATGGAGGCAAGGCATGTGTTTAAAGCAAAGGAGTAACATTAACATCTATAATGGGAAAACATGTAAATGAATGACTTGCCTAAGCTCTTGTGGCTGACTGATAGCACAGCCAGGACTAGAATCCAAGATCTGGGCAACAGACCACTTCACATCTTAGCAAGGAGAACAAGCTACACGCGTTAGGACAGATTTTTCCAGCAAATGCCACTTTGGAGCCCTGCCCAGATCAAATTTCTGATGTCAGAACACTGAGCACTGTTCGAAATAAGCCTCCTTCTAGGGGTGGCCTTAACACATTGGCACTCGCATCACGACAACTGGTGCAGCTGCCTGAAACAACATGCCACATTAAATGACAGGAACATACATTATTAGCAGAAATAAATCAAACTGTTCTGTTACTAGTGCATGTCTCTATGACAAGCATTTCAAGATTGCACTGGGTATTTGTGAATTCTAGTCATCGGGATTTTCGTGGGGCAAATTAAAACCCGGTACTACAGAAACTTCTTCTAATCTAATACAGTGAACAGGAGGGAGTCAGTCGACAGCAGCAGGCCCGTCATCCAATCAAGGTTCCAGGTCTGATGCTCCCGCGCACAGGCTAGAAGATCACACCCCATCCACACGGACCAGACTGCAGAGCTCTCGTGGAAAACAATACTATGTTTGGGACTTTTTTTTTTTTAACTCAAGTGTGCGATTCATGGAGAAGGCAATGGCACCCCACTCCAGTACTCTTGCCTGGAAAATCCCATGGACAGAGGAGCCTGGTGGGCTGCAGTCCATGGGGTCGCAAAGAGTCGGACATGACTGAGCGACTTCACTTTCCCTTTTCACTTTCCTGCATTGGAGAAGGAAATGGCAACCCACTCCAGTGTTCTTGCCTGGAGAATCTCAGGGACGGGGGAGCCTGGTGGGCTGCTGTCTATGGGGTTTCACAGAGTTGGACACGACTGAAGCGACTTAGCAGCAGTAGTGCGACTCACGGGGTCGCAAAGAGTCGGACACAACTGAGCAACTAAACTGAACTGAACTGAACAGACACACAGAAAAATGCATAAAAAATAAGAGTGTAGCTCAATACATTTTCACACACTTGTCACATGTAGCTAGCACCCGAATCAAGAAACAGAATGTTACAAGCTGTCCCCTTACAGTCACTAACCCCCCTGCCAGGATGATCTCAAGGGTCATCCTGACTTTCTACACAATGCACTACTTCTGTCTCTTTTATATTCTACACACATGGACTTACACAGTACACCTTGTTCTGGGCATCCCTGGTGGCTCAAATGGTAAAGGATCTGCCTGCAATTCAGGAGACCCAGGTTCAATCCCTGGGTTGAGAAGACCCCCTGGAGAAGGGAATAGCAATCCACTCCAGTATTCGTGCCTGAAGAATTCCATTGACAGAGGAACTTGGTGGCTACAGTCCATGGAATCACAAAGAGTTGGACAGGACTGAGCGACTAACACTTTCACTTTCTTGCCATCGCATCCGTGACATGTCTCTGGACTGCCACATGGAGCTGCAGACAGGCCACTCTCATCACCGAAGAGTAGGCAGGCTGTGCCACAACATATTTGTTTTGGGCCAGCATCTGGGTAATTTCCAGGTGTGGGGCGCTACAGACAGTGGTCTTGAACATTCTATAGCACATCTCCTGGGCAGATTTCTGGTAGGAATTGCTGGGTCATCCTTGTGTGCATTACTTTCCTATCCTAACAAATTACCGCAAACGCAGGCCCTTAAAACAACACAAATTTATTATATAGTTATGGAGGTCAGAAATCCTAGATGGATTTTGAGAGGCTAAAATGAAGGTGTCAACAGGGCTTTATTCTGTTCCAGAGGTTCCAGGGAGGAATCATTTTTTTGTCTGTTTTTTCCCAAGTTTTAGGGAACCACCCGCCTGCCTTGACTTGAAGCCCTCCCTTCACCTTCAGAGTCAGCAATGGCGGAGGAGCCTAGTGGGCTACAGTCCATAGGGTCACAGAGTCAGACCTGACTTGAAGAAACTTAGCATGCACGCACACCCTCAACCATCAAATCAGTGACAGCAAAACTGCCCCACAGCAACACCTCGACCACCCAGGGCCACCCCCAGAATTCACATGGAACTCTCCCTGGAGGAGGGCTCACAGACTAAAACTAACAGAGCACATGAGGAAACCCGTGAGCACACGCAGAAACAACAAACGGCAAAAACGACCACCCCGGAAGTCCTCATAACAGGAGAAGCCTAGAAGTATATACAAATAAGAGTGTACCAACTCTTAAATAAATAAAAACAGACTAAGACAAGAATAGAATATTGCTCGGTTTTTTTTAAAAGCAGATTTGATAAAAGAAAATCTAGAAACAAAATACATTAATAGGGTAAGAAAATCTCTGTGGATAGAAATAAGCATACTTTTTAAAAGTGAAAACTGGAATCTAGAGCTAAAACAATCACCCACAATGGGAAAACAAGTGCTAAAAAGTATAAAAGAAAAGAGACATAAAGGATAATTTAAGAGGCACCAACATACATCTAAAAGGATACCCAGGTGGGAGGGGGGTTCAGGATGGGGAACACGTGTACACCAGTGGCAGATTCATGTTGATGTATGGCAAAACCAATACAATATTGTAAAGTACTTAGCCTCCAATTAAAATAAATACATTTATATTAAAAAAATAATAATAAAGGATACCCAGAAGGAGGGACTAAGAGAAAGAAACTAGAGACAAAAAGTTTAAAATGCAAGATTCAGCACAGTTGCTGGTCTCTAGGAGTTGGAAGCTCAGCAGAAAAGTACAGCTGGGGCTGAAAGTACATCAGGCACCCCTGGCTCCTGGGAAAGACTCTTCCAAACTTGACCCTCTGCTTCCCTCCGGTGTCATCAGCTTGTCTCACTCTTCATTCTTGGTGGATATAATTTTGAAGTGGAAAAGTTATCAGGCTGCCCTACAAGTCTGATAGAGTCAGAGCTGAGGGTAGAGATCTAGTTTTGGGTTCAGTCCTCTAGTTTTTACTTTCCCTTCTTTCTCAGATAAGCCAAATGGTTTACACATGCTGAGGCCACTGGGCTTCTGCTTAGAGTGCCAGTAAGAGAATCACTGGTTTGGCCAGCTCAACATCCCCCTCCTCCTTTGTCCAGCTTCTTGATCTTTATCTGAGAGAGCGTCATTCCAAGGCCACACAGTTCCAGGGTAGGCAATAACCCTGAAAAAGCCAATTCAATTAAACCCTCCTGGCCACAGCAAGCATTTCAAGGACAGATACACAAACTAAGAAAAACTAATTCGATTTGATTTCAGGACTCTGATGGGAAATCCTGGGCAGATATATTTGATAATCTTCTGAGATGCTCAAAATTAGTAGAAGTAAGTCTGGAACTGCAGAGGCCACCAAGAGCTTCACTGAGACCAAAGCCAACAGTTGCTGTTGTTCAGTTGCTCAGTTGTTTCTAATTCTTTTTGACCCCATGGACTGTAGCACTCCAGGCTTCCCTGTCCTTCACTATTACCGAGAGTTTGTGAAAACTCATGTCCATTGAGTTGATGATGCCATCCAACCATCTTATCCTCTGTCACGCCCTTCTCCTGCCCTCAATCTTTCCCAGCATCAGGGTCTTTTCCCATGAGTTGGTTCTTCACATCAGGTAGCCAAAGTATTAGAGCTTCAATTTCAGCATCAGTCCTTTCAATAAATAGTCAGGGTTGATTTCTTTTAGGATTGACTGGTTTGATCTCCTTGCTGTCCAAGGGACTCTCAAGAGTCTTCTTAGCACCACAGTTCGAAAGCATCAGTTCTTCAGCACTCAGCCTTCTTTATGGTCCAACTCACGCATTGTACATGACTACGGGAAAAAGCATAGCTTTGACTAGACGGGCTTTTGTCAGCAAAGTGATGTTTCTGCTTCCTGGTGACTCAGACAGTAAAGAATCTGCCTGTGATGCAGGAGACCTGGGTTTGATCCCTGGGTCGGGAGGTTACTCTAGAGAAGGGAATGGCAACCCACTCCAGTATTCTTGCCTGGAGAATTCCATGGGCAGAAGAGCCTGGTGGGCTATAATCCACGGGGTCGCAAAGAGTTGGACACGACTGAGGGACTTTTACTCACTAGGTCTGTCACAGCTTTTCTTCTGAAGAGCCTAGAGAGGAAGGCAAAATCCAGTGCTGAGAGTGAAGAGCCCCTGAATCTAACCATATCCAATCTAACACCACACCAAGACCGCTTAGTTTTACGAGCTAATAAAAGCCCCTTTTCTGCTTATGCCAGATGGAGTTGGATTTCTGTCATTTGCAACTGAAAGAGTCAAGACTAATAAAAATGTTAGAAGCGAGGAAGCAGTACTGGCAGCAGCAACAGAAAGTGGACAGCTGCTCTCTAAACTGCTCCTCAATCTGAAGCCTGGGAAGGATCTGGATGGCAATCCCAATGTTACTCCAACTCATCCATCATACTGATGCTCTGAATGCAGCCTGGGTTTTATAAAGTCTTACAGCTCTTCTGACTACCTTCAAAAACTTCACAAAATCATAAACGATGACTTCAAAACAAAATCATTTTTAGTTCATTATTTGGGACTTCAGAAAATATGACGTTTTTAATTTTAGGGAAATTAAGAGATGACACAAAACAAAGGTATTGACTAAAGTTTAAAAGATTGGGAATCAATAATAATGATAATGAATGGGTTTGGGAGGTGCAGAGGCAATAGTAGGTGAGATATGGGGCACAGGCTGACATATGGAAAACAGAGAACAATGACTGAG
>SJYF01000322.1:11320020-11336124 GCA_006410515.1 Procapra przewalskii
TTGGAGAAGACTCTTGAGAGTCCCTTGGACTGCAAGGAGATCCAACCAGTCCATTCTGAAGGAGATCGGCCCTGGGATTTCTTTGGAAGGAATGATGCTAAAGCTGAAATTCCAATACTTTGGCCACCTCATGTGAAGAGTTGACGCATTGGAAAAGACTTTGATGCTGGGAGGGATTGGGGGCAGGAGAAAAAGGGGACAACAGAGGATGAGATGGCTGGATGGCATCACGGACTTGATGGACGTGAGTCTGAGTGAAGTCCGGGAGTTGGTGATGGACAGGGAGGCCTGGTGTGCTGGGTTTCATGGCGTCGCAAAGAGTCGGACATGACTGAGCGACTGAACTGAACCGAACTGAACATCTTGGCAGTCTTCCACATTATGAGTTCTTCCTTCGCCAGGGCAAAGGCCAGAAAGCCTTGAACCACAGAAACCTGAAAGTAGAATGCAGTCAGTGATCGTGCTTCTGCCGGTGAAATGCACAGTAAAGCGACATCAGGGACAATGAAATTTTTCCATCTGTTGACTTGCTTCCCTGTGTGCTGAAGAGTTAAAGAAAAGGAGACCCATTACCAGCTTCAAAGCTGGAGGAAACTGAGCATGGACTTCTCTCAGGGAGTACTTCGTCAAAATTATTCTCTTTCTTACGTTTCATTTTCTCTTAAATGCTTCTTGTGGCCTCCTAGAATAAACCAAAAAGGAAAAAAGGAAAACAAAATCACAGTTGGTGGTCCAATGGTTAAGACTCCAAGCTTTCATTGCCAAGAGCACAGGTTTGATCCCTGGTTGAAGAACCAAGATCCCCACAAGTTGTGTAGGGCAGCTAAAAAAATCAAAGTTCATCAATACACTCAAATAAAACACGTAAGTTATAACTTATTACAAATACAACTTAATGCAGTTTCTTTTCAAACAGTCACATTCTGTTTTACAAGCTTCTCACATTTCTGCCTTTGACTAACACATACTTGAAAAATCAGGGCAGAACAGACACTGGCCTGTTGCCATGGACATACTCGTAGTATGATATAAGTCATCAAGAGTGACTGTTCACGAGCAAGCTCTCGAAAGAAAATGATTACAGCAAAAACACAGCATGTACTTGTTTGCTGTTAATCACATATGTCTCGGGAGATGGTGAGGGACAGGGAAGCCTGGTGTGCTACAGTCCATGGGGTTGCAAAGAGTTGGACGTGACAGAACAACAACAACAATCTCATATGTATTCCGTTCATTATTTTCAGTCAGCAAAACTACAGAAAATGTTATGCATGATGAGGCAAGAATTCTATGGACTTCAGTTAAGCAGATGTGATAAAATAAAAGGTATAGAAATACAAGTCACATGGGTTTCTTAAAATGAATTTTGTCAAACACACTAGGCAAATTTCTCAAGATACTTTCAATAAATTAACTCTTGATTTGCTCAACATGATTTCAGTAGTACTATGATTAGGCAAGGATATTGCGAGGAGGGGGGTGTCTTTTAGACTGAAAGCCAAAATGCTGAGTAACGATATCCACCTTCCATCTTGTCCACCGAGAATCTAAGACTCGAGTGAAATAGATGCTACTGTAAGTTTATCAGGTAGGAGCACTCCACCAGCTAGAAGCAACTATCTGAATGCCAAAGGTCTGCAAAATGGAATAGTTCTACAGAATTATCATCTGATTACATTCAAGAACATAGGGCTAGATGTAATGAATTAATCTCAATGACTTAAAAATCTGTAAATTGCATGCAAGTCCATTTCCTGCAAAATTAAAGTCTATCAATGTACATCATTTTTGATTAAGCAGTGAGCTGTGCATGAGTGCTAAGTTGCTTCAGTCATGTCCAACTCTGTGCAACCCCATGGACTGTAACCTCTGTCCATGCGGTTCTCCAGGCAAGAATACTGGAGTGGGGTGCCATTTCCTTCTCCAGGGGATCTTCCTGACTCAGGGACTGAACTCAGGGATTGTCTCTTATGCATCCTGCATTGGCAGGCGGGTTCTTTACCACTCGTGCTACCTGGGAAGCCCTAGGCAAAGATGAACTTTATCATTCCCATATTAACCTAATTTGAATTACTTTTATTAATCCAAATTCATGAAGATCACAATGATAAGCCCCTACCCTGGAACTATGCCCATGCAGTGATTCATGAGCATTTGTCGAGTTCATCACAAGGGATGTGGCCTCTCCCACTTTACGTGACAACTGAAGGTCCTGTGAGTAAGCAGCAGGTGGGGCCCTCCAGAGCCCCCCACTGTCCTGTAGCTGGCTCACAGCCCGCAGAAAGCACTGATTCTACCTCACCCTCATGCCATCTGCTCCAGGCTCTCCTAGTTACTAATAAAAGCCACAGGAGCCATCTGGGCTTTCTTGTCTATACATTTTAAATCCAAAATGGTTTTGCGTTTGTACAAGAGCTGGTGCAAGATGACATTAAAACCCCAAAGACAGCCTCGGAGGAGGCAGAGGATGCTTCCCATGCTAAGGAGGAAGCCACGGGCCCACCCAGGAGAGGAGACGGGAACCAAAGTAACACAGACCAGCCTTCTTCCAGCCCCACGTGCACTACGTCAGTGTCTGTCTATGTATCCCTGCATACAGATCATTTTTCTAGATCAATCTAAACAGATTTTACTTTTACTGTACCCATTCAAAGCACTGGTCGCTTATCAAACCAGTTCCCACTTGAAACTTCATTTTAGCTTAAGTCTACCCAGAAAATTGTAATTAAGAAACACCATTTGTCTTAAACGCAAATGGTGATGACAAGCTGGAGCCTTTG
Source organism: Procapra przewalskii (assembly GCA_006410515.1). NCBI lineage: Eukaryota > Metazoa > Chordata > Mammalia > Artiodactyla > Bovidae > Procapra > Procapra przewalskii. The sequence continues at coordinate 11,322,801 of SJYF01000322.1, forward strand.
ACGCCACTTCGTATTTTGTTACTTTCTCACCAAACCTCCGAACATTATGTGAAATTTCTAAGTCTGTATGGAGCGGAACTTCGTAAGAGAGAATTTAGCATGTAATAGCAGTAAACAAAATATCCTCAAGAGTGACATGCCTCCTTTCCATCCTGCAGCTCATTTAACTTCGGTATCTTGTCTGTTAAACCATCTACTCCCACCACCGTCAACCGAAGAACTATTCTGATTCTGAGTGGTGAAGGTTTAAGAGGAAAAACAAGAGATTGCCCTTCTAATATGAATGCACGAGTCCTCTGAATGCTGACTGCCTGATTGTAAGTTGCCTTGATCAAAATGCTACCTACACATTAGCAACTGTGAAAATTTCCTTCAACTACTGGGCTCCAATTATCATAATCAGGTCTTTTGAAAAAAAAAAAAGAAGCATTAACAGCGCAGCACACGCACATGGACAGAGATGCAGGGTTCTCTGGTGACTAGAGGGGTGTGTCAGCTGCTAAGCGCCACAGGTTGTGTAAGATGGAGTCGCCAGGATAGACTGACTTGCTTCATCCATTAGCAGCTTCATCCTTTAGCTGACTCTGTTCAGTGCCGCCAAGTTCAAGGCATGTGAAGGCTCATGTGAAGATAAAAAAACTGCAGCCACTAAAAAATGTCCTCAAGGAAGCCCCAAGCTGGTAAAGATAGAGCAGGACAGACTTCACAGAGGGTGTCTGTCCTCACCTGCTTCCCCCCACCCCACTTCAAGGTGGAAAACATGACTCTGACTATAAATTATACAGCTTAACTGAAGGCAGGGACTTTGCTGCTCTGGAAGTTGTGACCTCGTTTGTCAGATAAAATGGGTTAGACCACCTAGAAGACGACGTAGGCAAGCTCTATAACTTGCCCTGGGCAACCTATAGGCACTTCTATAACTCTGCCCTGGGCAATCTCTTGAACCATCCACACCAGACGATTGTATAAAGAAGGTCTGCCAAGCTGACAAGGCTCCAGAGTGGAATCCCAGCCTAAGAGACGTCTGGCTCACCTCCTTGAGTGTTGGAAAAGCAGCCCAAGGAGGAGGAGAGCTCGGGATGAGGGATCAGAAGTCCCAGTCCTGACTCTACAGCTCCTTCATACTTTCACCTTCAACAAGACACCCACACTGTCTATAAAATTTAAACACGAAAGTGAAAGTGTTAATCGCTCAGTCATGTTCGACTCTTTGCAACCCCATGGACTATAGCCTGCCAGACTCCTCTGGGATTCTCCAAGCAAGAATACCGGAGTGGGTAGCCATGCCCTCCTCCAGGGGATGTTCCCAACCCAGGGATCGAACCCGAGTCTCCCGCATTGCAGGCAGAGTTTTTACCATCTGAGCCACCAAGGAAGCTAGTGAAGGAAATTTTAATCATGTTTCTTACAAAACGCCATCATCAGAGAAAAATGTAAGAATAAGTGAGATATAAGTCAATCATGGAATCAGAGCCTGTTGTTTTTTAAGACTTGCTAACATATATTGAGCATTGACTAATTGCAAGGAATTTCACAAAATGTCTGATCTATAGACATTATGTAATCTTCAGGGCACCTGCCTTACAGATGGGAAAACTGAGTGTAAGTAACCTATGCAAGGTTAGACAGCAAGAAAGAGCACAGCTAGGGTTCAAACTGAACCCGATCCAAAGCCCAGGCTCTTAACCTTTGTGCTCTGTGACCTCAGGAGGCGGAGGAAGCCCAGACAAGAACTCTCTCCTCTTGATGAATTTTAACAAAATAAAAGTAGTGAGATGTATGATTGATAGAAGAGTCTCAACTTTAATCCAAACTGTATTTCTAATCTTGTTGAAAACAGATCTTTTGTGTCCCAGAGAGCCTATTCAATGAATTTGTGTTTGATGGAAGGCAGTTTATGAAATCCTGATCCAAGTCAACCCAACCATTTCATTTCACTTGAAGAGAAAATGAAGCCCAAGCAAATAAGAGTAGAGGTCACAGAGCTTGCTGAGGGCAGGCCCCGGCCTGGAGCCCTGGGCATGGCCATGGCTCCAGCCCCACTGCCTCAGGTGGAGCTCCCTCTAAACCCTGAGACGCTAATAATGTCACCACGGGTTCAAGGCATATCCCTCTAATACCAACACATTTTAGAGCATTGTAGCATTGGACTCACTGGAAAAGACCCTAAGAAAGATTGAAGCTGGGAAAGATTGAAGGCAGAAGGAGAAGAGGGCAACAGAGAATGAGACGGTTGGATGGTATCACCAATTCAATGGACATGAACTTGGGCAAACTCTGGGAGATGGTGAGGGACAGGGAAGCCTGGCATAATGCAGTTCATGGGGTCAAGAACTTGGACATGACTTAGCAACTGAACAAAAATGACAGCAAAGCAATCCAACTAAAGATTTTTGTTTTAGAAAATAGTTATTTTCCATGCAAATATAATATGATTATAAAGTCACTACTGTTATTTAAATAAATGCACACATATTTAAACTTTTTCAATTTTAGTTTCTAATGCAATAAATACTGATATATATAAAGCATACATACTAATAACAGAGTTTCCCACGTAGCCTAGTGGGTGAAGAATCCATTGCCAACGCAGGAGATGCAGGTTCCATCCCTGCATCAGGAAGAGCCCCTGGAGGAGGGCATGGCAACCTACTCCAGTATGATTGCCTGGAGAATCCCGTGGACAGAGGAGTCTGATGGGCTGCAGTCCATGGGGTGGGAAAGAGAAAGGACTGAAGCAACTAAGCATGCACACATAATAATAAAAACACTTGCAGGGTCTTTAATAATTTTTTTAGAGTATACCCTGGGATTTCTTTGGAAGGAATGATGCTAAAGCTGAAACTCCAATACTTTGGCCACCTCATGTGAAGAGTTGACTCATTGGAAAAGACTCTGATGCTGGGAGGGATTGGGGGCAGGAGGAGAAGGGGACAACCAAGGATGAGATAGCTGGATGGCATCACGGACTCGATGGACGTGAGTCTGAGTGAACTCCGAGAGATGGTGATAAACAGAGAGGCCTGGCGTGCTGTGATTCATGGGGTCGCAAAGTGTTGGACACGACTAAGCGACTGAACTGAACTGAACTGAACTGAGCATCCTGAGACCAAAAAGTCTAAGAATGCCCATCCTAAAATATAAAAATCGAATCTTCATGTTTACAGTGGACAGAGAGTCCACAATTCAAACCTAAAGGCTTAGGTGTTACTTTGTGAGGGGAAGATAAGAGTCATTGGGAACTGTATTATTTTTAACTGAGTTCTTCATGATTAAGTGAGCTGCTCAACTTCAAACCTGACAAAATCAAATTACACCCTAAATTTACCCATAAGTATAATCAAAAGAATATATTTTTCAAATGTAATCAACAGAATAGATTTCTGTGATTAACTAATTATATTTGAAGTTAATTAGTATCAATTATAACACTATGTTATCAATCATATATGCACTCTATACAACACCTAATAACTTCATAACTGTAATCAGACTTCAGAAGGTGTCTTTAACATCTAAGCAATTCAGGTGGATGGCTTATATCACAAACAAAATGTATGGCATGTTTCAAAAGCAGCCATACAGAAGGCATTCTTAACTTCCATGCTAGCAACCAAGTATGAAGACAGTTGTTGGGCTTTTTAGAGACATATTATGGCAAGAAAAATCGTAGGTATAATGTAAGTTCTCAAATTAAAAAAAAAGGTTGATTCATGCTGCCGTTACTAAGATATGTTTATATATCTTTTAAAACTTAGGCTTGAATATTTAAACTTATAATCAATGCAATTACAATCATCCTTACCAAAAACATCTATTAGAGGCTGAGACAATCACATCATGATGCAAAGTATGTATGAATGCTTAATGCAACAGAATGCTTCCTTTTAGATACAGAGTTTATAAAGATTACAAAATGTAAACCCAAAAGCATAATGGTGTTTCACACAGGCAAAAAAAGAGAGAGAGAGAGACAGAAAGAAAAAGACACACAAAGACAAAGAGATCAAAGAAACACACTGTCCAGTGGAATGTCTAAGGAGCTGTTATTTTCCTTTTAGCTTTGTGAAATCAAGTCATACTTTATAAAGTCAAAAAGAAATATAAGTAAGTTAATCGTTAATGCACACAACAGCTACAGAGGCGACTTTAAACTGGGTCTGAATTATTCTGTCTATTTCTTCCTCAAAAGAAGGAAAAAATAGAGGATTTTTCCTACTGTTGCCTTCCTATTGGAGAACAGGCATTTCAGCCATTTAAATGAGGGAAATTACTCACTCTTCTTAAAAGATAAGGCAGCAACAAGGTTTGAATTGTCAGATCCCATATTTTAGATAAAGAAAACAATGCCCACAGGACTTCTCCAGGGGAATCCACCTGACCCAGGGATCAAACCCAAGTCTCCTGAATTGGTAGGCGGATTCTTTACTGCTGAGCCACCAGGGTCAGACCTGTAAAGTCAAGGAAAAAACAAAATTCAGGCAGCTATTTCCTTATAATAAGCTGCCTCCTGGATCACTCACCTTGGACAAAAATACCAGCTTTTACAACGTTACCCAAAATGCTGCAGTGTTTGCAAATAAAAAGATCTTCACATTATCACTAGTTCTTCAAGGGACATCAGATTTTGCCATTAGTCATTTATTTTTTACAATTACTAGCTAAATTGCCTTAATCAAGGTCATTCTCATATTAAATAAGGAAGAGACTGTCGCTGGACAACCTGTGGAACCGTCACCCGGCCTTAGCCAAGGGCACCGAGGAAGGCACAGCCTCCGGGCCCCTTCCATTACGGGATGGTGGGGGGCGGTGAAGGTCGTGGTGGGATCTGCCTCTGTGAATTCAGTGCATTGTTGTTCAGTCACAATTGTTGTTCAGGGATGTCCAATTCTTTGCCACCCATGGACTGCAGCACTCCAGGCTTCCCTGTCCTTCACTATCTCCTGGAGTTTACTCAGACTCATGTTCACTGAATTGGTGATGCCATCCAACCATCTCAGCCTCCACCAGTTTCTAAGGAGAGGAAGGTCAAACTCCAGAACCAATTATAGTTCTCTTCAATATTCAATAAAAATTTGCAAGTCTTCATTTTATTCTCCTTTTAAAATATTTATTTTTCTGCTAGTGTTCTTATGCTGAGGTGGATCAAAGCTCCTGGCTTGCACAGAACAGTCTGGTCACACCTTTTGACCTGCTGCTCCTCGTCCACAGGCTCTCCTTTCACTGTCCAAAGTGTTCTGGCTTGTATACTACTCAGTGATCACCCTCGTTATAAACCCAGTAGACAGATATAAAATATTTTCATATATATGTATGTATGTATTGCTTCAACTTTTGTTTGGAATCATTTTTCTTTAAAAAAAAATGAAAATGTGGTCTGACTTATTTATTTCACCTAAAAACCTTTTCCTCCAAGAATTTAACCCACTATAAGTACATTTTGCAAGTACTGGGAAGAAAATTTTGAATTCAGTGTCCTCCTAACACAAGATGACACGGAATGTTAGTTAAGCTTGTTATTGTTGCAGAGCACATTAATACAGGCACTATTTTTCCTTTTAGGGACTCGTCATCTAAAAGAGGAAATGAGGCAAAAATTCTACACATCTGACAACATTTTATGTTAATATTTAAACCTGGGTCCCTCCACTCACAGTATGCTGGGGGTGGGGGGGAGGTGTGGGAAATCCCTCAAGAAAAATAATGAGGCCGTACCATGCAGATGTGCCTCTGCAGATTCTGGGAAGCACTCCAGTTCCCACATTCGTGTCTCCGTAACCCCATCCATGTGGGAAACGGGACAGCTTGTCTTCTACACAATTGGGTTCTGTCACCTCAGAGCGGCAGGCCTCAGGCAAGTTTCTCCCTCTGCCCACGAGCTCCCTGACACGTAAGATGCTGATGACAGACCTGCCGCACAGGCCACATGCTGAGTCATAAGGGACGCTGCTGTTACTCAGTCACTAAGTCGCACATGACTCTTTGCAACCCCATGGGCTGCAGCGCACCAGGCTTCCCTGTCCTTCACTATCTCCCAGAGTTTATGCAAACTCATGTTCATTGAGCCAATGTGCCATCCAACCATCTCATCCTCTGCTGGCCATTTGCTCCTTTTGCCCTCAATCTTTCCCAGCTTCAGGCTCTTTTCCGATGAGTTGGCTCTTCACATCAGGTGGCCAAAGTACTGGAGCTTCAGCTTCAGTATTCTGTCCTTCCAATGAATATTCAGGACTGATTTCCTTTAGGAGTAACTGATTTGATTTCCTTGCAGTCCAAGGGACTCTCAAGAGTCTTCTCCAGCACCACAGTTGGAAAGCATCAACTCTTGGATACTCAGCCTTCTTTATGGTTCAGCTCTCACAACCATATATGACTACTGGAAAAAACCATAGCTTTGATTATGCAGACCTTTGTCGGCAAAATGATGTCTCTGCTTTTCAAAATGCTGTCTAGGTTTGTCAGAGCTTTTCTTCCAAAGAGCAAGCATCTTTTAATTCCATGGGTGCAGTCATCATCTGCAGTGATTTTGGAGCCCAAGAAAATAAAATCTCTATCAACTTGGAACTCAACTCTAAGTATGGGATCTGCCCTCCTCTGCTGGTGACTTCATCTCAAATTATTGGACTGTTAGTCTTAATGGATCCCAGTCCAAGCTCAACTGCATGCGTAAAGTTGCCCGAAAGATATTCACATTATCTTCTGGGAGTAAAATCACATCAAGCTCACTGTTCTGGAAGAGAAATGGGGTGGGGGGAAAGACTTTCTTCTAACCATCCTCAGAAACTGAGAGCAAAATATATAGATGTGAAAGCACCATGCTGGCATCGTTAATAACCCACTTGGGAAGAGAAATTTCTAGTTCCAGGACTGGAGGGTGCAATGATCAGAAATTAATGGATACTCCCGGCCAAAAAGCAAGAGGAGAACTTTTATATTTCCTTTGCTATGTGACCATAATAACAATAAGAGGAGTGGCTGAAAGGTCCGTGGTTTACATTTTCAATCAAACCGAGAGTCTAAGATGGATAGTCACTGAATCCCCAAATGTTCAGATTTTTGTGGAATTTCCTTCCTGTTTTGAGTCTGTCACTAACTGAATCCAAATCACTCACCTTTTATTTCCTGGTGTCTAACGTGCATCAGGCAGTCACTGGGTTTTGGAAAAATGCAGTGAACTGAGCAAGCCCTCCCACCAAGTTGTCTCCTTAAAAATAACTGACATCCAGCAGGTCGCACACTGGAAAAACAGTCATAGCAACGGACCTTACAAAGTCCACTTCACCCCAGCCTTCCTCCATCTATGAACATTCACCCAGCTTCTCATGCGAATATTCAGGGAAGTAACCTTACCCTCCCATCCCTAAGCAATTCTGTAAATTCTTCCGGCAAAGCACCCCAGAAATCCTTCTATCTCTGCCCATCTCCACATCCACCTCCCCTCACGTGGACCCCGTGGTGGCATCCTATGGGGTCCTACCACCTGCCCAGGATTCTAGAGTCAGCAGCCCACAGGGGCCTCACCCATCACAAAGCAGATCCTGTCATGCTTGCTCACACTCTGCACAGCCTGCTTGTGGCAAGAAAAAGAGAATCCATGGCCCTCAGTGTGGCCTNTTCCTAGGCCTCTGGCTCCCACGCCCAGTCCCCCCACCCCGACCCCAGCCCCTTGTCCACCTGAGCCGTGCCCTTTCCGCCCCCTTCACACATGCGCATCCTCTCTCCTTGAACTTCTCCCTGCCCTGCCCCCTGCCTGGCCAGCAGCTGTCTCATCAGAGATGCTGCTTCTACCCACACACTCAACTTAGGGACTNTTAGGGACTTCTATCGGTCTTTCCAATATACTTCAAGTCTATCTTCAGCCACTTACCTGAGAGATTGTTTTAAGTCTGCCCCACACCCTTGCTGGGCTGTACCGTCCAGGAAGGCAGGAGTTGTCTGTACCAGTCACCCCACGCACATGGCACACGATCGACACAAAGCGGACTTCCAGCAAAAATGCCTTGTCTCCATTTAGGCTCCAAATAGGTGGGGGAACAATGAAAACAGTGTCAGACTTTATTTTTTCGGGCTCCAAAACCTGTAGACAGCGACTGCAGCCATGACATTAAAAGACGCTTGCTCAAGGCTGAGTGCTGAAGAATTAATGCTTTTGAACTGTGGTATTGGAGAAGACTCTTGAGAGTCCCTTGGACTGCAAGGAGATCCAACCAGTCCATCCTAAAGGAAATCAGTCCTGAATATTCACTGGAAGGACTGATGCAAACTGAAAGTCCAATATTTTGGCCACCTGATTCGAAGAACTCATTGGAAAAGACCCTGATGCCGGGAAAGATTGAAGGTGGGAGGAGAAGGGGACGACAGAGAAGGAGATGGTTGGGTGCCATCACCGAATCGATAGACATGAGTTTGAGGAAGCTCCAGGAGTTGGTGATGGACAGGGAAGCCAGGCATGCTGCAGTCCATGGGGTTGCAAAGAGTTGGACATACTGAGGAACTGAACGGAACTGCACTCACCTCCCTCAAAAAAGAAGAGAAAAAACAAGGAGTAAGTTGGGAAACCACGATTCAAACCAAAAGGTATTAAAACTACCAAGGTGATACTGTATAGCACAGGGAACTATATTCAGGACCCTGAGATAAACCATAGTGGGAAAGAATATGAAGAAGAATGTAAATGTGTATAACTGAGTCACCCTGCTGCACAGCAGAAATTAACACAACATTGTAAATCAGCTACACTTCAATTAAAAAAAAATAAAGCAGTCACAATCTTAAAAGCCAGAGTAAGAGCTCACACACCAAAATGCTGTGTAAGAAAGGGCCCTGCTGTCCACCTGTCCCTGGGCTGAGTGCGTGCTCTCTGGCCAGGTACCGCGAGAACAGAGGTACCACCGCTGCCAGTCCCCACTGCCCCTCCGGGCACCTTCCACACACGTTATCAATCCCTCAGTGACTGTGGCAGCCACTGCACTCTCATCCCTTAAAGATCCATCGTCAAAATGGATACACAAGCCTCTCCCCAGCGTCCAGGTTCATTAAGAAAACAGCGTCTACACAAGCTGAAATCTACTCAACAGGAAGCAGAGAGGTTCAGGGGGTTCCCAGGGCTGGGGGCCCTCCTGTAGTGACTCTGCCCAAAAGGCGCACAGGGGCCCAGCGAGCAGAGCAACAGCTCCCATGGGTTCAGGGCAAAGCTTTCATTTTCCCATTGGTACTGGGGAAATGTGTATTTGGAAAATAAAATAGGGATGTTAATTGCTCAGTCCTGTCCAACTCTTTGCAACCCCATGGACTGTAGCCCACCAGGCTCCTCTGTCTATGGGATTTCCCAGGCAAGAACACTGGAGTGAGTTGCCATTCCCTTCTCCAGGTGATCTTCCTGACCCAGCGAACAAACCCAGGTCTCCTGAACTGCAGACAGATACTTCATCAACTGAGCCACCAGGGAAACCCCCAATATCCCAAAATAGGGATACATTCTTCTAAAATATGAGACATTATTCTAAATGCTAAAAAAAGTATTTTTTTAAACAAACAAATGTTCAAAATAAAAGTCTATGTGTGTGAAGTAACTAGAGTTTTATTTCTTCCTTCTGCTGCTGCTAAGTCACTTCAGTCATGTCCGACTCTGTGTGACCCCGTAGACGGCAGCCCACTAGGCTCCTCTGTCCCTGGGATTCTCCAGGCAAGAACACTGGAGTGGGTTGCCATTTCCTTCTCCAATGCATGAAAGTGAAAAGTGAAAGTGAAGTCACTCAGTTGTGCCCAACTCTTAGCGACCCCACGGACTGCAGCCTACCAGGCTCTTCCACCTATGGGATTGTCCAGGCAAGAGTATTGGTGTGGGTTGTCATTGTTTTCTCCATTATTTCTTCCTAGTATATCCTAATTCATTGTTTTTGTTTTATTAACTACAATAAAATAACTATATGTATATTAGCAATAATAATAATACTCATTACATGGGTCCTTTGGAATTACATGAACTGGTTTTTTTTTTTTTTCTTTAATGGACCTAAAGCATTTTCTTCACTTGGACATCTGTTCCTACAATGTAAACTACCCTCAAAATGTTCATCATGGGCTTTCCTGGTGGCCCGGTGCTAAAGAATCTGCCTGTCAATTTAGGAGACACGGGTTCGATCCCTGGGTTAGGAACATCCTCTGGAGAAGGAAATGAAAATCCACTCCAGTACTCTTGCCTGGGAAACCCCACGGACAGAGGAGCCAGTCAGGTAACAGTCCCTGGAGTTGCAAAAGAGCTGGACACTGGACTTAGCGACTAAACAGCAACAAAAATGTTCACCGATGCTACAAGGAGGAAACACCCTGTAAACTACAAAACACTATTCAAATGAAAGGGGAGCTGTCTACACCTAACCGAAATGCAAAACACGACCAAAGGCTCACACTGAGCCTTGCAGCCAACACCACCTCCTCCTGGCCAGGATGAAATACATCTTCGCAGTTGGGATGATTCCTCTGTACTGACCTAACAAGAAGCTCCCCTTCTGGCTTTGCACGGGCTCCCCTGTCACTGGCCGCCTGCTTTCCCCGCATCTGACCCTCGTGGTTTCTCTTGGGATCTCTTTCACGGGGTGGAACCTCAGCCACCAGGGAGGTAAGGGAGCCACCGCTCCCTCCTCTCTGTGTAATTCACCGTTCCCTCCCCTGCTTTTTCCTGTCACCCTCTCCTCCGTGACAGCTGAACACTTCCCGGCCAGCTTTCTCCTGACCCAGCATCACAGCTCCTCTGTCCAAAGTCACCATCTCAGCATCTCTGTGAACGCAGCTTTCTAAACACTGAACCTGGCTGCTACCCTGCTCCCAACTCGCCAACCTGGCTCTCCCGCCAAGTCTCCAGTTCCCAGCAGCGGTGTTCCTCATTAAAATGATTAGTCAAAGCAATCATCATGTGTCTAATGGTGGTTTTCAAATCTCCTTCAGCTCTGAAGAAGGGAACCTAAGTCACATGGAAGGAACAGGGGGCTTGGGCTGCCTGCACAGAGCCCTCCCCTGCCCTGTGGTGGCTTTGGCTCTCCCTGCCCTTCACCATGACAACACCAGGGCTTCCAGCAGCATCTCCTGCTCCATCCTCTGAGGGGCTTCCTGAATGTTGCCTCCCTGCCCAGCCTCTGCTCCCGCCTGGATTCCACTCTCCACACACCTGGTAAGAGTACACTGAAACACCCGCCAGGTACCATACCAGTTGCCAGAGAGTTAGCATCATTGATGTTAAAAAGCTACAACCACAGAGCAGAAACACCCTGAATAAAGAGATCTGAGGACCTGTTCCTACCCTTCAAGGATATACATGTATTCCTTAAAGACAGGAACTAAGTCTTGAAGAATACATAAAACCTTTTTGGATGACTATCATTAATGATGACCATAGTTAATAACAGGTGTGTGTGTGCACTTATGCTGAGTCACTCAGTCGTGTCTCAGTCTTTGCAGCCCCATAGACGGCAGCCCACCAGGCTCCTCTGTTCATGGAATTTTCCCAGGCAAGAATATTGGAGTGCGTTGCCATTCCCTTCTCCAGGGGACCGGTCCAACCCAGGGATTAACCCCCCTCCCCCGTCTCTTGCATCTCCTGCACTGGCAGCTGGATTCTTTACCTCTGAGCCACCCAGCAACTTCAAGTGTGTAATGCAGTGTAGTTAATAATCCCGCACTCCACACTTGAAAGTTTCTGGGAAAGTTGCTCTTAAAAATTGCCACTCGTAAGAAAAAAAAGTTGTAACTATTTGAGATGATGGATGTTAATTAAACTTTATATGATGATCAGTCCATATCACACATATATCAAATCACTGGGCTGCCCACCTGGAACATAAAATAATGTTATATGTCGACTATACCTCAATTTTTTAATTAACGGCAAAACCTAAAGTCAGGGTTATTAAACGAGAACCTCTTTCTATACCTGCACTGATGGGTGAACCAGGAAAGTGCAGGTCAAAGGGAGGAACTCTGGCTGTGAGAATGAGGGAAGCCCTCACAGAGGAGAATTATGCTGAATCATGAAAGGCGAACGCACGCTTTCTAGTTTGGGAGAGCGGGGTCTGCCGGGGAGGGCATGATGTCCACACCTCCCAAACTGGGCCCTGCAGACAATTTCTTTTGGCTCTAAACCATTATCATCTTTTTATGGGCAAGCACTCCTTTCTCCCTCCTTCCTTCTGTCCATCTGCACAGACCCAGAGCTCGCTGCAGTGGCGGAGTAAATTTAATTCTTCTCTTGACCCCAATACTGTCCAGCAGTGCTATGGAAACAATTCCACAGTCAAGGTCACCTGCAATACAAATCCATGGATGTGTCTGCCAATCCAAGAACATAGTAACTAGCAGTTCTAAGCTCATCTTTCTTCCTGCTCAGCAGTAACACAAGTGAGTGCAACAGGCTTGCATCCATTTGTGCACTCCAAAAATCTCTACTCTGACCACTTTCTCTAGATTCTAAAGTGCAATAAGCAGTAACTGAGGTTTACTTAGCATCTTGTGAACAGCTAAACACATTCAATATCTTTCTATTACCAAGCATCCAGAATAAACTCCACCACCGTTTGCCACTTCAACCTTTTCTGAAACCGTCAGGAGACGCCCCCCTCCCCGGGGGGGGGGGGGCTTCTGTAGGTCAAGGACTGTAACCTAGCCCACCAGAAGCATTCTCTAGACAAGCTCCAACCCTGGGACTTCGAACCTGGTGCCCCTGCTGGACACCGAATAACCTGCAGGGAGAGTGAGCCGTGGGCAGGGACGTGGCCCAGCGAAGGGGTCCCCATCAGGTCCCCACCGGGCTGTCTTCTAGGGGGTTCCACACGCTGCAGCCTCAACAACCACCACACCATCCTTTCAGTAAGTTTCCACACCGGGCCATGGGCGGATCAAGACCGCCCCTCTAAGTGGCTGCAAGCATATACGGAATACAGCACACTCGGCGGACTTTCATCTTCGATAAGGGGATGCAAAAGCCGGGGCCAGAGCCTGCCAGCGCGCCCCCACGGGGGACAGGCCCGCACCGACCGAGCAGACAACCCCGTCCAGGTGAGCCCATCTCGCCGCGCACTGGGCGGAGTCCCGCGCAGGGAGGCAGGTACGACCCGATCGCCATCGCCGGGCCAGACGGACTCGGGGTGCGGGTCTCGGTCCACAGGACGGTGGCCCGGGAGGAAGCGAAGCCTGGCGAGGGCCCGAGGGCGAGGGGAGTCCTCCCTCTCGCGTCCGAAGTGGGCGACAAGTGGGCAGCGCCTCCTCGGGGAGCCCGGCGCGCGCCCCGCGGGGACAGAGAAAGAAAGAGGCTGCGCGCGGTGAGGCGACC
>SJYF01000322.1:11339756-11359680 GCA_006410515.1 Procapra przewalskii
AGGAATGATGCTAAAGCTGAAACTCCAGTACTTTGGCCACCTCATGCGAAGAGTTGACTCATTGGAAAAGACTCTGATGCTGGGAGGGATTGGGGGCAGGAGGAAAAGGGGACTGCCGAGGATGAGATGGCTGGATGGCATCACTGACTCGATGGACGTGAGTTTCAGTGAACTCCAGGAGATGGTGATGGATAGGGAGGCCTGGCATGCTGGGATTCATGGGGTCACAAAGAGTTGGACATGACTGAGCAACTGATCTGAACTGAACTGATTCCTTTATTTCTGGGATGGTCTTAAGCATACTTAGTTAAAGTTTATTTTGATGTTCTCCTACCTGTGGGCTTCCCTGGTGGCTTGGTGGGTAAAGAATCCATCTACAATGGAAAAGATCCCCTGAAGGGGGAAATGACAACCCACTCCAGATTCTTGTCTGGAGAATCCCATGGACTAAGAAGCCTGGTGGGCTAGGCTCTAGGGTCACAAAAGAGTCAGACTCCACTGAAGCACCTGAGCACACGCTGCGCCGCAAAATTCATCTCCCAGTGCGGCTGTCATCTCGTCACTGTTCCTCATCTTCACGTAATTTGGGGTGAGGTGTGCTGCCTCCCCTCCCTCTCTGCACTGCTGTCCATCCTTTGCTTTGCCTGGGCCTCACCGTCTTGTCCAGAGGCAGGTGTCTTTTCAGCAGCCTTGGGCTGACATCCTACAACGTGAGGAAAATGCAGGCACAGTCACCAAAGCCGTGAGGGCCTTGGCCCTGCTCCCACACCTTCCTCTTTCTGGCTGCACTGCAAGAATGCAGCAAAAGTAACTATTTTCTAGCTCGTTTGGTGCTGAGAGAGCATCTAGCCCTAGTTTTAGATACTGACTCTGGCTGAAGCTGAAGTTCCAATACTTTGGACACCTGATGCAAAGAGCCAACTCATTGGAAAAGGCCTTGATGCTGGGAAAGACTGAGGGCAGGAGGAGAAGCGGGCAACAGAGAATGAGATGGTTGGATGGCATCATTGACTCAGTGAACGTAAGTTTGAGCAAACTCCAGGAGATGGAGAAGGACAGGGAGGCCTGGCATGCTGCCATCCATGGGGTCGCAGAGTTGAACACGAGTTAGCGACTGAACGAGAGCAACTGGCTGCAGACCTCCATCATGCAGGAAATATTTCTTTCTCTACAAAATGTGACAGTCATTCATCTTTCATATTTCCGGACCTGGAATTCCTGAGTTCAGCTCCAGCATTCCACTGTATGCTCGTGTGTTTCTAGGATATGGAAATAGCTGCCTTATTTTAATCTGCTTCAATGGCTTTGTTTGACTCAGGATGGGTCCTTCAAAAATGAACTCAGTTATTTTTCCAAGTTCCAGTTTCTCACTGGACTTGACTTCCTTCTCCACACTGCACACAGTTCTTTGCACAGAGTAAGTGCTCAACAGAAGTTTCTGGAGTTGAAGTCACCTCATCCTGTGCAAAGGGAAGCTGAATGAAAGCTCATCAGAAACATACTGCAGAGGAGAGTCATTCAACACAGCCTCGACAGGATGAAAGTTAGACCTTCCTGTTTGAGCATCCCAAGACTTCATCTCTGTTTACACATGTGGAGCGGCTGTAAAGAAGGGTGGGCACATTGGAAGAGCCGCCGGAAAGACCAACTGTTCAGTAAACCCTGCAGGGTGACCAGGCTGATATGACAAGAGTTACTGTGTCTACAATTCAGCCCCAGGAAGCTACTGAATATGTCCTGTGTGTGTATTTTCATTTCCACATCTTCCAGTTCTTCTTTCTCTGCCTCCACATGTCATTGTTAGAGTGAAAGGTATGCAAGTAAGCAGCCTATCTGTCTGGGATGGTCCTTCTGCTCTTCATTTTGTTCTTAGCATTTTATTTTGTTCATTTATTTATTTATTCGGCTGTGCTGCGTCTTTGCTGCAGCATGCATGATCTTTTTAAGTTGTGGCATGTGGAATCATAGTTGTGGCATGTGGGATCTAACTCCCTGACCAGGGATCAAACCCAGGCCCCCGCACTGGAAGTGCAGTGTCTTACCTGCTGGACCACCAGGGAATTCCCGTCCTACCTCAATCACCGTCTCATTTCCCAAGTTAAATTAACTTCCCCCGCCCGTTATATTGTTTGCCCTTAGTCCTTATCTCTGTTCGATGCCAACTCTTCAGACTCTGACATTTAAAATGACCCAGAGAGGCTATTAAACAGAGCTCTAGACATGCAACTTGATAAACTCCATCTTACAAAATCTGATTGCCCTTCTGAATCTTCCATTATCTTACCTTGGGTTCCAGCACGGCACATCAATCTTGAGGCTCATGCTGGTTTCTATTAAAGAGCTCCAATCCATAGGCCAGTCCCCAGCTCTCATCGTTCTTCCCCATGCTTTAAATTAAGCCTGGAAATGAACCACCACCAAGATAAATGAGCAGCAAACATGAATCCAAAGGTGGGGGACTTCTCAGTTCAGTTCAGTCGCTCAGTCGTGTCTGACTCTTTGCGACCCCATGGACTGCAGCAGGTCAGGCTTCCCTGTCCATCACCAACTCCCGGAGCCTGCTCAAGCCCATGTTCTACTTTGTCACAAACAGTTTTAATAATCAAATTTAATTTTTCATGTGTATAAGTACCATTAAGCCAGAGTACCATGCACTGACTTGTGTTCATTTCATTGTTTTATTGTCTCCTCAGCAAGCAGATAATGTCTTACAACCCACTTAAATTTTACTGCACTTGTCCTATATTTCAATAGTATTTTCACAATTTTTATGCTATAATATTCTTTGTTAGAGGCTCTGGTAACCATTTATTCAGGTGTTTCTTCTTTATCATTGTTAATGTTTCATTTTAACCTCTGAAGGAAGATTTTTAAGTAGCAAATTATGCAAATCATAGTTGTACAATATTGGGTTTTTGTCATACTGTCAATTCCCCTTTAGTGCTTTTTTCACTCGGTCTTAATATCATCTCTCACCACCTTGAGTATTAGTATCATTTTTCTTATTTTACAAATGGAAAAATAAGTGTTATTTCTGTGGTTTTCCTTTCTTTTTACTATGTTGTTAATTAGGTTTCACTGGTTTCTGACAATCCAGCCTTGAGAACATCGTCTCTTAAATAACAAGATGTCGAGTAAGAAAGCATCTAGCGGCATTTTTTCCCCATAAATCCGCAGCAAAGATACGACAAAGCAAAAGTTAATATTATTTATTATATTTTACCAAGTGTAAAAAGTATTTGGGAAATAATTTGTTAAACTATGTACAAACTCTTTTCTGATAATAAGCCTATACATCCTTTACCTTAGGAAGGATTTACGGATTTCACTTTCTTTTTGAAATAAGACAAATTTAAATGCAAAAAACAATCTTATAAGCAAAGCAAACAGGTTTTCATGACCTTAATGTTTTTATTCAATTCTGCTCACTTAGGGTGTATTCTTGAACCCCATTTTACAAGTAGGGGTTAGTCCTCCCCCAGGAACAGGCAAGCAGGCACTGAAAGTACCCAGAACCATGGGCATCTTCCTGGAACATCAATTTGTCTCTAGCTTTGACAGGAGAGAGACTTAAATTATTTCACTTATGATTAAAAAACATTATTTTTACATTAAAATAAACAGGGATTATATTATGGAGCAGAGACAAAATGTGCCTGGGTTTTTAAGATAAAACAGGTGACTTCAAAGACAATTTTGTTCTTCTGAAAAAGAATTGTTTGTGTCATCTGCATCCCAGAGAGCTCATTTTATTTTTCTTATGTTATCTTTCTGATAGAATTTTACCTCCTCTGTAATTTCATCCATGTGTTCATTTGTAACAAAATATTTCCAGTGGAGGAACTGAGCTAGAATGTTTGGGGATTATGCATTCCTTTGACCTGTATGTATCTTGACTCAGATAGAAGATTGATCTTAGCCATAGCACAGAATGATCTACAGAGTCATAACTGAAACATGGGTTTGTAATTCATGATGACATGATTGTTATAAACTCTTATAACTGCTATTATATAAATTGATTTAATATTTTATTACACATCAGCTATGTTCTTTATAACATAAGAAACTAATCAGCAACTATTACCATTCTAAAACAATAACATGATCCAGACTGGGCGTATCTATTAGGAAGAAATGCTGTTCCCCAGTAAAGCACGTGGTCACCTGCCTTGAGGATGGGCCGTGTCAGAGGAGAAAAGGCAAGTGTTTCCTAATTACACTGCCTGGGCCTGAACTTGTCTGTTTATACATAGAGCTCACGTGCTGCCCATAAAATTCCTGTGGTCTTGTTTTATTAATAAATACAAGTCAACTTAAGCACCTTTCAAGGAAAGAGCAAGAATCCAATGAACCCAACTCAATTCATTTTTTTCCCTCCAAGTTCTCTTACTATCTTTGCTGGATGTTGTTTTCTCGTGGAGGAAATCAGGAAAGGGTGTGCTCTGCTCTTTCAAATTAATTTTAATTTTTATTTCCATATGTCAACAGAGTTTTCATAGTTGACATTTTTATCACTCTGCTTTAGAAAATTAATTTTTTTTCACATTCTCATGCATCAGTCACACAGTTGACCTTCTTATAGTCCTGCAGTGATCTGTTGTCATGGGATAGGCTTTGCTAAGCTCTCTCTTATTCTTAGCCATTTGGATTTTCCTAGTTGTGTTTTCATTTTGTAATCATATTTATAGCACTACTATAAATATTTCTAAGTAAATAACTTTTTAATCTGTGTATTTCCTTTTAGAACGTTCCATAGAGTAGGATTATTGTGCCAAATTATATCCAGTACTTTCACAGGTCACCATGTCTTTTTCTCCCCCCAGAGAAACTAAAACAATTGAAAATGTGACCAGAAACATTTAAAAAATTTTATTTAAAACAATTTATGTCAGTCTCAGATCCATCAAATCCCAAAATCGGCATTTCATGATTTCTATGTATTTAGTAAATCGGTATATAATGGTACCTTAATGTTGCTAAAATTTACTAAATAATACTGGCAATATGGATTAACCAGTGTGACGATTTTTTAATTGTAGTTCTCTATTATTGAAAGTTTGGTTTGTTTCCTTTAACCAGCTATCAAGTGGAATTGGAGTGTGAGCTGTTATAAATTTGTCTCAATTATTTGCATGTTTTAGAAGGCAAGCATGTTTTTTAAAAGAGTATCAAATGTATCGAGGGACTTCCCTGGTGGCTCAAATAGTAAAGAAGCCATCTGCAATGCCGGAGACCCTGGTTTGATCCCTGGATCAGGAAGATCCCCTGGAGAAGGACATGGCAACCCACTCCAGTATTCTTGCCTGGAAAATCCCACGGACAGAGGAGCCTAGTGGGCTACATTCCACGGGGTCGCAAAGAGTCAGACACGACTAAGCATGCACACAGATGCAGAGACTATCAGTCGCACTGCAGGAGATCCATACACTCTTTCCTGAGAGCCCAGCTCCAGGCTTTCTGAGCTCCTCAGCCTTCGCCTAGGTAGTGATGAGAAAACCCCCCCTAAGAAGGTTCGGAAGAACATGAACATCCATAAAATGCCTATTACGTGCTAGAAACCAGTAAGAGGGAACATTTATTGAGAACGTGCTTCATTTAGCTAAGCACCTTACGTAGATTATTCTGCTGAATCCTTCACGTAAAGCTGCAGATGAAGTGATCTGCTAAGGTCCCACAGCTGGAAGGGGATGGAACCAGACGAAGATAGACACTGCTGTATGCCTTGCTAGCCCGCCGGCCCCTGGTCTTCCTGGGAGGGTCCAGGGGGTCTCACCGGCCAGCATCAGCTTTGCCTTCGGCCCCCTCTTCCCCTGCAGAGCTGCGTGTCTCTGCTCTGTGCATCTTTACATCATCTGTTGTCCTTGCCCCCAGGTTCCTTCTTCAGGAAGATTCTCCTTCATCTGCTGGGCTGGAGGAAAAGGGCTTTGTTGTTTCAGAAAAGATGCATCTTGTGTTCAAACTGTTGTTTCCTCAGCAGAATACATCCTTTCCACCCTTTGAAGCCCTTGAACCCTTTTCTTTCCTGCTACCCATGTGTTATGGTCACTTACTCCAAATTAACCATCTTTCGGAGATATGATAACCATCTCAGAAACCTTACTGCCCATCATCCTCCCTGGCTCCTCTCCTTATAGCATCTCCCCTTAGTCTACATTTAAATGTAATCTTTATTCTTTTTTTTAACAAGTGGACTTATGCTTCCGTGTTACATTACCTGATGTGCTAATAATTCTTCCAGAAGTAATCATACTGTAATATGGGGTCCCCTCCCCAGCCTCAGAGTTGCATCACAGATTGTTTTTGAAAATGGATGAAAACATCAAATAGCTCAAACTCGTTTACTTTCCTGTATGGGAAAAATGACTCAATTTTGCTTTACTATCGGCTGTGTTTTTAAAACTACCATTAAATGCTTAGCCTTTATTTTATGCAGACCTAGAGTATGTCTGAGAATGGCTGTGAGCCACACTTCTGAGGAATTTTGTGTCAGCGGAATACATGGTGAAGCACGCTAATAAATTGAATTCTGTCCTTATTTTAAGCACCCTACAACTACTGTTTTGGCAGCTCTGTTTAAACATATCTTAAATGACATTTCCTTATAAATAACATTCTAGACTTGGTATAAGAAGGAGCACAGTATAGTAAAAAGACGTTTAGCCCCAGGGAAACAGAAGATTTGATTTTAGAATAGCCTAGTGCCAGTCATTTAACTTCTCTGACTCTCAATTTATCCTACAAAATTAGAAAATTATAACTAGAAGTTTTAAATGTCTTTCTAACTCTGAAGTTTTCATTATGAACAAAAGTGAAGTTTTAAGAGAAAACTAAATAAATTGTATGCATTTAATACAATGCATCCAGTCCCTCCTTACCCCCAGGCTTGGGACTCCACAACTGACCTCAAAATGGAACACCCCTGGACTTCTTGTCCAAGAAGGAGTCCCTTGGACAGCAAAGAGATCAAACCAGTCAATCCTAAAGGAAATCAACCCTGAATTTTCATTAGAAGGAAGGGTGCTGAAGCTCCAATACTTTGGCCACCCCGATGCAAAGGGCCGACTCACTGGAAAAGACCCTGATGCTGGGAAAGATTGTAGGCAGGAGGAGAATGGGGCAACAGAGCGTAAGATGGTTGGACGGCATCACCGACTCAATGGACATGAATTTGAGCAAACTCCAGAGGTTAGTGAAGGACAGGGAAGCCTGGCTTGATATAGTCCATGCGGTCACAAAGAGTCAGACAGGAATTAGCGACTGAACAGCAAGGGAATCTTCATCTCTGGAGGGTGCCTGTTTTTACTTTACAAACGCAGCAGCCTTGGAAGCTTCTGGGTTTTCTGTCCCAACAGTCGGCCTCCTCTGAGGCCCTGAGTTGGGCTGTGCTCCCAGCATTTCAGCTGAGCCAGGGAAGCGGGATGTGGGAGAGGGGGAAGAAGGAGGGTGCTCTCATAATAGCTAGTCAAGCGGTTTCCCGTCTATTAGGCAGTGACTGGATTTTTCGTCTGTCTGCTCCATTAAACTGTAAATTCTTTGGAGGCTGAACTCACATTGGTTTCCCCTTCACTGCTGTGACCAGGCGCAGTAATGGGTTGGTGGTAAGATGCTCAGTCAAGACCGAGGGAGTGCATTTTCTGCTAGAGGACACCCTGAAAAGCACACGTGTGTCCAAATCTCTAACAGAATGACACTTTAACCGTCTGCAGTCTGTGGCCTGTTCTCTAAATCTCATGAATTCCCCTGTGTCCCTTTTGCAGATTTTCTAATGCTTCTCTCTTAATTCTCAGGAAGTATTACCCTGCATCCTACCTAACTCTTCTATTTACAAACGTTTGTTTCTTCCAATGTGCCTTCCATAGAAATGGCTCATCACTGGACATAACCCTTTCACGCAGCACTTTGCGTACTTGAAAACACCCAGGTCATCCCTCCACCGACTTTCCCATGCATCAGATAATTCACACTAACCTAATTTTTCATAGCTCTGTAATTCTGACATTTTTTTCTCTGGTTTCAGCTGAATGTCTTCATGTTATTAATTCTCTGCAGTTAATTATGTAATTCTTTGAGAATTAACCTTCACTCTGCATTCCTCCTGCAAAACATCTAGTACGTGCTCACAGCAGACTGAGAGCTGGGGCCTGGGTTGTAGACTGTTAGCTAGAAAAACCAAGATCAAGTTCAAAGCCTGACTCTGATACTTCCATCTCTGTAAACTTGAACAGGTGACTTAATGCTGTGTAGCCCTGATCTTGATGGCCTGTTGGGGGAGTGAATGAGTTCATGTGTTTAGAACAGTGGCTGAAACAAAGTATGCATTCA
Source organism: Procapra przewalskii (assembly GCA_006410515.1). Classification (NCBI taxonomy): domain Eukaryota; kingdom Metazoa; phylum Chordata; class Mammalia; order Artiodactyla; family Bovidae; genus Procapra; species Procapra przewalskii. Next base: position 11,348,082 of record SJYF01000322.1, read on the forward strand.
ATATTAGTGGGACTCCCCTGGTGGTGCAGCAGTTAAGACTCTGCGCTTCCAATGCAAGAGGCGTGGGTTCGATCCCTGTTGGGAAACTAAGATTCCATGTGCCACGTGGTGTGGCCGAAAAGAAAAAACTTAGTGATTATTTCTTTTGTTGTTGTTGTCGTTATTACTGTTGTCTTTTAGTCACAGCATACTCAGAGGAGATTTAAAGTGTAGTAAGTCAGAAAGAGCCTGCAGTAGGGGAGAAAGAAAAGAGATGGGTAAGAAAGAGACACAAAGGTGAGTGAAGACCTGGAAGACGCCTGCCCACTTCATGAACAGAGTCTAGACGTTTCCCCCCAAGTCTAGCATGATGCCTGGTTCATGTTAGACGTTCAAGAGTATTTGCTGGATTGGATTAATCCAGTTTACCCTCTTGCCATTTATAGAACCACTCTCCTAGCAATCAACTTTTTTTAAATGCAAGTTTTCCCGCTTGCCAGCCAGGCAACTAAGGGACATGTAACTGACACATCTGAGTTTCTGAGTCACATTTATCAATTGATTATGATTTTAGAATCTCTGGGGTTTCCCTGGTGGGGAAGACAGTAAAGAATCTGCCTGCAATGCAAGAGACTCATGTTTGGTCCCTAGGTCAAGAAGATTCCCTGGAGAAGGGCGTGGCAACCCACTCCAGTATTCTTGCCTGGAGACTTCCATGGACAGAAGAGCTTGGCAGGCTATAGTCCATGGGGCTGTGAAGAGTCAGACAGGACTGAGTGATTAACAGTTTCAGTTTCCACACCAACATTGGTCAAAATGAAACAAGATAATGTTGTTGCTACTTTGCAAGTGCTCAGTAATGTTCTCTGATATTATTGTGACACAAAGCATAGTAGAGAAATAGTGATGTCCCCAGGAAGTGAACTTACACAGCCTGAGAAGGTAACTCTTCAAAGATTTTAGTTAGAAATGTTTTACATATTCCCCACTGAACTTCGTATTTAACAGATAATTGCAGGAACCTCTGTGGAATTCCAATTTTGAATAAATCAAAGGTTTTTTTCCTTTTCTTACTTTTAGCAGGGAACTTTTTTTAACCTGTTAAGTAACCACAGAACAGACTAAGCATCTCCCTGGAGGGATTTCTTTGAGATCTCTGGGGCCAGAGGGCAGCATTTTACAAGCAGTTTTGGGGAACTCTGAAATTGTTGCTAGAAGCATCCTACTTCACAGCCCGGGGTCCATCTGCAGTGACTTCAGGTGACCAAGGCTCATATAGATGACAAATATCCCCACTTTGGCTCAGAAAGCATGGCTCCAAAGTTGAACATTCAGAAGCTGGGTCACACCAACCCAAAATGCCCGAGGCAGCACCAAGACCCAAAATGATCGTGGAGCAGCTGCACAAGCCAGAGCAAGATTGTGTTGTTCTGCGTGACTATCCTTGCACGCTCTGCTTCTGCAGAACAGAGTGCCATATGGCTGAGATCTGAGATTCAGCGCCTGGCCTGGGCTCCCGGAATGCACGGGCTGCCCCCTCCCTCACTTTGGTCTCCTGGGGCCCCTCCAAATCAGATGGTCCTTCTGGCAACACAATAATACGTCCTTTATTTAGGCTGTTTCTGTCTTACATTGTCTACTTCGTGTGTGTGGGTGTGCGTACTCAGTCATGTCCAACTCTTTGCAACCTCATGGACTGCAGCACACCAGACATCTTTGTCCATGGGATTCTCCAGGGCAAGAATACTGGAGTGGGTTGCCATGTCCTCCTCCAGGGGCTCTTCCTGACTCAGGGATGGAACCTACATCTTCTGCATGGGCAAGCGGATTCTTTACCACTGAGCCACGTGGGATGCCCTGTCTACTTTGGGGTCCTATAAAAATCCTACCTGTCTGCTGCTCAAATTTCTGCTTTTAATGTGAGGAAATCTCCATGAAAAGAACCGTGGGACCTATTTCCACCCATCTTCTTTTGTAAATATGTGTTAAAGCATCCCTAAGAAGGAAAATCTTATCCACCCTCTTGTTCCCAAGAAAAAAAACCCTTGGCTAACTAAATTTTTATTATAACCTGGTGATTATGACCTGGGAATAAAAGTTTATCTGATAGCTGAGTTTAATTTTATTAAAAGGTCCATGGCTTGTCATTTCTACCTGTTCTGGAATTGATTAAGATTTACTACCAGGCAAAGTCCATGCACTTTTGGAATTAGGTGATCTCACAGCCTTGACGAAATGGCTTCTTAACCTTTCAAGCACGACAGTTCCCACTCAACCAAAAATTAAACAAGCAGCTGTCTTCCAGCTCTGAGCACAGCCCAAGTGGCAGAAAGCCCCAGAAGCTGTCAGTTCCTAGACAAGAGTTTGTACATTTCTTTGTGGGGACCCAAACCAGCTCCATCAAAATCACTTTGTGAGGTCTTGACTCTTCCTCTGTTCTCTTAGCCCCCAAAGAGTTCATGATGTAATTTCCTGGCAAAGCAGGCTTACCAAGAGATGTTTTCTTGGCTGCATTCCCATTACACATTTGCCCTAAAGCAAAATCTAAATGTCCAAGATAGAAATGTCAGAGCATCTGTTAGGATAGTCTGTGATTAGACCCCACGCTTCCATCAGCCACTCACGAATTCTGTGCCCAGATGATACCTACCTATTTTAGCCTGGTTATCCCTGTTGCAGACTAGGGGTGAGGGCAATTCACAGGTGGAGGAAAACCGCAGAGCTGGGCCCAGCGTTTTGGGGGGGACTCAAACATTCAATCTGTAACAGATGATTGATTGGCTTAAAAGAAAACATTTTAGAGCAAATTTTGTCACACTGAAGACCCCTCAGGCTGCTCCCTTTATGTCCACCCAAGGACAACCACAGAGCTCCCCAGGTGTGCTAGTGGTAAAGAATCAGCCTGCCAATGCAGGAGACACAAGAGATGTGGATTTGATCCCTGGGTTGGGAAGATGCCCTGGAGAAGCAAAGGGCAACCCACTCCTGTATTCTTGCCCGGGAAATCCCATGGACAGAGGAGCCTGGCATGCTGCAGTCCATGGGGTCGCCAAAGAGTCAGACACAACCGAGTGAGCACACAGAAGGCCAAGCACTCAACAGGAGTGAAATAAGTTCCCTGTCATGGCTGGTGAACTTCAGCTCTTGTTTCATGAGCAAAGACTTAGGTTTGTTACTTTGGAATAAACCTACATTCTTTTGTGTGTCATATAAGAACAAAGATGAATGGAACAGAGTTATTCAGCCTATAGCTTAAAAAAAATGTACAGCCCTTCAAGCTTAATATTTAATGCAGATGATCCCAGATCACTAGACCGTTGACTCACAGTTGTACATGTCCTCTTAGAAGACTATGATAATACTCAGTGTTTGCATTTATTTTTGGTTTACATAATCAGATCAGGAAAAAACTGGTCAATGGATAGGGAGCCCCTAGACTTCAGTCATGATAAAAAGTGAGAGCTGTTTTCAGTTGTCTTTTATATGGGCCCAATAATGATTTGTTAATTATCTTTCTAATTAGCTTTATTATTAAATCTAATATAGGATCTTCAGTATGTAATAAGAACTAATCTATGTATACTTGTAGAATCCCATGGAGTTTTCTCATGAGTCGTGTAAAGACTAAGAAAAACAGTTTTGTATCCCAAGTAAAAAAGTTAATGACAAAATTAATTAGAAAAAAATTATATCCAGCTTCTTATTAGAACTGAGTCATTCTACTCACCTTTGTTAAAATTAAGAACTACTTAGTTACTTCTCTAAGGATAATCCTTACAGGGCTCCCTGGCACCTTTGAGCACGGGGCAGTCCTGTACTCCTCAGGGAAGGGTGCCCACCTCTGCAGTTCTGGGGGCTCCAGGCATCTGCAGAGCCAGACTCTTTCAGAACTTACATCCTGAACTTTTCCTCCCGTGTTTCAGAATCCCAGGCTTTGCCAGCCAAGATCCTCACTAATGGAGTGCTGGTAAGTGTTTAGCAACCAACTTTCTGAAAAGGAGGAAAAAATCCCCCAGAATCTTCATATTTGCTGCTTTCTATGGGATGAATCGGTCGTGTCCGACTCTGTGCGACCCCATAGACGGCAACCCACCAGGTTCCGCTGTCCCTGAGCTTCTCCAGGCAAGAACACTGGAGTGGGTTGCCATTTCCCTCTCCAATGCATGAAAGTGAAAAGTGAAAGTGAAGTTGTCTCCAACTCTTTGTGACCCCATGGACTGAAGCCTACCAGGCTCCTCCATCCATGGGATTTTCCAGGGAATGGGCTTCCCAGGTGGCCTAGAGGTCAAAACATGCTTGCCAATGTAAGAGACAAGAGATGCAGGCTCGATCCCTGGGTGGGGAAGATCTCTTGGAGGAGGGCATGGCAACCTGGTCCAGTATTCTTGCCTGGAGAATCCCATATACAGAGGATCCTGGTGGATTACAGTCCAAAAGGTTGCAAAGAGTTAGACATGACTGTAGGGACTTAGCATGCATGCATGCATGGATGCGTGTGTGCATGATAAGTTGCTTCAGTAGTGTCTGACTTACATCTGATTTCAAGCTACAAATACAACATCATTGAGCATGGCACTCTGAAGAGACACTCATGATCTGCTCCTGTGAACTTGGAAGAGCTGAGCCCAGAATCCCCTGGTCCTGTCTGGAGGCCACCGGACCTTGAAGTCTAATTAAATACCTAAACATCATTTCTCAAGCTGGGACTTCAGCAGTCCTGTGTCTGCCACACAGCTGTGTCCGGTCTTCTGCTGTAGGAAATGAGAGTGTCTTTATCATCCACCTGCTTCTCACCCTTAGCTTGTGAATGACCCTCAGGCTCCACAGCAAAACAACCGAGCCATCTAGGCCATCCTTGTTGGCACTGTTTCCCCCATACTTTTCAAATATCTGACTAATTATGCCTACAAGGATGTTCTTCCCTGGCACTTTCCCCTGGTCACCACCAGTGAAATCTTTAGCGACTGGGTCTTTCTTTGTGCCAGGGACTACCTTCACCTCCCATAATACTCAGGATGACATTCTCTTTGTCCACTGGGAGATACTGAGCAGACTCCAAGCCCAATCTTCCTGTCCATTTTCTTGAACAGCTTCTGGCACCATTAATGTTGGTTCTGATCCCCTGGGAAACAGAGATCAGAATGGGATTCGATGGGCAAAATATTGACATTTGAGGCTTCCTTTGTGGCTTAGATGGTAAAGAATCCACCTGCATGCAACCCAGGTTGTATCCTTGGGTTGGAAAGATCTCCTGGAAAAGGGAATGGCAACCCACTCCAGTATTGTTGCCTGGGATATCCCGTGGACAGATGGGCTACATGTGGGCTACAGTCCATGGGGTCGCAGAGTCAGACATGACTGAGTGACTGAGCACAAATGTCTTTGAATTCTAAATGGGAAGGAGCAGGGGAAGGTGGTGAACCCTCAGCCCATATGCAAGTCTGAACCTTGTGAATGAAGAAGGGAAGGAAGAAACTGGACAGTATCATCACAGTGCACTTCCAGGAAAGTTCCAGCTGAGCTGATGATGACCCTCAGCCACAAGTGTGCATCTCGCAGGAATGACTTGCACCAAGTGCCCAGGCATGCCTAGCTGTTGGTGGGTGGGGAGTGCAGGTGGGGAAGGTCTCAATCCAGAGGTCTTCTGTCAACTATACCACCTACAGTGGGAGATCTGAGCCCCCCATTGAGCCATTGCCTCACCCGTGTTTCCTGGACATTGTATCTAAATTATATCTATAAGAAATTCTGTCTAAAGACTTCATGGAAGGAATGTCAGAATTGTTGGCTAGCATGGATCACTGCAATGTTATAGACCTCCCACTACATCACTTCAGGAACCTCAGGACAACTGGTAACCCTGCAGCTAATGATGATCATACTGATTCCTGGGTTCAGTCAGCAACAGTCTCATCCCAGAAGGACTCTCTCTGTGGATCACAAACTTCTTCACCAGTGACCTTCCCCCTTTCCCTCTGGCCACCTATGACCACCATCCTCATGTGGAACTTGTCATCTCTGAAACAGAGCCATTTCCAAAATACTCACTCCAGTAACCCTCCCCAGACTCGTGTATGCATTCAGCAAACGCATTTCCCAAGCGTCCCGCCTGGTTCACTTCAGTGTCAATCATTCGTCTGTTTACAATCTCATGGAGAAACAATCCGGTGGGAAATGGAGCGTGTTTCTTTAGCATCCGCCATGTTTTAGGGTTCTGTTCTTGAAGCTGTAAACCTTATTTAATGTTCAGGACATCCCCTGAGGCAGGTATGACTGTCGCTCTGCTGTCCCTGGAGCCCATTCCCACCTACGAGAGACAGCCTGGCAGGGCAGGCAGACGGAGGTACACTCAGCATCGGAACTTACTGAAAAGGAACCTACTTAGTAAACCTAAAGGAACCAATGGTGATTTTAAGGAGGAAAGTAATGTAATTAAAGGAGTATATTTTTAAAAAATTTTATTAATTTTTATTGGAGTATAGTTGATTTACAGTCTTGTGTTAGGGCTTCCCTGGTGGCTCAGTGGTAAACAAAAAACCAGCCAGTGCGGAAGTTCAACCCCTGGTCCGGGAAGACGCCACATGCCAAGGAGCAGCTAAGCCCAGGTGCCACAACTACTGAGCCGGTGCTCCAGCGCCCCGGAGCTGCAACTGCTAAAGCCCACACGCTGCTAGAGCCTGTGTTCTGCAACAAGCCCTCGCACAGCAACGAAAAGCCCTCGCACTGAAACAAAGAGTAACCCCAGCTTCCCGAAACTAGGGGAAAGCCCTCGCAGCAATGCAGACCAAGCACAGCCAAAAATAATAAAGAAAATTATTTTTTAAAGTTCTATGTTAGTTCCTGGTGTACAGCAAAGTGAATCAGTTTTATATATACATCCACTATTTCTCAGATTCTATTCCCATATAAATCATTACAGAGTACTAAGTTCCTTGGGCTATGGGTGGGTTCTTATTATTTATCTATTCTATGTATAGTATTGTGTGTATGTCAATCCCAATCTCCAGTTTATCCTGCCTCTCCCTTCTACCCTCTCCCCCTCCCCACTTTCCTCCCTGATAGTCAAAGTTGGTTTTCTGCATCTGTGACTCTGTTATTCAAGTGGGATGAAACTGAAGTCAGTGAACTCATTTGAAAGGCAAGCAAAGTCACCCAGAGGTTCCTATGGGGGCCCAGATGTAGGGAAGAATACAGAGAAAGGGGCAGGATTTGTAGACCTTTTGAAGGGGAAATTGACACGAGATTTTTTTTTTTCCCCCTGATGTGCTATTGAAAGAGCTGAAGAGTCAAAAATCAGTTCAGAGTTGGAGGCTGGGTGCCTGAGACAATTGGGGTGACCTTGAAACGATGGTGAGCCAGTGTGCCTGGCATAGAGTGTGCCTTTGGGAGTTTTGTGCACGGATGGTCGGTAGAGTCTTGAGTGTGGAGGAACATTCCAGAGGCTGTGGACAAGGAAGGCAGAGGGCCAGGGGCCGCACATGGAGAGCCTCCCCACTCAGAGGGCAGAGGCAGAGGGCAGAGGCAGGGAGAACAGAGATGCCAAAGCAAAACAAAGAGCCGAAGGAGCGGTTGGATGAGAACCAGCCAGGGAAGGACCGGAGGAGCTAAGTATACAGTATTAGAATCATGTTTTTTCAAAGATTTTTATATTCTCCAGAGAACTTAAAAGTAAGGGCAGTACAGACAATATTGAGTTTAGCGTATTTGGCTGAATAGTATCTTTAATAATAGGGCTTATTTTTTTCACAATGGAAAATTTTGCAATTATGTCAGGGATGTGACATGACCTGTAATGAGAAAGACTAGACGTGGTTCCACAATCAATAGAAAAAGGCCAGTAATTACACGACAGCCAAATCAGTCTTCAGACAGAGAGAAGTCCTACTCAGAGGGAAGGTGTTTGGAGTCAGGCCACACATATACTCATGTTTCTGAAAGTCTGGATACTTTCGAAATGTCCTGTCTTCAGCCAGCAACCTTGACTCCCAGCCCCTTCTCGAAGATGGCATCCCCAGAGATAGCTACCCCTCAAATACTGGCTTTTCTCCTGAACTGTGGCAAATATGGAGACGGCAATGGGAACCCACTCCAGTACTCTTGCCTGGAAAATCCCATGGACGAAGGAGCCTGGTAGGCTGCAGTCCATGGGGTCACTAAGAGTTGGGCACGACTGAGCAACTTCACTTTCACTTTTCACTTTCCTGCATTGCAGAAGGAAATGGCAACCCCCTCCAGTGTTCTTGCCTGGAGAATCCCAGGGACGGGAGAGCCTGGTGGGCTGCCACCTATGGTGTCGCACAGAGTCCGACACGACTGAAGCTACTTAGCAGCAGCAGCAGCAGTGGCAAGTAAATATTGCTTTGTTTCTTTTCTTGGAAAATCACAAAAATTTCTTTTTTTTCTGGGCTTAAAACTCATAGTCTTTGCTGGCATTTCAAATGCCTCACCACTGCTGTGATGCCCTTTACAGTGCTTAGGCAAGCACTCGCTGCTGCTGTTGCTGCTGTTTAATTGCTCAGTCATGTCCAACTCCTTGTGACCCCATGGACTGCAGCACACCAGGCTCCTCTGTCCTCCATTATCTCCCAGAGTTTGCTCAAATTCATGTCCATTAAGTCAGTGATGCCATCTAGCCATCTCATCCTCTGCCACCCTTTTCTCCTTTTGCCTTCAATATTGTCCAGCAGCAGGGTCTTTGCTAATGAGTCAGCTCTTCTAGTTTTACAGACAATTATTTTCCAGTCTTAACGGCAGAAAGCAAGTAGGAACTAAAGAGCCTCTTGATGAAATGAAAGAGGAAAGTGAAAAAGCTGGCTTAAAACTCAACATTCAAAAAAAGAACATCATGGCATCCAGTCCCATCACTTCATGACAAATAGATGGGGAAACAATGGAAACAGTGGCAGACTTTATTTTCTTGAACTCCAAAATCACTGCAGATGGTGACTGCAGCCTTGAAATTTAAAGACATTTGCTCCTTGAAAGAAAAGCTATGACAAACTTAGACAGCATATTAAAAAGGAGAGACATTGTTTTGCCAACAAAGGTCCATATAGTCAAAGCAATGGTTTTTCCAGTAGTCATGTATGGATGTGAGGGTTGGACCAGATAGAAGGCTGAGTGCCAAAGAATTGATGGTTTTGAACTGTGGTGTTGGAGAAGATTCTTTAGAGTCTCTCTCTCTCTTTTTTTTTTTTAAAGTGAAACAGGTTGTTTTTTTTTTTCTGTTTTTTTAAAAAATTTTATTTTTACTTTATTTTACTTTACAATACTGTATTGGTTTTGCCATACACTGACATGAATCCACCACGGGTGTATACGAGCTCCTAATCCTGAATCCCCCTCCCACCTCCCACCTCATATCATCTCTCTGGATCATCCCCGTGCACCAGCACCAAGCCTCCTGTATCCTGTATCGAACATAGACTGGTGCTTCGTTTCTTACATGATACTATACATGTTTCAATGCCATTCTCCCAAATCATCCCACCCTCTCCCTCTCCCTCAGAGTCCAAAAGTCTGCTCTATACATCTGTGTCTCTTTACTGTCTCACATACATGGTCATCATTACCATCTTTCTAAATTCCATATATATGTGTTAGTATACTGTATTGGTGTTTTTCTTTCTGGCTTACTTCACTGTGTATAATTGGCTCCAGTTTCATCCATCTCATTAGAACTGATTCAAATTTATTCTTTTTAGTGGCTGAGTAATACTCCATTGTGTATATGTACCACAGCTTTCTTATCCATTCATTTGCTGATGGACATCTAGGTTGCTTCCATGTCCTGGCAATTATAAACAGTGCTGCGATAAACATTGGGGTACATGTGTCTCTTTCAGTTCTGGTTTCCTCAGTATGTATGCCCAGCAGTGGGATTGCTGGGTCATAAGACAGTTCTATTTGCAATTTTTTAAGGAATCTCCACACTGTTTTCTATAGTGGCTGTACTAGTTTGCATTCCCACCAACAGTGTAAGAAGATTCCCTTTTCTTCACACCCTCTCCAGCATTTATTGCTTGTAGACTTTTGGATCTCAGCCACTCTGACTGGCGTGAAATGGTACCTCATTGTGGTCTTGATTTGCATTTCTCTGATAATGAGTGATGTTGAGCATCTTTTCATGTGTTTGTTAGCCATCCATATGTCTTCTTTGGAGAAAAGCCTATTTAGTTCTTTGGCCCATTTTTTGATTGGGTCGTTTGAACTTCAAGGAGATCCAACTAGTCCATCCTAAAAGAAATCAGTCCTGAATATTCATTGGAAGGACTGATGCTGAAGCTGAAACTCCAATACTTTGGCTACCTGATGTGAAGAACTGACTCATTTGAAAAGACCCTGATGCTGGAAAAGATTGAAGGCAGGAGGAGAAGGGGACAACAGAGCCTGAGATGGTTGGATGGCATCACTGACTCGATGGACATGAGTTTGAGTAAGTTCAGGGAGTTGGTGATGGACAGGGAGACCTGGCGTGCTGCAGTCCATGGGGTCACAAAGAGTTGGACATGACTGAGTGGCTGAACTGAACTGAATTATCCAGTCCACAATCAATTGGAAGTACTTGTGTGCATGTGGCTTTGGGTGACTGTAGACAAGGTGAAGAAATCCACAGGAGACAGGGGTGGGAAGAGGTCAGGGCAGGGAAAAGTAGACAGCATGAGAGTAAAGAAAAGAAGAGAAGCCCAAGCAGGGAGAAATAAGGACTAGCATGAGAGGAGCTCCCAGAGTCGCTCTGGCCAATCCGACTTGGTGGTCAAGCAGACGCCCTTTCAGCCTGAAGGTACCACTGCACAGTGGGGACCCTCAGCCACAAAGAATCATTTAGATTCAGTCACTCAGTTGTGTCCAACTCTTTGCAACCGCATGAATCGCAGCACGCCAGGCTTCCCTGTCCATAACCATCTCCCAGAGTTCACTCAGACTCACGTCCATCGAGTCCATGATGCCATCCAGCGATCTTATCCTTGGTCGTCCCCTTCACCTCCTGCCCCCAATCACTCCCAGCATCAAAGTCTTTTCCAATGAGTCAACTCTTCACATGAGGTGGTCAAAGTACTGAAGCTTCAGCTTTAGCATTGTTCCTTCCAAAGAACACCCAGGGTTGATCTTCAGAATGGACTGGTTGGATCCCTTTGCAGTCCAAGGGACTCTCAAGAGTCTTTTCCAACACCAGAGTTCAAAAGCATCAATTCTTCGGTGCTCAGCCTTCTTCACAGTCCAACTCTCACATCCATATGTGACTACTGGAAAAACAATAGCCTGGACTAGATGGACCTTTGTCAGCAAAATAATGTCTCTGCTGTTGAATATGCTATCTAGATTGGTCGTAACTTTTCTTCCAAGGAGCAAGCGTCTTTTAATTTCACGGCTGCAGTCACCATCTGCAGTGATTTTGGAGCTCAGAAAAATAAAGTCTGACACTGTTTCCACTGTTTCCCCATCTATTTCCCATGAAGTGATGGGACCATATGCCATGATCTTTGTTTTCTGAAGGGTGAGCTTTAAGCCAACTTTTTCACTCTCCTCTTTTACTTTCATCAAGAGGCTTTTTAGTTCCTCTTCACTTTCTGCCATAAGGGTGGTGTCATCTGCATATCTGAGGTTTTTGATATTTCTC
>SJYF01000322.1:11372182-11383016 GCA_006410515.1 Procapra przewalskii
TTCGTAGTGATGCTTTCTAAGGCCCACTTGACTTCACATTCCAGGATGTCTGGCTCTAGGTGAGTGATCACACCATCATGATTATCTTGGTCATGAAGCTTTTTTTGGTACAGTTCTTCTGTGTATTCTTGCACCTCTTAATATCTTCTGCTTCTGCAAGGTTCATACCATTTCTGTCCTTTACTGAACCCATATTTGCATGAAATGTTCCCTTGGTATCTCTAATTTTCTTGAAGACATCTCTATTCTTTCCCATTCTGTTGTTTTCCTCTATTTCTTAGCATTGATCGCTGAGGAAAGCTTTCTTATCTCTCCTCATTGGGCTATGTTAAAATTTTTAAATTGGCTCAAACTGTGAATGAATTGTTCAAAGAAGAGGGAAAGATGATCAGTGATGTTAGCAATCAGGAAAATAAAAATGATAGCAGTGAGGTGCCATCTCACAGCCACCTGATTTTAAAATCCCCAAATTTAAAACTCCAATCAAGACCTAAAGTTGGGCAGAATGTGGAGTTAACAGAACACTTTCACACTCTTTCTAGGGTGGGACTTGCACTGGCCAATCTGGAAAACCATGTGTCATTTCTCCTTCAGTTGAAAATATGCATACCCATTGGCCAGCCTGGTCTGCTTAAATGTCCTAGATATAGTTATATTCAGATGTGCATCAAGGAATGTATACACAGTGGAAATCTAGAGCAAAAAAATTAACAGTGATCTCAACTAAAGATAATAATGATTGTCTAATTCTTGGTAAATTTAATTTAAATAAAACTAATGTTAATCTAAGCAATGCCAAAGAATTCTCAAACTACCACACAATTGCACTCATCTCACACGCTAGTAAAATAATGCTCAAAATTCTCCAAGCCAGGCTTCAGCAATATGTGAACCGTGAACTTCCAGATGTCCAACCTGGTTTTAGAAAAGGCAGAGGAACCAAAGATCAAATTGCCAACATTCACTGGATCATCGAAAAAGCAAGAGAGTTCCAGAAAAACATCTATTTCTGCTTCATTGACTATGCCAAAGCCTTTGACTGTGTGGATCACAATAAACTGTGGAAAATTCTTCAAGAGATGGGAATACCAGACCACCTGACCTGCCTCTTGAGAAACCTATATGCAGGTCAGGAAGCAAATGTTAGAACTGGACATGGAACAACAGACTGGTTCCAAATAGGAAAAGGAATATGTCAAGGCTGTATATTGTCATCCTGCTTATATAACTTATATGCAGGGTACATCATGAGGAACCCTGGGCTGGAAGAAGCACAAGCTGGCATCAATATTGCTGGAAGAAATATCAATAACTCTAACCTCAGATATGCAGATGACACCACCCTTACGGCAGAAAGTGAAGAAGAACTAAAAAGCCTTTTGATGAAAGTGAAAGAGGAGAGTAAAACAGTTGGCTTAAAGCTCACCATTCAGAAAACGAAGACCATGGCATCTGGTCCCATCACTTCATGGGAAATAGATGGGGAAACAGTGGAAACAGTGGCAGACTTTATTTTTGGGGGCTCCAAAAATCATTGCAGATGGTGATTGCAGCCATGAAATTAAAAGACGCTTACTCCTTGGCAGGAAAAATATGACCAACCTAGATATCATATTCAAAAAGCAGAGACATTACTTTGCCAACTAAGGTCTGTCTAGTCAAGGCTATGGTTTTTCCAGTAGTCTTGTATGGATGTGAGAGTTGGACTGTGAAGAAGGCTGAGCACCGAAGAATTGATGCTTTTGAACTGTGGTGTTGGAGAAGACTCTTGAGAGTCCTTTGGACTGCAAGGAGATCCAACTAGTCCATTCTAAAGGAGATCAGTTCTGGGTGTTCTTTGGAAGGACTGATTCTGAAGCTGAAAATTCCCAGACTTTGGCCACCTCACATGAAGATTTGACTCATTGGAAAAGACCCTGGTGCTGGAAGGGATTGGAGGCAGGAGAAGGGGATGACTGAGAATGAGATGGCCGGAAGGCATCACCAACTCGATAGTCATGAGTTTGAGTAAACAGGAGTTGGTGATGGACAGTGAGGCCTGGCATGCCGCAGTCCATGGGGTCGCAAAGAGTTGGACATGACTGAGCGACTGAACTGAGCTGAACTGAACTGAACTGAAGAAATGTGAATTACAACATAAAAATTTATTGTCAATGTTGAAAATAGTAAAGTGAAAAAACCATAAAGCAAGATAATATGATAAAGTATATATCATAAATATAATTTCCTGCAAAGCTTTGATAATTTTTTAAACTGAGTGGCTTTTAATTTTGTTCATTTTAATCCTAGCTCTACTTGAATTATCAGTTCAGTTCCATTCAGTCGCTCAGTCATGTCTGACTCTTTGTGACCCCATGGACTGCAGCACGCCAGGCCACCCTGTCCATCACCAACTCCTGGAGCTTGCTCAGACTCATGTCCCTGGAGTCGGTGATGCCATTCAACCATCTCATTCTCTGTCATCCCCTTCTCCTCCCACCTTCAATCTTTCCCAGAATCAGGGTCTTTTCAAATGAGTCAATTCTTCACATCAGGTGGCCAAAGTATTGGAGTTTCAGCTTCAACATCAGTCCTTCCTATGAATATTCGGGACTGATTTCCTTTAGGATGGACTGGTTGGATCTCCTTGCAGTCCAAGGGACTCTCAAGAGTCTTCTCCAACATCACAGTTCAAAAGCATCAGCTCTTTAGTGCTCGCTTTCTTTATAGTCCAGGTCTCACATCCATACATGACATCCATACATGACTAGTCAAACCATTGCTTTGACTAGATGGACCTTTGTTGGTAAAGTAATGTCTCTGCTTTTTAATATGATGTCTAAGTTGGTCATAGCTTTTCTTCCAAGGAGCAAGCGTCTTTTAATTTCATGGCTGCCGTCACCATCTGCAGTGATTTTTGAGCCCAAGAAAAGAAATTTTCTCACTGTTTCGATTGTTTCCACATCTATTTGCCATGAAGTGATGGGACCAGAAATGTAATCAATACATGAAAATAAAAGACTCTGACTGTGCTGCTGCTGCTGCTGCTAAGTCGCTTCAGTTGTATCCAATTCTATCAACCCCATAGATGGCCTCCTACCAGGCTCCTCTGTCCCTGGAATTCTCCAGGCAAGAACACAGGAGTGGGTTGCCATTTCCCTCTCCAATGCAGTGTGTTAAGTGATTAACTGAGAGTTAAGTATTAACTGATAGTAATTTGAAGAGAATTTAAAAGAAAGGAAAAAGCAAGCAAGAAGGAGGAAAGGACAAAGAGAGAGAGACTGAAGGAAGAAAGACAAGCAGAGAACACAAAGCCACCTTCAGGCCCCAGCCCTGAGTGCAGCCCTCCCAGGGGAGGAAGCTCCAGTGCCTTCTTGGAGCCCTGACCTCTGCTTCTGAGCAGCCGAGTGCTGGGAGGCAAGCTGAGTGACTCAGATGCTCAGTGCATCAGCTGGTCCCTGGAAAGGAAAACCTGCAGCTAGGTATTCAGAGCCTGCCTGTTAAGTTGCTTCAGTTCTGTCTGACTCTTCCCAATCCCATGGACAGTAGCCAGCCAGGCTCCTCTGTCCATGGGTTTCTCCAGGCAAGAACACTCCTCCATGGGACCTTCTTGTCCCAGGATTTAAACCCCTGTCTCATACCTTGCAGGCAGATTCTTTACCACTGAGCCACTGGAGAAGCCCGCAGGTGTTCAGAGGAGCCCCCTTTTTTCTGCTTTCAAGGTGTTTCTTCAGCAGTATGCTAATAATAAAGTACAGCTTACAAAAAAGTAGAAACTTCAACTTTTAATATTAATTATTCATAATATAACTTTTTTCCAAACAATGAGTCCTTCAAAAAATGGATTCCATTTTTCTAAGAGGTGAGGTTCAAATCATATCTGATATTTTCCTAGCACAAGACTTTACATCTCTCTAACATTAGATTCTGTCTCTTCCCAAATCCTCTCCTTGGCTAGTAAGTATTCTCCCCCTCCACCTTGAGACAGTAATCAAATTCACAAATGGAATGATTTTTAAAGCTGCGTGAAAGGGCAATGAGATAAGCCAGTCATTCACTGTTTCTTTCCAAGCACAGTTTTGGTTTCCAGGCAGGAGAGACATTAATATGGGCAGAAAACTAATCTGTAACCCAAACCTTTTAATAAATAAAGAGAACAGCTTTCAAAGAGCAGACAAAATGCGCTGACCTTTCTTGCGTCTATTTGTAAATGCAATATTACTTATGACACTCAGTTTTGTAACCAGCATGGCTGGTTTCTCACCTTGAAGATCATCTATCCTAGGGCCCCGTTCCGTTCGGCTGACTTTAAGACAGTGATTGGAAAGCCAGCAGAGTCCGCTATGTCTCATGGTTTGGAACAGTCACATCTGTTATAAAATTGTGACAATGAATACATTACTCACAGGTTCTGTTTTTAATTTTTTATAAGTCATAAATAATGCACTTTAGAAATGAAGTCATGTATAGTAGGCATTTTAAGAATGAAAGGGAGAAAGAGAAGGGGGAGAAGAAGAGAGAAGGAGGAGTAGGAAGGAAGGATGGAGATGAGGAAGGAAATAAGACATTTCAGTTAAAATTTAAAACTGAAGCCTAGATGTTAAAATATTAAATGAAGATGCTGCTGTGTAGCACAGGGAACTCTGTTCAATGTTACGTGGTGGCTTGGATGGGAGAGGGGTTTCAGGGTCATGTATATGTATGACTGAGTCACTCTGCTGCCCACCAGAAACTATCACAACATTGTTAATCAGCTATACTCCAACTTAAAATAAAGATAAAAAAAAATGATTTTTGCATATGGATGTAATGTTATTAAACAACAGTGGAAACTTTTGTTTCTCGTTGCTCTCCAAATTTGTTGTTCAGCGGCTCAGTCATGTCAACTCTTTGCAACCCCATGGACTGCAGCATGCCAGGCTTCCCTGTTCTTCACCATCTCCCTGAGTTTTCTCAAACTCATGTCCATTGAGCTGGCGATGCCATCCAGCCATCTCATCCTCTGTCACTTCCTTCTCCTCATTCCCTCAATCATCCCCAGCATCAGGGTCTTTTCCAGTGAGTCAGCTCTTTGCATCAGGTGGCCAAAGTAATGGAATTTCAGCTTCAACAACAGTCCTTCCAATGAATATTCAGGGTTGATTTCCTTTAATATTAACTGGTTTAATCTTGCAGTCCAAGAGACTCTCGAGAGTCTTCTCCAGCACCACAGTTCAAAAGCATCAATTCTTCAGCACTCAGCCTTCTTTATGGTCCAACTCTCACATCTGTACATGACTATTGGAAAAACCATAGCTTTGACTATGGGGTTTTTGTCAGCAAAGTGGTATCTCTGCTTTTTAGATTTCTCGTAGCTTTTCTTCCAAGGAGCAAACTGGTTGATAAATGCATCTCAGAAAATATTAAGACAGGTGGGGTGTTTGATGTGGATGCATGAGTGTGTATGTGTGTGTTTATCTATACTTTTTTTCCCCTAATATATAGAATTCTTAGAGGACCAGACATTTAGCCAAATATCTTAACTAGATTTTTCATAAAGCTTTGTGACTTCATTGAGCTACAGTTAGATAGAGCTGCTAGAAAATACTTTTTCCTCCCAGTATCACTTGTATAAAATAGAGAAATGGCAACTCACCAGCCTTTTTATGCAGCTTGGCTATGATTCAATAGTTCAAAATGTCCTTATTTCACACTGGCCTGAGGCAAGTCTAGCTAAAACCAAGACATTGGGGAGCCAAGTGCCATGACACTACACAAACTCTGAAGCTCACTGCTTACCTTTTTTCCGTTTTGGATCCCAGACGTGCACTTCTTTCTAGACTGTCTACAATCAAGCTGAGGATTTTTATTTTTTTTGCCTTTGGGGGTATTCTGTAAGCTTGGTGCTTGCTGGCAACAGTCACCTGGGAGAGTGAGGAGCACGCCGATAGGAGGGAGGGCTGTGCTGATCTTGCAAGATGGGGCTGAGTCAGTGCTCTGCACATGGCCAGAGATGAACCTGGAACTTTATAGCAGAAAACTTCCTGCCATCCTAGGCCTCAAGAGAAAGAAATCAGACTCTATTTTTAGAAATTAAAATATAAAGAGAATGTCTTAATAAAAAAGACATTGAAAATTGCCTTCTTTTTATCATATTTTCATTTCTAGCGTCTATAGATGGAGATAGAACATTGGGTATGGAGGAGCGCTTATTGGTTCCTAGCAAACAAAAATCACCCTTTTCAAGAGATCTTAGGTGGGCCATGAAGTTGGCAAACGGGTTTTCTCAAACAGAAGATGTGGCACACGCTGGTGAGATGAGATTGTCAAAACTGAAACTACCTGGAAAAATCTAAGTAATACAGTCTTTTATTTTGGGCTCCTCAGAGGCAGACTCAGAGACAAGATCTGAATGCAGAGTTTACTCAGAAGGTGAAACAAGGAAATGCTGATGGGAATGGAACACAGGGAAGGATGGAAACCCATAGATGGTGGAAAAGTGGAAACAGTGACAGATTTTATTTTCTTGGGCTCCAAAACTACTGTAGACAGTGACTGCAGCCACAAAATTAAAAGACACTTGCTCCTTGGAAGAAAATCTATGACAAACTGAGACAGTGTATTAAAAAGCAGAGACATCATTTTGCCAACAAAGGTCCGCATAGTCAAAGCTATGGTTTTTCCAGTAGTCATGTATGGGTGTGAGAACTGCACCGTAAAGAAGGCTGAGTGTCAAAGAACTGATGCTTTCAAATTGTGGTGCTAGAAAAGACTCTTGAGAGTCTCTTGGAAAGCAAGGAGATCAAACCAATCAATCCTAAAGGAAATCGACCCTGAATATTCATTAGAAGGGCTGATGAAGCTGAAGTGCCAATACTTTGGCCACTTGATGTGGAGAGTCGACTCATTGGAAAAGAGACCCTGATGCTGGGAAAGATTGAGGGCAGAAGGTGAAGAAGGCAACTAAGGATGAGATGGTTGGATGACATCACTGACTCAATGGACTTGAGTTTGAGCAAACTTGGGAGATAATGAAGGTCAGAGAAGCTTGGCATGCAGTCAGACTTAACTTCAGTTCAGTCGCTCAGTTTTGCAAACCCATGGACTGCAGCACACCAGGCCTCCCTGTCCATCACCAGCTCCTGGAATTTACCTAAACTCATGCCCATTGAGTCAGTGATGCCGTCCGACCATCTCATCCTCTGTTGTCCCCTTCTCCTCCTGCCTTCAATCTTTCCCACCATCAGGGTCTTTTCCAGTGGGTTGGCTCTTCACATCAGATGGCCAAAGTATTGGAATTTCAGCTTCAGTGACCTTCAACATCAGTCCTCCCAATGAACATTCAGGACTGGTTTCCTTCAGGATGGACTGGTTGGATCTCCCTGTAGTCTAAGGGACTTCCAAGAGTCTTCTCCAACACCACAGTTCAAAAGCATCAGTTCTTCGGTGCTCAGCTTTCTTTATAGTCCAGCTCTCACATCCATACATGACTACTGAAAAAAGCATAGCCTTGACTAGATGGACCTTTGTTGGCAAAGTAATGTCTCTGCTTTTTAATATGCTATCTAGGTTGGTCATGGCTGCAGTCACCATCTGCAGTGATTTTGGAGCCCAAGAAAATAAAGTCTGCCACTGTTTCTACTGTTTCTCCATCTATTTGCCATGAAGTGATGGGACTGGATGCCAAGATCTTAGTTTTCTCAATGTTGAGCTTTAAGCCAACTTTTTCACTGTCCTCTTTCACTTTCATCAAGAGGCTCTTTAGTTCCTCTTCACTTTCTGCCATAAGGGTGGTGTCATCTGCATATTTGAGGTTATTGATATTTCTCCCGATATAACTTAGGGACTGAAAAACAGCAAAAGTCTTCCGGCCACTAAAGGGCAGCAGAAAGCACTCCTGAGAGAGTGAGATGGTGGGGGTGTTGATCCACCAGTTGCCTCGTTGCTTCCTTGGTCTTCATTGGTTGAGGGCTGCCTCCAGGAGTTGATCTTGCCAGCACTCTAGATTGCCCTGAGAAAGAACTGAGAGTCAAGGGTGTTCCTATATCAGAAAAAACTTCTCGGCAGCACTGTCACAAGTATTCACGAAAGCTGCAATGAGGGGCAGGAGTATGGGAGAGGCACAGACTGCAGAGCTGCACACAGTTACTGCTCACCTAGTGGAGGTCACTGGCCAGGTGACAAGACAACGCTCAGGAGGCTTCTCCTCCCCCCCTTGCTCACCTTCCATGTTCCGTTTGGACCACATGTTCAGCACTTTGACTATGCCTGGCACTGAGGAGTTCAAACCAAGCTGTTGAACAAATGAATGAGTGAAGAACTGACTTTTATATAAGCCTAGATGACTCAACTTTGCTTCCTGATTTCTTTTTTTCTTTTTTTCCACTTGCAATCCAATGAAGAGGCTGTAATTTCAGTTCAACCTGGGCTTCTTAGGTGCTGCAGTGTAAAGAATCCGTCTAACAATGCAGGAGACATGGGTTCAATCCTGGGTCAGGAAGATCCCTTGGAGAAGGAAATAGCAACCCACCCCAGTATTCTTGCCTGGAAAATCCCATGGACAGAGTAGCCTAGTGGCTACAGTCCATGGGATCACAAAACAGTCGGACACAACTTAGCAACTAAACAACAACAACAAAGGGGTGATATATACCCTTCCAACAAGGAAGGGTTTTCTCAATACTCGAAACTTTCTAACCAGCAGGATCTCATCCAAGAGTCTGCTAAAATCACGTTTCCTTTGGAGGGACCCATCATCCCAGGATGAGGTCTTTAGGCGCATGAGGTACCAAATATGCAGACCCCAAGGAGCTTTCTAAGACTGCCCTGCACCCCTGGGGAAGTAGTCCAATTGGCGCACACTGGCGCCTGAACAAATGACCCAGAAATTGACTGCCTTCAGTGCAAACTAATTTAATCTGCTCAGAATGTAGCCTTCTTGGCAAAGCTGCACTTCCCCAGAGGAGAAAAAGTGAATTAAACAGCAGTTTCCACCAGGTACACAGCCTTCCTGCTCCAGGAAAAAGTCTGCAGGCTGATCATCAGAAATGAAGGGATTGGTTTTACATACTTGGCAAAGAGCTCACTGTTTGCCTTGGCTCCCCAAAAGATATCAGCGATGGCAGCTGCAGAGAAAAGTGACAGGGAGTCACCCATTCTCCAGGAGCTGAGGGACTGTCCCCAAGACACTCCTCTGATCCTTCAGACTCCAGGCAGCTCTGGGCTCCCAAGATTCCATGGAAACAGTCCCCTGATGCCAGTGCGTCCAGGTGTTGCTTACAGTCTTCACTCCCCACCTAGAGTAATCTCTGCTTTTGTTTTGTTCTGCACGGAAAATGTCTAGAATTAGCATCATGCTTCTTCATACACTCCCAGAAACTGACACAAAATCGCAAGGTGGCTGAAGGCTGTGAGCTGGACCGTGGAAGCTGATGAGAGATGTTTCAGTTCAGCTCAGTTCAGTTCAGTCACTCAGTCATGTCTGATTCTTCACAACCCTGTGTACCAGAGCACGCCAGTCCTCCCTGTCCATCACCAACTCCCAGAGTTTACTCAAACTTGTCTCGATTGAGTCAGTGATGCCACCCAACCATCTCATCCTCTCTTGTCCCCTTCTCCTCCTGCCTTCAATCTTTCCCAGCATCAGGGTCTTTTCAAATGAGTCAGCTCTTCACATAAGGTGGCCAAGGTATTGGAGTTTCAGCTTCAGCGTCAGTCCTTCCAATGAATACTCAGGACTGATCTTTAGGATGGACTGGTTGGATCTCCTTGCTGTCCAAGGAACTCTCAAGAGTCTTCTTCCAACACCACAGTTCAAAAGCATCAATTCTTTGGTGCTTACTTTCTTTATAGTCCAACTCTCACATCCATACATGACTACTAGAAAAACCGCAGCCTTGATGAGACAGACTTTTGTCAGCAAAGTAATGTCTCTGCTTTTTAATATGCTGTCTAGGTTGGTCATAACCTTCCTTCCAAGGAGCAAGCATCTTTTAATTTCATGGCTGCAGTCACCATCAGCAGTGGTTTTGCAGCCCCCAAAAATAAAGTCAGTCACTGTTTCCACTGTTTCCCCATCTATTTGCCATGAAGTGATGGGACCAGATGCCATGATCTTCGTTTTCTGAATATTGAGCTTTAAGCCAACTTTTTCACTCTGTCTCAGTGACCCCAAAATGGACAGAAATTGAGTAAGGGTGATTGGAAAGCAACCAGAAGCTGATCCATTGGCTTTGGACATGTCATTATTTCAGAGACTGTCTGCCTCTCTTTTCTGTTTGCTTTAGGAAGAAAAACAGTAAACTGGTATTAGTCCCTTGAAGGTATACACTTTGTTTAGGATTATTTTAAGCTGTGGTAAAAACCATATAAATTTTACCATCTTTCCAATTTTTAAGTGTACAGTTTAGTAGTATTAAAGGGCTCCCCTGGTGGCTCAGGTGGTAAAGAATCCGCCTGCAATGCAGGAGACCCAGGCTCAATCCCTGGGTCAGGAAGATACCCTGGAGAAGGCAATGGCTATCCACTCCAGTATTCTTGCCTGGAGAATCCCATGGACAAGCCATGGTGTCACAGAGTTGGACACAACTGAGCGTCTAAGACTTAGTAGTATTAAACATATTCTCATTGTTTGAAACAGACTTCAGAATGTTTTACCTTGTAATATCGAAACTCTGTACCCTATAAACAAGCACTCTTCTTTCTGTCTCTAAGACTGAGTCTTCTGCTGCTGCTAAGTTGCTTCAGTCATGTCCGACTCTGTGCGACCCAATAGACGGCGGCCCACCAGGCTTCCCCGTCCCTGGGATTCTCCAGGCAAGAACACTGGAGTGGGTTGCCATTTCCTTCTCCAATGCATGAAAGTGAAAAGTGAAAG
>SJYF01000322.1:11406542-11430260 GCA_006410515.1 Procapra przewalskii
AGATCTTTCTTCTGAGTGCTGCTCTGGGATGCTGCCCAAAACCGATGTTTCTGAAGAATTCTCTTGCCAGGTTGAGCAACAGCCAGGCTCCTTTTTGGAACTGGGTGAACCGGCCTAATCAAAAACAGGCCCATCTCCTCCAGCAGCCAGTTCTGCCGAGGCCAGGGGGAAACCCTGACTTAAGGCTCCCGCCTGCTGCCTGGTGACCCCCAGACGGTGCTTGGGTTTGCCATCACTGGTAAAGCCTCCAGGTCCGCATGAGCGAAAAAAGATGCCGTTGGCTTACAAATCGCTGCGCCGGTGGTGTGTCGAGCAGGTGGTTTTTAAAGGCTCCTCTCTCTGATGATTAATGCAGAATGATGTCCTGCTAACAAATTCAGAGGTTCTTGTGCCGACACTCAAGTGCAGCGCCTGGCCTTCGTAACCCAGCTGCTGGCAGGGTGTCCATCTCTGAGTGCAAAGAGAGAATCCTCTGAACTCATCCTGTGAACCTCTCTGTGGGCTGCAGAATCCCTGGGTCTGAACAGAAAAGGTTCAGAACACCTTCCCTGGCTAGGCAACTCTTGCACGGCGGGCGGACAAAAGTTCTCAGTCCCGCTTCACAGATACCCGGAATTCACAAAACCTGAGGACTTCTCTCACTCAACTTTCAACTGAAAGTTCAAACACTAAACAACAGAGGCTCACAGAGCGATGGATCAGGACCTGGCACCAGAAGTAGATACGTGTCATGAATTCCTCCTGAAACTCCATCATTTGCAGACCTCTGAGAGCCCATGGGTCTGTTTTCTGTGGTTCATACTCGTTGACTTCACAGCATGAAGTCTCAGATTGTTCCAAGATGAATGAATGAAAAGCTCAAATGGGCTGGCTTATGTGAACAGTTCATTCTAGATCCTTCTTTTTTTATTTTTAGTTTTTTGTATTTCTTCCTATTTTTTACTCTCTAGCATATCTAGTAAAGGAAGCATGGAAAGAAAAAAGGCTGGTGGGAAAATCATATCAAGTGATAATGACACGTCCTGGTGGAAAAAGTTCTGGGGCGAACAGATTCAGGGTTTAACTGTTAAGCTAACACGAGATTACCTATCCTAACAAGATTTAAGCATCTTGTTTTTCTAAATGCTCTTTCATTGGTGTTAAAACAGGGGGAAATATGACATCTAACCTTTTTTTCCTGAGAAAATAATCACCATCCTCCACACTTTGCCAACAAAAATCCTTTTTTTGTTTTTTTCCATTTATTACAGGAGTTACAGTATCTGCGACTTGGGAAAACCACCACTCTAGCTGGGGGGTGTTTGGTTTCGTCTTTGGCCCTTGGCCTTTTTGTGCGTGAGAGACGTGTCCACATGTAAGTGTGTGTGTGTTCGTGTGTGTTGTGTGTGTGTGTGTGTGTTAATTTAAGCTGAGGACCCTAAGATATAAGAAATCATCGTTGTTTGCAGGGAATGCATTCTTCATCTTTATTCTCCGAACCTTTCATAGTTTTGTGTTTTTCATTAATGACAAATATCATATGATATCACTCACATACAGAATCTTAAAAATGGATTCATATGAACTTATGTAGAAACAGAAATAGATCCACAGACATAGGAAACAAACTCTGGTTTCCAACGTAGAAGGCAAGGAGAGATAAATTAGAAGGTTGGGATTAACAAATACACACTACTATATACAAAGTAGATAAACAACAGAGACCTACTGTATAGCACAGGAAACTCTACTTAATATCTTGTAAAAACCATAATGAAAGAAATCTGAAAAATATTATACACGTGTGTATATAACTAAATCACTTTGCTGTACTCTTAAAACTAACACAACATTGTAAATCAACTATGTGTGTGCTCAGGCACTCAGTCGTGTCCGACTCTTTGCAACTCTGTAGACTGTAGCCCACCAGGCTCCTCTGTCCATGGAGTTCTCCAGGCAAGAATCCTGGCACGGGTTGCCATTTCCTTCTCTAGATCTTCCATCAACTATACTCCAATTAAATAATAAGTAAATAATAAAACATCAACAATCTATTATTTTTAGAAAATTGTTTGGATTTGTTCACTGGAAGATTGGAAATATTTTAAAAGCCACCAAAACCATCCTGTGTTTTCTGTGGTGGCTGATTGCTCTTTGCAGAGCCCTGTGGAATATTTTCCTGCTATCACAGGGGAACAGCACACTCCAGGGTGGATTCTGTTTTCTGTGCCTAAAAATCTCTATCTCCTCTTCCCAGAAGCAGGAACACAAATGAAGTTCCATGTCCTTCTGGTTGAACACTTAATGGAATTAAATATATATATATATATATATATAACGTTTGTGTATGGAAATAGGCATATACACACAAACAAATGAATACAAGTAAAACTGAAGAAATCTAAGTGAGATCAGCAGATCGTATCTGTTTCATTCCTGGTTGTGATATTATGCCATTGTTTTATGAGATGTTGCCTTTGGGATAAATGGTAATAATTACATGGGACCCCTCTGTATTTTTTTTAATATAATTGAATGTGAATGTATATCTCAAAGTTTCACTAATTATAAAAAATTTAGAAAAGTAACAAGAGAAGAAATCCACATATTACTTTAAAAAGATATTCAACATTTGTATTTTAAAAACAATCAAAAGTATTTAAAAGCCAAAGTGGTCTTTTAAAAATCTTTATTTTATAAATTATTCGTTATCGCACCTAAAAAATGTAAGAAAACAGACACAGTGTACTTCAGTGTGTTAGTTCAGAGCTTGAAATATTTTTTGGTTGATTAAACCAACAATCTAAATTCTAGTGAAAAATATGAAGGTAAGTTGTTAGTTGTTTTGTGTAGTTTAATGCATTTTATTCTCATGGACAGCATCTAGGTAAAACTGAAAATTTTGTAACTTTGGATGGAAAAAATGTTGAGATTAGATGATTGCATTTACCATAATTGCTTTTTAAAAGAGCCTTTCCTTTTTGCAAAAACAATATTTGCTTTTCAGGGGTGAGAGGCAGTTTTTAAGAATAATCGTAATGCTTCAGAATAAAATGTGAGCTTGAGATGAAAAGACACAGTTACACATTTACCCAACTAACTATGTTGGCTATTGCAGAGGATGAAGAGGTTGAACTTTCCTGGTGGCTTAGACAGTAACGTGTCTGCCTACAATGAGGGAGACCTGGGTTCAATCCTTGGGTTGAGAAGATCTCCTGGAGAAGGAAATGGCAACCCACTCCAATATTCTTGCCTGGAAAATCCCATGGACAGAGGAGCCTGGTAGGCTACCATCCATGGAGTCACAAAGAGTCGGACACGACAGAGTGACTTCAATTTAACTTTCACTTTCTTTCTTTATATAGAGCTCTCTGTCAAACTCTTATCAGTTTACTTAGATGATACTTTAAAGTTGCTTTATTTTGGGATAAAGGAATTATATATGTGTATGTATATACATACATACACACATATATTATCATGCAAGATGAACTTGAAAGAAAGAAACAGAGATCCTATGAGACCCCTCTGTCAGTTTCCCCTAAGGATGGCATTTTGCATAACAAAGAACAATGTCACAACTTTAAATGGACATCGATACAATCTGCTGACCTTATTGGCCAATGATGCTTTTTAAAGCTAATAAAGCTATAGTTTGATGGTTACCGAATTAGCAGATGACTATCACCATATTTTCAAAAGAACACCCCCTACACCTTCTTGCATTAGCTATTTCTAGAGTTTGATTCTAATCTTACAGGTTCAAGAGGTTTTTTTTCTTTTCTTAGTCTTGCTCTTCCTACCTTTGGCTTAGTCTCAGCTTAAAAAAAAAAAAAGATCACAGGCCATTATAGAAACAAAAGACTTCAGATATTTTCTGATATTTGTTTATGCCAGTATCAAGCTGAGAGAGGGATTATTTGTAGCGACATTGTTAGAGACCAAACTTCACGGAAGAGGAATAATTAAATCCCTAGTGAAAGTTATTTTACCACCTAACAGCTTCTCAAAGACTTGGGGATTTATTAAATCCATCCTACAGCACAGCAAATCTACACGGACGACCTGAACTTGAGATTTGATTCTGATGTGCTATTTTGTAGGGTTTGGAGAAAGCAGTAGTGTTGAAAGAAAAGGGTTTCCCTTTAGAATGAAGTATTTTCCTTAAGAAAATGGCTTGGAGCAGAAGACTGGCTTTCATTTCCATCCAATCCAGATTGGCCTGTAAGCTGCAGTCCCAGGTGATAGTGGCCCTCCACATGACCGCCTGATCCCTCAGTCAGAGTGCGTGGCACTTGACTGTGTTAAGTGGAAAAAACATTTACAGAAGGGGAAGGAATGAGGTGGAGAGGTAAGAAAGGGCTCACTTCAAGCGAGTGCAGTGGTAAACCTTGAAGGGTTTCAAGCAACAGATGACATAGTGACCTGGGTTGGGCTCATGATGAATGGGAGGAGGCAAGAGAAGAGAATGGACAGGGATGTCAGCCCGGAAGCAGTTGCAGCAGTCCAGCTGAGAGATGCTGGCTGGGTTGATGTGATGTCCGTGGAGGAGGGGGAGGAAAAGTGGACAAATCTGGGATACATTTTGGTGGTCAGACCTCTTCGATGTGGTGACAGAATGAGAGAATAATAGAAGATGATGTTAAAACGTGTCTCTGGGTTTCTTATGAGAAGGATGGGGGGATAAAAATGAAGTGCCCTTAAAGGGACAGAAATAAAAACGAAAGGAAGGACTCATTCTGGTGGGAAAAATCAGAGTTCAGCTTTGAGGTGCCCAAAGGAACTGTCCTGTGGAGACGTCAAGTCCAAAGTTGTAGGAGTAGCAAGGAATGAAGTCCGTGTCAAAGAGGAAACTAGGGAGAGAGTGAGGGCTAGGTTGCCACCTTACCCGAAGACAAGCCCCCTTTCATGGGTCTGGGGGGAAGGGGTGTGCCGAGTAGGGGTGGGGAAGAAGAGAGGGTGCATAATGTCCTGACTTCTTTGTTCAAGGTAGGACAAAGCTGTCTCAGCTCCAGGGCTTCCTGTAAGAGAGACACTAACGTCACAGTTCAACTCCTTCCTTTGCCCTGTCTTCCTTCCCTCCTCGCGGTGTTGATCTTGGGAGCCCTTCTCAATAAATTGTTAGTACACAATCTCAGCACACAAACCAGAGAGAATCTTAATCTTGCCCAAGGAAAGAGACCTACAGCAAATCTCTTGTAAAACATGATCTGAAACAAAAGGTCATACAGAAAATGTGATTCCAAAGAGTTTGTGTGCTTTAAGTTATAATTTTTGATATCTGCTGAAAGAAATCTGGGAAGGATTAGGGGCAGGAGGAAAAGGGGACCACAGAGGATGAGATGGCTGGATGGCATCACCGACTCGATGGACGTGAGTCTGCGTGAACTTTGGGAGTTGGTGATGGACAGGGAGGCCTGGCGTGCTGCAATTCATGGGGTCGCAAAGAGTCGGACATGACTGAGCGACTGAACTGAACTGAAAGAAATCATTCAAAATGTCATCTATAAACTCACCAAAATTAAGTGTGAGGTGGGGTGGGGGGAAGGTTCAAGAGGGAGGGGATATATGTATACTTATGGCTGATTCATCCTGTTGTATGGCAGAAGCCAACACAATATTGTAAAGCAATCATCCTCCAATTAAAAGTTTAAAAAATAAAAATAATGTCACCTGTGAGCTCATCAAAGTTATACAGAGTTAATTCAAATTTTGATCATTGTATTAGAGGATAAGACACTATATTTATTAAGCATTACACTTGTGATGGGCTTTCCTGGTGGCTCAGACAGTAAAGAATCCGCCTGCAATGTAGGAGACCTGGATTTGATCCGTGGGTCAGGAAGATTCCCTGGAGAAGAGAATGGCAACCGGCTCCAATATTCTTGCCTAAAGAATTCCATGGACAGAGGAGCCTGGTGGGCAATATTCCAATGGGGTTCTCAAAGAGTCAGATACGACTGAGTGACTAATACTTTTACTCACATTTCACACTTATGACAATTATTTCGTTGTGTGTTCACTGATTTTTTTCTGACACATCTTTCTACTAATAAGTAAAAACACAATAAGAAAATTGTTAGCTTATTATATAATACCCTGATGGAAATTTTAGTATAATTGAATTTCTGTTTTCTCTTGAGACACAAATACTATGAATGTTTCATAGATTATGTAAATGGAACAGTGAAAGCCATTTGCAAGTCATGCCATTTATTTTAACCTCCTTTCTTACAGAGAGAAGCAAAAAAGACATAGGCCTTGTTGAAATGGAAAAGGTGGGATTTTGTGCTGTCTCTCAAGAATAGGTTTGGGGTGGGGGTACAATGTGGAAGTCAACTTCTTCTCCTTCTGATGTGAGAGTAAAATCCAGTGAGAATGAAGGCTGGCTTGGGGCAGAACCAGATGCATGTTATTAACACAAATGCAACCTTGGGTTAAATGGTGTCCTCAGCCTTGTTCCATCTACTCGAGGTTGAATACACCACATCTAGGTCACAACTTTCCCAAGGCTTAAAGCGCTCACATGGTTGGTGATTGCTTCTGATTTCAAAACTAACTGATGAACTAAGATGAACATGAGAACCATGCTCCTGCCCCCGACTCCCCAAATAAGTTCTAGCCAATTTGATAAGCAAATCATGTTTTTATCCTGTTGGAGGGAAGGGGGTTTAACTTCCAAACTGCTGAAGGGCGGGCTGTTTGTTAATTTCCTAAAAAGAAAACCAGCACTAAACTATTTTAAAGCTTTATTTGGTTTAAGTTTCACATGGAAATAGGCACGTTTCTCATGAATTGATGCATTGTGTTTACAAGTTTCATCCTTGGAATGCAACCAGTTGAACTAGTTATTTTTAACCCAGAGAATGTCATGCAAAGCCCAATACTCATGCAAACAAAGGAGGCAAGCAAATGCTCCCAAGTATGCTGACAATTTAGCTCTTCTCCTACATAAGGCGACAACCTTTAACTTGAGAAAGAAGTCCCAGAGATCATAAATACTGTTGCACAAACATAAGGCAATGTTTGGTTTAAGTACTTACGTAGCTTATCAAAAGTTCTGTACCATCGACAGAGTTTTGTTGTGCTCTAAACAAAAAATCTATTGCTTCATAGTCCTGGTCTTCCCCCAAGTTATTAGAAAAAAATTAGGTAGCAAACTGAGCACATTTCTACGGAGTAGCAGCAGAGAAACTTATGGTAATGCCAAAGGAAATTTTGGAAATTCGTTGTTGGGGACCATTTTTTCTGATGGAATAAAAGGCTTCAACTTTTTGGAAATCGGAGCTATACAAGGCTCTTAATTGTTACCTAAAATTGTCATCATTGCTCAAAAATTTTCTGGCAGAGGAAACAGAGGCAAAAAGTCAGTCTAATGAAAGTTGGGTGGTAAAATTAGGAGAGGGTTCTAACTCAGAGATAAAGTCTAGTACCTGTGTGTATATGTGTGTGTTAATGGCCAACAACTCTTTTTTTTAAATCGAGGTATAGTTTGAGCTTCCCAGGTGGCGCTAGTGGTAAAGAACCCATCTGCCAATGCAGGAGACACAAGAGACGCAGGTCAAATCCCTGGATTGGGAAGATCCCCCAGAGAAGGACATGGCAACCCCCTCCAGTATTCTTGCCTGGAGAATCCCATGGACAGAGGAGACTGGCAGGCTACAGTCCGTAGGGTCACAAAGAATCGAACACAACTGAAGTGACTTAGCATGCGCAGTTGATTTATGATGTTGTGTTAATTTCTTCAGTAAAGTGATTCAGTTATACATATATAATATGTAATTCTTTTTCTATTTTTTCTGTTATGATGAATCACAGGATATTGAATATAGTTCCCTGTGCTATAAGATAGCACATTGTTTATACACACATATATAATAGTTTGCAACTTTAAATCCCAAACTCCCAATCACATCCCCAACCTTAAGGACTCTTCATGAGACAGAAGATCCCAAAGTTCTCCTAAGCAAGAAAATGCACCTGAAATGCCTGACACATTGGCCAGAACAGGAAGTGGCCACAATATGTGTCAGCCTCTGACTATCCATGGATGGAAATGTTGCCTATATGCTGGGTGTCTAGAGTGGATTTATGGCAATCAGGCTGTAGAATATTCCAAGCTACCTGTTTGTTCTTGGAGTCAATGCCATTCACAGACAGAAACATAGAACCTTGTTGGAGAACTCTACCTGCCTGTTGTAGGTTGCGCTCAGAGATCATTTAGGAGTCTTGGAAGCTGGGCTGAATCTCCCTAAATAAAGAAAGAGTTTGAAAATAATATAGGGCAACATGGAGGCGAAAGGGTGTGAGCTTCTTCCATGTGGGTGGAAAAAGACAATGATGACTAATTCGGGCTTTGCTCATCCTTGGCTGAGAGCAGTGTTTATTCAAAGTTAAATCTCAAATGAAAGAGGGTATAGGTGTACATAAAATGTGATAAGAAGAGCTTTCTTATGAGAGATTGATTTTTCATCTCAAATCCATTACCAGGTGTATGCCCACACAAGAATACACAGAACTGTCTGCCCCAACCAGTTGCAAATATAAAAAGGAAATGAAAACAGATCATGTCTGTCTTAGAAAAGTCCTTTTCCTTATTACTTTTATTGCNNTTATGAATTTCAATAAATGTGAAATGCATTCCTAAGTCCAGAAGTCAATTTTAAAAAGTTGTTTATCTGAGCTTCCCTGGTGACTCAGATCGTAAAAGAATTGGCCTGCAATGCAAGAGACTTGGGTTCTATGCCTGGGTAGGGACGATCCCCTGGAGAAGGAAATGGCTGCCCACTCCAGTATTCTTGCCTGGAGAATTCCATGGACAGAGAAGCCTGGCAGACTAGAGTCCATGGGGTCACAAAGAGTCAAACATGACTGAGTTGTTTGTCTAGTGTCCATAAAAATCTTATTATTCTAGAACTTAGTTTATTTTGCTCTTGAATTTGCAAGTGAGTAAACCATGAACCATAGAGATGGAGTTGATCTGAGGAGGAAGAGCATCTAAACTTATTTAGTACAGAGGAAATTAGATCTTGGCCCTCAGTGCTGCTCCTTTATCACCATCCTGCCATTCAGGAAACCTGTAGCTCACTAAACTGTTTCATTCTGTGAAGACTGAATGTCAAGTGGAAGGACTGCTGTATGAGCTAGAACAGTTCATTGGATTTGGGCATCTAAAGTGGACTTTCCTTTGGGACTTCCCTGATGGTCCAGTGGCTAAGACTCTGGGCCCCCAGTGCAGGGGCCTGACTTCTGTCCCTCGTCAGGGAACTAGCTCCTGCATGTCTCAATGAAAGATGAAGATCTCCAGTGCCACAACTAAGACCTGACGTCACCAAATAAATAAATATTTTGAGAGTAAGTAAATAAAATGGACTTTCTTTGGATACAGGAAAGCCATCAACATGTATATACATTTCCTTCATTGATTAAGTCTAAACACTCATATTAACACCATCAGTCAGAACCCCATGATGCCACTGAAGTCTACGGCACCCTCTCCAAACCAGTTTACCCACGTTTTGGTATCTCTGGTAGAAGAAGGAAACCGAGGCTTCAAAGCTTCAGAAAGGAAGTGAAAGTCACCTTGCCCTTTATCCACGAGGAGCCTCAAGTACTGACACCGCAGCCTGTTTGGCAAAAGTGAAAACAAACAGCACTGTATCTCCGTGGCTCCTTCTGCCCACACGGCCAGAACAATGGAACTTGCACCAACCTGCTCCACAGAGAGGCACCTTCTCAGATGTTCTCAGGTGACTTGTCTTATCTCCGTGGGGATCGCTATTGTTTCTGAACAGGCAACACTGAAGGAAAGGCTTGCATGAACTGGAAGAAGGAGACTCATTTTTAGAACTCAGGATATTCTTCACCGAAGTTCAAGATTAGAAATTGTCAAAGGAGGTTCAGTTTTAGAATCCAGGACACTCTTTTCCAAAGTTCAGGATTAGAAATTGTCATTAAAAACATCACAATCTGATGGAACTGACGACTTGCTTCAAGCTGACTCATGACTCTCACCACAGTGATAAGCCCACAATGCTTCTCCTTTATGTTGGCCTACAGTGTTTTCAAACTTTTCCTTTAGGGAAATTCTGCCCAGCTTCCAAGAATCCCAGGTGATCTTTGAGCACAACCCAGATCAGGCCTGTAGAAGAGTTCTCCAACAGATGTCTAAGTTTCTGTCTGAGAGCAGTATTGACTCCAAGAGCCATCAGGTAACAAAGAACTCGGCTTGGAATTTTCTGCAGCTGCAGCCCCAGCCTGCTCATCATAAATCCATCCTAGACCCCCGGCATATAGGCAACATCTCCATCTACATAGAGTCAGACACTGACACGTACTGAGTTCTCTTCCTGTTCTGGCCAATGTGTCAGGGGTTTCATGTACATTTCTTTGCTCAGTCCCCATAACAGCATCATGTATTAGGCGATATCATTAGCTCTGTTTCCTGGCAAGTTTAGGTAACCTGCCCCAAACCAGTGGAGGCTTTGCATCTGACTCAGATGCTATGGTCTTAACTACTTGGCACATTATCATTGGTGCTGAGGGTCACAATCGCCTGACAGATGACTCACTGAGAGTATTTTAACTTTTACCTTAGAGGAAGTTTTTTAATCTTCTGCTGAAAAGCTTGCTTCATGTTGCTTCCAGACAAAGTCACAAAAGCACCCAAGGTGAAACTCAAGCTGAGCAAAGCAAAGAATGCGAGCTAGTGCTTGAAAAGAGGAGAGGCGACAGAAGCGATAATTGTAGCCCAATGAAAAAGTGAAAGTGTTAGTCACTCAGTTGTGTCCCACTCTTTGTGACCCCATGGACTGTACCCTCTGTCCGCGGGATGCTCCAGGCAAGAATGCTGGAGTGGGTAGCCATTCCCTTCTCCAGGGGATCTAACCAACCCAGAGGTCAGAACCAGGTCTCCCACATTGCAGGCAGATTCTTCACCACTAAGCCACCAGGGATGCCCAGTATCTGGCCATTATTCCATGCAACATGTTCTGGCCTTTGCTTTAATAAAATTTTTTTTAGAATCATTTTAAAATTTACAAGCTAAGTAGTTGATTGGTGACAAAACATTTTTTAAAAGTCTTTGAAATGGTAAAACATTAAAAGAAATATATTCAAGAGTAAGAAAGGCAATCCTCCCACATCCTGTTTAGTCTCCAGCACCCTCATTTGCAAAACACAAGGTTCTGTCTACATATGCCTAATTTGGGCAGCCAGTTGATTACCTTAGACAACAACTCTCAAAGTAAAGTCTACCCGGCTGGTGGTTTATAATTCTGCGCTGATGCTTTGTTGGTGATCACAACTTGCCAGGGGAGCATAGTGTAAGGGCATGGAGTGAAGAGCAAGAAAACTTGAGAATCAAGAAACCTCGATTTTCTTTCTTTTAAAGCGTTGCTGAGAGATGAGAAGTGGGAACGGAAATTAACAATTACTATTATCTCAGTTAATGCCTTCAACAATCTTTAGGGGATTATTATCTTCATTCCCTAAGTAAAGAAAGGCTCAGAGGCTCAGAGAGGATGACTCGCTTGCCCTCGTCACCGTGATTCGGGGTGCAGGCTGGGACCTGGTGCTGACTCACAGTCGTCGCTGGATCTCTGGTAGCCCACAGATGCAGGGGAATACGCGCTTTTTAAAATTTCCTTTAAAACCAGAAGGAAGCGACATAGGTATACCTATGGTGGATTCATGTTGATGTTTGGTAGAAACCAACACAATATTGTAGAGCAATTATCCTTCAATTAAAAATAAATAAATTTAATTATAAAAAAGAGTGCCTACTAATGGGTTTCTTTTTAGGTGATGAAAATATTCTGCAGTCACAGTACTGTTGATTGTCCATCTTTGTGCATATACTGTGCTGTGCCAAGTCACTTCAGTTGTGTCCAACTCTGTGCAACCCTATGGACTGTAGCCTGCCAGGCTCCTCGGTCCGCCAGATTCTCCAGACAAAAACACTGGAGTGGATTGCCATGCCCTTCTCCAGGGAACATGCGGATGTGCATATACTGAACATCACTTAATTAAAGGGGTAAAGGTTATGCTATGTGAAAAATAATGATAAATAGTAGATAAATACATAAATGTTTTTAAAGACATGCATGTTTGTTGGACACCTGAGAATATTCTTATAAATTATTAATTGTTGTTTCAGTGTAATAATTCCACTGATTCCACTGAAAACAAAAACCTTACAGTCTCTATTCTTTGGTGGGATCATCAGCCATCTAACTTCTTTTCTCTTTTCTCTGAAAAGAAATAGAATAATAAGTCTAGACTGCATGGGAGAGCATTGGTGCCTTGTATGCTAGCT
Organism: Procapra przewalskii; assembly: GCA_006410515.1. Lineage (NCBI taxonomy): Eukaryota > Metazoa > Chordata > Mammalia > Artiodactyla > Bovidae > Procapra > Procapra przewalskii. The sequence continues at coordinate 11,418,838 of SJYF01000322.1, forward strand.
TACGATCCAGGATCCTTCTTTTCTCCTTTGAAATAGACTATTTTTTAGAGACATTTTAGGTTCACAACAAAGCTGAGCGAGGGGGACAGAGAGGGTTTCCATGTATCCCCTCCCTCCACACATGTACAGCCTCCCCATCATCAATACCCTTCTCCCCCCTCCCACCCCACTCCAGATCAATGTATTAGTCAATGACACATCTTTACCAAATGAAGTCCATACTGTTAATCACTCAGTTATGTCCTACCAGGCTCCGCTTTCCATGAAATTTCCCAGGCAAGAATACTGGAGTGGGTTGCCATTTCACCCTTCAGGGGATCTTCCCAACCCAGGGATAGAACCCCCATCTCCCGCATTGCAGGCTTTATCATCTGAGCTACCAGGGAAGCCCATAACAAAGTCCACAGTTTATATATTAAAAAAAAAAATTGCACAATGTGAGAGTTGCAAGTTAAGTTTTATTTGGGGCAAAATAAGGATTCCAGCCTGGGAGACTGCACCTCAGATAACTCTGAAAAACTGCTCCAAAGAGGTTGTGGAGGGGCGGGAGATGGGAGGTCAGTATAGATGTGATTTTTGATGAAGGGGGAGTACATGCAATCAAGCACATATTTTCCAGAAGGTTCTACTAGTCTCGTGAAGCCTTTCTTAGTCACAAGCAACAGTGTCACCATGAAGGATTTTAGTGCTTTTCTAGATATGGGGACATACAGGAACTGGGCTCATAAAATCAGCTCCTGAGAACATCTAATTATTTGAAGAGTTGCTCTGCCAGTTTTTCCCCTGAGCACAGAGTGCCTCATTTCTGCTCTCCACTCTGAGCTCCTTCAAGAAGTGTTGAAGGTCAGCAGCTGCAGGAGCACATGATGTCATCCTTGTAGAGGTAGATGGCAAGCACCCAAGGCAAGGGCCAATTTGTAATCAACAAGGTTAGGGTTCATTCTTAGAGCTGCAAATTCAGTGAGTTTCAGCAAATGTATAACAACATGTATCTGCAATTTATAGTATCATACAGAGTACCATCCTTGGCCTGAAAGTCCTCTGAGCTCCACTGGCTCATCCCTCCCCTCTAGCCGTCTCCCATGGCAATCACTGATCTTTTAATTGTCTCCATCATTCTCCCTTTTCCAGAATGTGGTATACTTGAAATCTCATAGTTTTCAGCCTTTTCAGATTGATTTCTTCTACTAGCAATATCTATTGAAATTTTTTCCATGACTTTTCATGGTTTAATAGCTCATTTCTTTTTAGTGCTGAGTCATAGTCCATTGCTTAGATATACGAAGGGTGATTTTTCCATTCACCTGGACACCAAGGAGATCAAACCAGTCTATCCTAAAGGAATTCAACCTTAAATATTCATTGGAAGGACTGATGCTGAAGCTGAATCTCCAGTACTTTGGCCACATGATGTGAAGAGCCAACTCATTAGAAAAGACCCTGGTGCTGAGAAAGATTGAAGGCAGGAGGAGAAGGGGATGATAGAGGATGAGATGGTTGGACGGCATCACTGACTCAATGGCCACGAGTTTGAGTAAGCTCCGGGAGTTGGTGATGGACAGGGAGGCCTAGTGTGCTGCAGTCCATGGGGTCACAAAAAGTTGGACACAACTGAGCGACTGAACAACAACAACAAGAATAACAACTAAAGGACATCGTGATTGCTTCCTAGTTTTGGCCATTCTGAATGAAGTTGCTGTTAATGTCCACGTGCAGGGTTTCGTGTGGACATAATTTTCTGTTCATTTGGGTAAATACCAGGGAGCAAGACTGCTGATTCACAGAGTAAGAGTATGCTTAGTTTAGTATGAAAATGCTAACTCATATTCCGGGTTCCTTTTGCTTCATATCCTCCTGGGCATTTGTTTGGTAGTGTCAGTGGTCTGGATTTTGGCCACCCTAATAGGTGTAGGAGATGATAGAACTCCAGTTGAGCTATTTCATATCCTAAAAGATGATGCTGTGAAAGTGCTGCACTCAATATGTAAGCAAATTTGGAAAACTCAGCAGAGGCCACAGGACTGGAAAAGGTCAGTTTTCATTCCAACTCAAAAGCAAGACAATGCCAAAGAATGTTCAAACTACCACACAATTGCACTCATCTCACACATTAGCAAAGTAATGCTCAAAATTCTCCAAGCCAGTCTTCAACAGTACATGAACTGTAAACTTCCAGATGTTCAAGATGGATTTAGAAAAGGCAGAGGAACCAGAGAGCAAATTGCCAAAATCTGTTGGGTCATAGAAAAAGCAATAGAGTTCCAGAAAATCATCTACTGCTTTATTAACTACACAGAGCCTTTGACTGTGTGGATCACAACAAACTGGAAAATTCTTCATCTTGGGAGTACCAGACCACCTGACCTGCCTCCTGAGAAACCTATATGCAGGTCAAGAAGCAACAGTAAGAATGGACATAGAACAACAGACTGGTTCCAAATAGGGAAAGGAGTACATCAAGGCTAGTATATATTTAGCCTGCTTACTTAACTTATATGTAGAGTACATCATAAGAAATGCTGGGCTGAATGAAGCACAAGCTGCAATTAAGATTGCTGGAAGAAATATCAATCACCTCAGATATGCAGATGACACCACCCTTATGGCAGAAAGCAACGAGGATCTAAAGAGCCTCTTGGTGAAAGTGAAAGAGGAGAGTGAAAAAGTTGGCTTAAAACTCAACATTCAGAAAGCAAAGATCATGGCATCCAGTCCCATTATCTCATGGCAAATAGATGGGGAAACAATGGAAACAGTGAGAGAATTTTTTCTTGGATTCCAAAATCACTGCAGATGGTGACTGCAGCCATGAAATTAAAAGACGCTTGCTCCTTGGAAGAAAAGCTCTGACAAACCTAGACAGCATATTAAAAAGCAGAGACATTACTTTGCTAACAAAGGTCCATTTAGTCAAAGGTATGGTTTTTCCAGTAGTCATGTATGGATGTGAGAGTTGGACTATAAAGAAAGCTGAGCACTGAAGAATTGATTCTTTTGAACCGTGGTGTTGGAGAAGACTCTTGAGAGTCTCTTGGAATTTGAGGAGATCCAACCAGTCAATCCTAAAGGAAATCAGTCCTGAGTGTTCACTGGAAGTAATGATGCTGAAGCTGAAACTCCAATACTTTGACCACCTGATGTGAAGAACTGACTCCTTGGAAAAGACCCTAATGCTGAGAAAGATTGAAGGCAGGAGGAGAAGGGGATGACAGAGGACAAGATGGTTGGATGGCATCACAAACTTGGTGGACATGAGTTTGAGTAAGCACCGGGAGTTGGTGATGGACAGGGAAGCCTGACATGCCACAGTCCGTGGGGTCGCAAAGAGTCAGACACAACTGAGCAACTGAAGTGTACTGAACTGAATAGGTGTCAAGGGGTGGCTCATTGTGTTAATTTGCATTTCCCTGATACATATGAGAGGAGCATTTTTCATATGATTATTTGCCATCTTTGTTTCTTCTTTGTTGAGATGTCTTTTCAGGTCTTTTGTCCACTTTCCCATCAAGTTGTTCATTTTCTTATTGTTGTGCTTTATGAGTTCTTTGTATATTTTGGATAATCTGTTATCAGATGTGTCTTTGCAAATATTTTCTTCCTGTCTGCAGCTTACCTTGTCATTCTCTTGACAGTGTCTTTCACAGAGTAGATGTTTTAAATTTTAATGAGATCTAGCTTATCAATTATTTCTTTCATGGATCATGCCTTTGATGTTGTATCTAAAAAGTTTAGGATCTTTTCTGAATAACAAATCATGTATTTGTGACAGTCAAAATTCATTCATGCAGTGGGCCGTAAGAGGATTAGATCAGAAAGTATAATTTGAAAGAGTTTTTTAGGCCCTTGCAAGAAATTGGTTTTAATTTAGATGAGACATTAAATATGAATTGATGGAAAGTGAATATTTATAACCCTTCTTTTGCGCATTTCCAAAAACTAGCAGGGCTGCCTCCCACTTCATTAGGTCTCCTGAGTCAGAGGCAAAGGTGTCCTGAATTACCCAGCAGATCATCACACAGAGACCGGAACTCAGATATCATATTTCACTCAGCCCTTCCGCAGCAGTGGGAAGGCCAGACGACAACCTTGTCTGGACGTTTGACAGATTGAGAATTTTCCTTACCACAGATGTTTAAGCATGTGCTGGTTGGTCTCCCTCTTAGCTGGTCATGCAGAAAGTGGCCTCGCTCCACTTCTAATAGACACACTATAGGCTGCAGGGAATGAGTCACCGCGGAGAGACAATGCCACAGAAACGCTTTCGACAGCATAACCCTCTGAAGCAGAGAAAGCCAGGCCTGTCCCCAGGGACCTGCCCATAAAGCCTCACTTCACATGCCCTCCATCTCACTTTTCTAAAGAACGCCTGTTTTTAGGAAACCGCCACACAATGGGGCAAGAAATGAAATCCTGAAGGGTATGAAACGTTCCTGTGATAGGAATTTCTGTTAACAAGAACCCATTCACCACTCCTTGTATTAAGTGCTGTCGTTCAGTCGCTAAGTTGTGTCTGACTCTGCCACCGCATGGACTGCAGCACGCCAGGCTCTCCTGTCCTCCACTGTCTCCCGAGGTTTGCCCAAACTCACATCCATTGAGTTAATGATAACATCCCACCATGCCACCCTCTGTCCTTCCCCTCCTGTCCTCCAACTTTCCCAGCATCAGGGTGTTTTCCAGGGAGTCAGCTCTTTGCATCAGGTGCCCATAGTGTTGGAGCCTCAGCTTTTAGTATCGGTCCTTCCAGTGAATATTCCAGGTTGATTTCCTTTAGGATTGACTAGTTTGATTTCCTTACTGTCTTTACAATTAAATATCAAACAGCAACAAAAAGGGAATTCCCTGGTGGTCCAGTGGTTAAGAATTCGCTTTGCCATGCAGAGGATGTAGGTTCAATCCCTGGTCAGGGAACTAAGATCCCACATGGCATGACCAACTAAGCCTGTGCCCTACCTACAGAGCCCACTGGCCACAACTAGAGAGTCCTGATGCAATGAAAGATCTGGCATGGTACAGTGAAGATCCTACATGCTGCAACTAAGACCTGATGCTGCCCAACAAATAAATATTTTTAAAAACAGCAACAAAATACGGAACCATGGAAAAAGTGAAATGAACCCTCAGTATATGCCATGTATTAACTTTTTAAATCTTCACTCCTTGCAACTGCGGCCTCTCTTAGCTACACATCTTAAATCTCTTCTCCTTCCCCTCTTCCTATTTAATTTGTGGATAAAAGCCAAAATCCACTTAAAATTTTGAAATTCTAAGATAATGCCTCTGATCTACTCGTGTGGATCATATGCTCATATAATCTATTAATATCCACCTGATGGAAATTATCTCCAACCTACTTCTATGGGACATTCTACAACACTGGCCTCCTCTTTCTGAAATAATCACAGTAGTACCCTTTAGAATCCCCCTGTCCTCCCTTCTTTCCTGCCTTGCCATGTTTTTAACATTTTCACTCCTTTTCCTGGGCCAGTACCACTGCTTGCCCGTCCCCACACAGCTTGGGTTCCACTGCAGGTTACTCAGGCTCTCTAGACCTGAGTTCTGTGAAATGAACTATTTCCTGCCATATTAGTCGGCAAGAAATGTCACAGCCATCAGCCATTTCAGGGCTCCAAATGTGAATGAGAGCTCCCAAAGGGGAACACAATGCCTGCGACCCAGCAGATGCCATCACCCGCCACGGCCGCCGAGGAGCCTGGATGGGGGTGGGGAGGGATACAGGAAGCAGCCATCGGCCACAGCTGCCACCTCTTATGGTGAACTAGAAATTAAGGATGTGAACAATCAAAAAACAGGATTTGGCCCCAGATAGCTGAGGTGCATATGAAAGGAATGAATTCAGTGAGCCCAGAGGCTCCATATACACAAAAACACTGAATTCCTTAGCTTGATATCTGGCTTTCCTTCAGTTCAGTTCAGTTCAGTCGCTCAGTCGTGTCCGACTCTTTGCGACCCCATGAATCGCAGCACGCCAGGCCTCCCTGTCCATCACCAGCTCCCGGAGTTCACTCAGACTCACTTCCATCAAGTCAGTGATGCCATCCAGCCATCTCATCCTCTGTTGTCCTCTTCTCCTCCTGCCCCCAGTCCTTCCCAGCATCAAAGTCTTTTCCAATGAGTTCAGACTGCCCGCCCCCTTTGTTGCAGACTTAACACAGCCCAGCTCCCTCTCCCACTTCCTCCAAGCAGTTTTCTCAGGGCTACTGAGATGTCTGCCAGGCTCGGAGCCCTCAACAGGACTCCATCAAATAAAATAACTCTGCTTTTGGGTTGTGATTAATTTTTTAGTAGACAGTTTTTACGTCTAGAAAATGGAGAAAAAAAATAACCCTAACAGCTAGTTCATGGGTCTTTAGGATTAACAGTTACAGAGCTGACAATTACTGAACATCTGCTATGTCAGACATAGCCCTGTATGTGTTACCTAGATCATCTGGTTTATTCTCTTAACTGTAGGATTTACCTCTGAGATAAAGGTTATTATTATCCCTTTTCACACCCAGAAAAGTGACGTTTAGAGAGGTGAGCTAACTTACCCTAAAACAACCAGCTAGGAAATGCTGCAGCTAGGTTTGAATTTAAGAAGCCCGGCTCTCAGGCTTTCCCTCATGTTTCCCCTCATTATATTCCCATCATGAAGTTGCATTCATCAAATCTGTAGTGGGGTTTTTGGCACACAGCACTGCTTGCTGGGTAAATGTTTACGGTTATCTTCTTCTTTCTTAACTTGATTCTGTTTTTTAGACTTCAACCCAGGCAGCCAGAGTGGAGGATCACCCAAATGCTGTGGATTTTCCTGGCCCCCCCTGGGCTATCACAGCACCCTGGGCACTCCTGGGAGTAAGGTCTTCTCATGGGAAACTGACCTCCTGCTGGTTTACCTGCCTCTCCCACTGGCCTGTCCCTTCACTGAAGATGGGGAGCGTCTCTCTGCTCTCCATCCTGACTGCCTGACACAGTCTAGGAATTCAGTGGACACCTGATGAATGAGGGAACATGTGAATGTCGGGGAATGAAGCAGCACTCTTCCTTTGATCTCTCTCTGCAGCCAGTGGTTCCCTCCACATTTTTCTTTGAAGTAAACCTTTGCCTGAGCACATCTCTGCCTCTTCTTGTAGTGATCAGAGGTGATATTAGAAGTAATAAAGACACAGACATCTGTGATCATATCTTTTTTCTAACCCTACTGCAAACAAACTCAAGATTTAACCAGTAAAGCTCTGTTAAGTTTTTTTTATCATTTTTGTTAAGAAAACTGAAACTGATGTTTGAATGACTTATCTTCATAATGTTAATGAAAACAGAATAGATTGTTTCTAATGTTTTGTCTAAAACACAGATGAGACATCTCTGGAGGTCCAGCAGCTAAGACTCCACACTCCTAACGTAGGCGACATGCGTTTGATCCCGGATTAGGGAATTAAGATCCCACATGCTGGACCTCAAAATAAATAAATAAAACATGAATAGGGTTTCCCTGGTGGCTCAGTGGTAAAGAATCCGCCTGCCAGTGCAGGAGACACAGACTCCATCCCTGATCTGAGAAGATCCCACATGCCTTGGGGCAACTAAGCCCGTGCACCACAACCATTGCGCCTGTGCTCTAAAGCCTGGGAGCTGCAACTACTGAGCGCATGCGCCCAGCCTCCTGAAGCCCAAGTGCCCTAGAGCCCGTGCTCCACAGAAAGAGAAGCCGCTGCTCCACAACCGGAAGCTCACGCGCCGCAACTAGAGAGCAGGCACACTTGCCACGACTAGAGAAAAGCCCGCCCAGCAGCAGAGACACAGCACAGCCAAATAAATAAATAAAATTCTTTAAAAATAATTTAAAAAATAAAACTTGAATACATTTCTGAAAGTTCACCACCTGTGTCTATGCAGGGTCAGGGTAGTCCTTCAATGAGATGGGGATAATTTGTATTATTTGGTTTGCAGTTGCCGGTTCGGATCCTGGCATGTCCTAAGAGTCTAATTTTACAACATCTCTTAGGAAGAACTGGGAGAACTGTGTTTCTAGCAGACAGAGTCGAGGACTGTCGTATTCGCCCAACTTACAGTTTTGTGGAGACATTTCTGAGAAATGCGTAACTCGATAGGTTTATTATTAGGTCGGTTAGTCATTCTGATGCATGACACCTCTGAGCTGAGTGGGAGCTGAGATTATAAAAAAAATGACTCAGTGAGTCCTGGTGCAGGCAAGTCACAAAGCCCAGTCTCGGTCAGCATGTTTTCGCCTCCTTGCAGTCAGCAGTCACGTACCACACCCCTGTCAACATCTGCACTACCTCCGTCACCTCTCAGTTCTGGAATCACTACCCACCAGCCACCACTGACCGTCCAGTGGTCTGCAGTCACCTACCTAGATCCCAGCAGGAGTGCAAGAAAGACAATCTTAGAACTTCTATTTATGGTTATCTTAATACTTTTAAGTTTAATTTTTATATATACTTTAAAATACATATAATATATTCAGAGAGCAATACATAGTTATAGCTTATACATATAAACACATGTATTGGAGATGCGCAAGACATTTTACCAGTGGGATGCTTGTTGTTCAGTCTCAGTCGTGTCCGACTCTTTGCGACCCCATTGACTGCAGCATGTCAGGCTTTCCAGTTCTTCACCATCTCCCAGAGCTTGCTCAAACTCATATCCATCAAGCTGGTGATACCATCCAACCATCTCATCCTCTGTCACCCCCTTCTGTTCCTGCCTCCAGTCTTTCCCAGTATCAGGGTCTTTTCTAAGAGTCAGCTCTTCACATCAGGTGGCCAAAGTACTGGAGTTCCAGCTTCAACATCAGTCCTTCCAAGGAACACTCGGGACTGATTTCCTTTAGGACTGATTGGTTTGATCTCCTTGCAGTCCAAGGGACTCTCAAGAGTCTTCTCCAACACCACAGTTCAAAAGCATTGATTCTTTGGCACTCAGCCTTCTTTATGATCCAGCTCTCACATCCATACATGACTACTGGAAAAATCATAGCTTTGACTAAATGGACCTTTGTATGCTAAGTAATGTCTCTGCTTTTTAATATAATGTCTAAGTTGGACATAGCTTTTCTTCCAAGGAGCTAGTGTCTTTTAATTTCATGGCTGCAGCCACCATCTGCAGAGATTTTGGAACCCAAGAAGATACAGTCTGTCATTGTTTCCATTGTTTTTCCATCTATTTGCCATGAAGTTATGGGACCGAATGCCATGATCTTTGTTTTTTGAATGCTGAGTTTCAAGTTAACTCTTTCACTCTCCTCTTTCACTTTCATCAAGACTCTTTAGTTCCTCACTGCTTTCTGCGCATATTGGAGGCTATCAATATTTCTCCCAGCAATCTTGATTCCAGCTTGTGCTTCATCCTGTCCAGTATTTCATATAATATACTCTGCATATAAGTTAAATAAGCAGGGTGACAATATACAGACTTGACATACTCCTTTTCTAGTTTGGAACCAGTCTGTTGTTCCATGTCCAGTTCTAACTGTTGCTTCTTGACCTGCATATAGGTTTCTCAGGAGGCAGGTAAGGTGGTCTGGTATTTCCATCTCTTTAAGAATTTTTCACAGTTTGTTGTGATCCACACAAAGAGTGCACCCCAATAAAAAAAGGAAAAAAACTGATTTTAAAGAATAAAGGATGCCTGAGAAACTAGTGGTCAGCAAGAGAAACCCAGATGGCTTTGACTGGCTAGATGTTGTTGACTTAAAAAAGTCATCACCTAGAGTTGAGAGTCAAGTTTTATTTGGTGGAAATTTTTAGGACTTCAGGCCTAGGAGACAGCATCTCAAGTGACCCTGAGAGAACTGCTCTGGAGTTGGCAGCGGGAGGGGGGAGAAGTCAGGTTATATAGAAGATAGTCTGAACATCAAAGATTACTGTTAATTAAGGAAAACCAGATATCTCAAGTTAAGGAATTTAGTGCTTTTCTATGTACAGGAAGATGCAAGAACCTGGGCTCGCGGAAATCATTCTTTTTAAGTGGCTTTCAGCTATCTGGGGCCTACGTCCTGCATTTTTTTCACATCTCCCAGGGCCTCAGTGCTCCCTAAGAAGTGGCTGTAACTTGATGGCTGTCAGACAGCAGACATTTTTCTTTCTGGGCACCCTTCACACTCAGAAATTCACATTTGGAGGGCCTGAATCGCTGATGGCTGTGACATCCTTATTTATTGATACAGCAGGAAATACTCCATTTCTCAATGTGATATGTATGCTCTCCTGCCCCCACCCTTACCCTTCATAGGGTGGGAGAGAGTGCAGACCTTGGCAAGAAGAAGCTCTGTGAGATATGATGAGGGGATCCCATGGCTGGCAGAAGCTAGGAGTTGGGGGTCTTGTGCACTTGGAGGAGTGAGGAGACTTCAGTTTCAGTCCTTCCGAAAGGTGATTCTGCTACAGTTTAAGTCCTTGAAAAGAGGAAAGAAGTTGCCCTTAGAAAATTTTGACAGATTATCTAAGGGAAAAGCAAATCTCTATTTTGGGTACCGTTTTCTTCATGAAAATTCCCAAGCTTAATCTTTTCAGAAAATCTCCCATATTGCCATAACACAGCAGTACATGATTGCAAAGGGAATAGATGGACTTGAAGAGCCAAATCTTTTTGTAATAATAATTTTGAAGCTCTTCATCTTTATTTGGTGGTTTGGATCCTGGAATTGGGAAGATCCCTAGAGGAGGAAATAGTAACCCACTCCAATATTCTTGCCTGAAGAATCCAATGGACAGAGGAGCTTGGCGGGTTACAGTCCATAGGATCAGAGAGTCAGACATGACTGAAGTGACTTAGCACGCACCTTTATTTGATGTGGGGAGAGGGTGGTGACGGCTTCCCAGCAAGCTCTAGGGAGGTGAAAACTCCGGTTGTTTTCAGATTCTCATCCCAGAACTTACAGGAGGACTTACAGCTAATGATATTTTGTATGAGGGGGAGAGTAGCTGGGAGGACCTCCCCCACCCTACCCTGTGGCAATGTCCAATAGGATGGGGCAAACTGAATAGTTTGTCCTTGGATGCATTTGTTTTCCCATTGTCTTCAGAAATGGTTGGAAAACTAGTTAATTGTCATATCAGTTATTCTCCCTTGAGATGCAGGCTCTTAGCTACCCATGCATCCCTTTCATGTGGTCATTTACCTTTGCTTGAAATTTTGTTACTGAATGCAAACATTATTGAGTGAAAGTCTCTACTTGATCTTTATTTTTTCATTTAAATAAGAAAATCTGGGACTTCCCTGGTGGTTCAGCGGTTAGGACTTTGCCTTCCAATGTAGAGGGTGCAGGTTTGATCTCTGGCCAGGGGGCTAAGATTCCCACATGCCTCACAGCCAAAAAACCAAAACATAAAACAGAAGCAATACTTCAACCAACTCAATAAAGACTAAAAAAAAAAAAAAAGCCTGAAAAGAAA
>SJYF01000322.1:11457264-11467312 GCA_006410515.1 Procapra przewalskii
TAAAGCTCAACATTCAGAAAACGAAGATCATGGCATCCGGTCCCATCACTTCATGGCAAATAGATGGGGAAACAGTGGAAACAGTGTCAGACTTTTATTTTGGGGGGGCTCCAAAATCATGGAACATGGTGACTGCAGCCATGAAATTAAAAGACATTTACTCCTTGGAAGAAAAGTTCTGATCAACCTAGATAGTATATTCAAAAGCAGAGACATTACTTTGCCGACTAAGGTCCATCTAGTCAAGGCTATGGTTTTTTCCTGTGGTCATGTATGGATGTGAGAGTTGGACTGTGAAGAAGGCTGAGCACTGAAGAATTGATGCTTTTGAACTGTGGTGTTGGAGAAGACTCTTGAGAGTCCCTTGGACTGCAATCAGATCCAACCAGTCCATTTTGAAGATCAACCCTGGGATTTCTTTGGAAGGAATGATGCTAAAGCTAAAACTCCAGTACTTTGGCCACCTCATGCGAAGAGTTGACTCATTGGAAAAGACTCTGATGCTGGGAGGGATTGGGAGCAGGAGGAGAAGGGGACGACCGAGGACGAGATGGCTGGATGGCATCGCAGACTCGATGGACATGAGTCTGAGTGAACTCCGAGAGTGGTGATGGACAGGGAGGCCTGGCGTGCTGCGATTCATGGGGTCACAAAGAGTCGGACACGACTGAGCGACTGAACTGAACTGAACTGAACTGAATTAGAAGATTGATGCTAGTCTCTTCTCAGTCCATCTTGGACTAGAATAGTGCCTGGCAGTGGGAGGTGCTTAATAATGTAATGTCAAATTGGTGAATGAATAAATAAGCAAATGACTACTTTTCCAAGTTTTACCCTAATATCCCCTGGATTAGAACTTCTCTGAGACCCTGGTGACAATCTTTTAGGTTCTATACTGTTTATTAAACCAATTCTATTCTCTCTGAGGTCAGTTACTAGGATTATTTACCTTAGTGTATCACTTGTTCTTCATTTTCCTCAGAGACCTGCTTCTTCTTGGTAATGGCTATTTCTTCAGGTAGTTTTCTCTTTTGGCTCCTCTCTAAACTTTATTCCTTTTACTTATATCCTCCATATCGTCTTAATATTTCTGGGCCACTGATGGTTGCATAGTAATAAGAATACCTTTTTGGTAATTTCAGAGGGACCTTGGTGGACAGCGATATGGACATAAATGCTCTGTCCACCATGTTGAATGGGAAACCTTCGCTGTACTTCTCAAATCTGATCAGTTTATTCATAATGCTTCCAATTTGTCTACTTTGCTTTTTACTTGAGGACATATCTTAACGGGATACGTATTCCTCAGGGATTGGTGAGTAAAATCTGTTTCTCCTCATAAATATTCTTGTCTCCTTTCATGAGCTTTTAGGGGGAAGCAGAACCAAAAACCAGACAACAAAGGAAAACTTTTGCCAACTGAACAGATGTTGTTCTGTCTTGAGGCACATGTTTATAAACTGTGAGGCATCAGCATTCCATGAGTGCAGTCTTCCACTTCAAAACATCATTGAAACTTTTTAATATTAACTACTTGAGCGTGTTTTCTGCTTTTGTCTTATCTTTTCATCCCAAATATGAGGAAAACACCAAGTGACATTTGAAGAGAACCATGACAAGTTTATAGAAAGAAAATATGGCATCATTTTATGTTCTTTCAATTTCTATTTCCTTGTGTCGATCTTATTTTTATATTCTTTGAAGATCGAATTAACTGTGTCCTCTGAACTCTGGGATTCCTACCAGATGAGCTATGTAATTAATCTACAAGCCTTCTTAGAACATTTAGGATGAATAAATCATCCCAGAAATTAAGCTGGCAGATTAAAAGTGATTTTTGATATCAAAATTGGGACCAAAAATAATTTTCAGTTGATAAATAACATTGTGAAACAGTTAAACCTACAGTTGATTATCTGAGCTTTTATTGTTTCCGAATGTAGTGAGGGCAAGTATGATCCAAAATGATAACAGAAACTGGAAAGCACCTTAAGTTTGATGGACAATATTTGCAATAATTCTGTACCCTTTTAAGTGATTCAAAACCAAAGTTAAATGAATGCACTCTACAAATACATTTGGTCCAGTATTTATTTAGTATAAAAAAGAATAAATACAGTCTAAAGAATGCATTCTATTTCCACTTTTTGTTAATCTCTATATTTCTTATTGAAATGATACATTCTGCATTAGAATGAACCCCTTTGGATTTCTGTGAAATATATGGAGATGCCAAAATTTCATCCTGGCTTGAAGTGATGGCATAGTCCAGAGCTCTTATTCTTGAGGAATCATTCTCATTCATGTTTCTTTCATCTCTGTGAATTTTTGTGAATTCTTTTCTGCATGAACATATTATCCCCTAATGAGGACATTACCATTTTTCTCTTCCCTTACCTAAAGTCTGTTAAAATCCACTGAACTACTTAATTATTTAGTTAAGAGAAAACACCCTAATTGGAAAATATTCTCCTTCTGAGGCCAATTTTAGAATTCAGAGTTTCATAGCTACAGTTTAAGAGAAATTTGCCAAAAGAACCTCAAGGTTCTAATTATAAGGATATATAATTTACATAGATTTACATATACATTTCAATTTTTTGAGAATTGGAATGCAAACTGATAAGGATAATTACTGGAGTATTTTAAGATTTTTCCCTTGTGATCAACCTAAGCATGTCATTTATTTCAAAAAGATATATTAGTTTGTTTTAATGAAAAGTGTCTCAAATACACATAAATATTATTACTTAACATTCATGAGACTATCTGGAATAATTCTTTAATGGTGAGAATTGTAGTCTGGTGGGTCTATAGTCATCTGGACACAAAATCTTATGGGGGGAATCTCCCAGATTAGGGTTCAGTTACTCTGGAGTGAGGCTTGGACCTCTTGAGTCTTTTCAAAGCCTCCGGAGTTGCCCTTCTGAGCAGTCGGGTAGAGTAAGCAACTGATGTGAAACATATCATTTTACAAATGCTGTCACAGAAAATCACAAATGAGTTGTCATTAACAAACTTCAGCAGGGGCAACATAGTGAACATTTGTTAAATTAATAATCCCTCTGGAAAAGCCTTATTATAACTGGCATGAAATCCAAATTACCAGTCCTTCCATCTTTCCTTCCCTCCCTCTCTCCCTTCCTTCCAGTCTTCCTTTGGTAGAAATCAAACAGATATAGTCTTCCTGCCGCTGCTGTTGCTTCAGTCGTGTCCAACTCTGTGCGACCCCATAGACGACAGCTCACCAGGCTCCGCCATCCCTGGGATTCTCCAAGCAAGAACACTGGAGTGGGTTGCCATTTCCTTCTCCAATGCATGAAAGTGAAAAGTCAAAGTGAAGTCACTGAGTTGCGTCCAACTCTCAGTGACCCCATGGACTGCAGCCTACCAGGCTCCTCCATCCATGGGATTTTCCAGGCAAGAGTACTGGAGTGGGGTGCCATTGCCTTCTCCAAGCTATCCTAGGAAGCTGAAGCGCCAATACTTTGGCCACTGGATATGAAGAGCCAACTCGCTGGAAAAGACCCTGATGCTGGGAAAGATTGAGGGCAGGAGGAAAAGCAGGTGACGGAGGATGAGATGGTTGGATACTATCACCCACTCAATGGAAGTCAGTTTGAGCAAATTCTGGGAGATAGTGAAGGACAGGGAAGCCTGATCTGTTGCAGTCCATGGGGTTGCAAAGGGTCAGATACAGCTTAGCAACTGAACAACAACAGCAAGCTATCCGAAGCGATTAGGAACAAATGCCCATAGATTTTAAAACTGTTTTATGCCTGATATGCTTTTATGCAAAATCTGCATAAATTCCTCTTGCCAGGTACACTCAGTTCAGTCGCTCAGTCATGTCTGACTCTTTGTGACCCCATGGACTGCAGCACGCCAGGCTTCCCTGTCCATCAGCAACTGCCAGATCTTACTCAAACTCATGTCCATTGAGTCAATGATGCCATCCAACCACTTCATCCTCCATTGTCCACTTGTGCCTTCAGTCTTTCCCAGCATCAGGGTCTTTTCTAATGAGTCAGTTCTTCACATCAGGTGGTTAAAGTATTGGAGTTTCAGCTTCAGCATCAGTCCTTCCAATGAATATTCAGGACTGATTTTCTTTAGGGTGGACTGGTTGGATGCCAGGTACACTAGACGGGTTCAATGTTACTTCTGTACACTAATAATAAAGTGTATATTTAGTATTGAGCTAACCAAGCCTAATACTAAGGAATACTAAGGGCTTCCTAACTCTGTGTCTTTTCACTGTTTTCTCACTAAACTGACTCCTTCTAATCAGAATGGTCTGCAATCTGTAGTAATACCTGGCATTAGTCACAATCACAAAGTCAATTTTTTTCAATATTAACCTTTCTAATCAATCATCTATAAACTATCAAATACAAGGTTACACCTGGCAGTCCCAGGACAGCCACCAGGAACATGTATGTCCAGTAGTCTATAACTCTGGAAAGCAAATTTTGGGCATTTTACGTTGGTTCTATAAATATAGATGCATCTTGATTTAAGAAAGAAAAATGCACCAAGAAATCTATAACATTTGCGCTTGCGTTACATACTCATATTCAGGTGATCGCAGCATAGTTTCTTCATAGACTTGATGTATATGTTTTTTTACAAAATCACTGACAAGAGTCAGCTCATGATTATAAAGAGCTACTCTGAAAATTGACATGAGCATGAACAAGAAATCACGGAATTACACTTAATACCTCTCGACAAGATTAAATATCTAACTCTTTCAGAAATCACGGAATTACACTTAATACCTCTCGACAAGATTAAATATCTAACTCTTTCAGGTAAATAAGGAGAAATCTTATGTTCTTTTGATAAAGAAAATCAAAATGTCATAACAAGCACGTTCAGTGGATTTGCTATGTGTTTAAAACTTCCAAAAGCTTTAAAAATGGCTGAGGTCAAACAAGTTACTGACGGTCACTAAGAAACTGTTTGAAAATATCGTGACTTTGGGGGAGAGTTCAGATTCTCTTCTAGTGTTCCTATTTTTGCCCCATTATGACTTTAAAAATTTCTTCCAGAAATGATATCAGGGAAGAAAGAGCGAAATAGTTCCTCTTGTGTGCAAGCCAGCTAGTTAACCACATCTAGTGAACACCAGGTGGCTAATGGTACCCAAAGAGGTTAATTTAGCCAGCATCAAACTGCTTTCCTACATGATCATTTTGGTACCAAATTTTGCATCTGCAAGTGGACAGATTGGGAATATAAATTGGAAGTTTATACTATGCAAAATTCACCCTACGATAGAAACTAAAGTTTTTATTTTGATGTGTATCCAGACCTTACTTTCATAGATGTAAAATTACTGAATTAAGACAAAATGTGTCCATAAAAGCCAACTCAGCATGTCATCACTTCGTACATGTGACACTAATACCAGTGACCTTTGGGGAATGCACTCATATAATTAAATTACCTCTTCATTGTATGTAGTGTCTCCTAAAGGATGTTCCATGAAATTTTAGAACATCCTACATGGGAAGCAGAAAGTAAGAGAGAAAAGGTAGATTTGGTTCTGAAAGCTTGTGAAATAATGTCTTTGGTTTTAAAACACGGTGCATTTAAAACCCTTCTTTTATTGAGGATGGTGATGTATTCAAGTAAAAGACTATTTTCCAGGTTTCTTTGTAACAAAGTTGTTGTTGTTCAGCTGCCAAGTCATGTCCAACTCTTTTGAGACCCCATGGACTGTAGCCTGCCAGGTTCCTCTGTCCATGGGATTTCCCAGGTGAGAATAGTATAGTGCCATTTCCTTCTCCAGGGATCATCCTGACCCAGGGATCAAACCCGCATCTCCTGCATTGGCAGGAAGATTCTTTACCATCTGAGCCACCAGGGAAACCCCCTATAACAAAGTACAACCTTGTAATAAGCACTGGTCAACAGAAATAAGATAGAAACTTGGATATGATGTCCAGGTAGAGTGTTAGAGGAAGCTGGTCCTCTTTTTGCCTTAATTGCTTCTGCCTTGGACTGCAGACATGGTGGCTGAAGCTTCAGCAGCCTTATGATGCTCTTGAGGACAAAAGTAATAAGCAAAAGATTCAGTTAGAAACAGAATGGGCTCTGAGGAATTTGTGGAACTGCTTACCTGGCCCCTGTTTGCCTTACTCAACTTTCATGGTGTGAGAACAGTTTCACAAGAGAACAATCCTTATACAACTGTTATTTGAGGTTTTCTTTTTTTACGCAGCCTAAACTAATTCTAAGTGCTACTGCTAGCAGAGAAGAGGCCTGCCACCTGCAGTGCCCCATCCCTAGAAATCCCTAGAACTTCCAGCCATCAGCAAAGAGGAGGGACGAAAGCCAATGGAAGAAGCAAATAGCCCAGCACAGTAAGTTGGTCCTGATCTATTGGCTGGCCTTGTTGATTCCAGCAGAGAACTTCTCCAGGCAGAACACTATATCCTTGAGCACGGTGGACATCTCAAAAGTAAGTAAATCTTTAGACTGAATTCATAAAAATCATTCCAGCCAATCAGCTTGGTTTAAGTGAAAGTCACTCAGTCTTGTGTGACTCTTTGAGACCCCATGGACTGCACAGTCCATGGAATTCTCCAGGCCAGAATACTGGAATGGGTAGCCTTTCCCTTCTCCAGGGGATCTTTCCAACCCAGGGATTAAACCCAGGTCTCCTCCCTTGCAGGCAGATTTACCAGCTGAGCCACAAAGGAAGCCCAAGAATACTGGAGTGGGTAGCCTATCCCTTCTCCAGGGAATCTTCCCAACCCAGGAATCAAACCGGGGTCTCCTGCATTGCAGGCAGATTCTTTCATCTGAGCCACCAAGGAAGCCCAAGGTATAGCATTGTATCTGCATTAGATTGTGAGAGGGGATACAGTTCCTTCCCTTCCTCACATGTCTGCCCAGCATTTTGCTGCTGCCTCTGTCTCCTCACCTAGCAGCCAGCCCCTAGAAGCTAGCTGCCCACAGACACACAGATTGAGCCCAGTCAAGGCCAGAAGGATCATCATCATCTGCTGCTGCTGCTGCTAAGTTGCTTCAGTCATGTCCGACTCTGTGCAACCCCATTGATGGCAGCCCGCCAGGCTCCCCCATCCCTGGGATTCTCCAGGCAAGAACACTGGAGTGGGTTGCCATTTCCTTCTGCAATGCAGGAAAGTGAAAAGTGAAAGTGAAGTTGCTCAGTCGTGTCCAACTCTTACCGACCCCATGGACTGCAGCCCACCAGGCTCCTCTGTCCATGGGATTTTCCAGGCAAGAGTACTGGAGTGGGGTGCCATTGCCTTCTCTGGAAGGACCATCTGGATGAGCCCAAACTGCTGACTCACAGCATCCATGAACTAAACGAACAGTTGTTCTCTTAAGTCACTCATTTCTGAGGGTGTTTGTTATTCAGCCACAGCTAAATGATACTTACTCCTGTGACTATCTGAAACTAAATTTCTTTCTTCTTTTTTTCCTTTCCTCAAATGTAGAAAAAATATAAGGAGATTTTTCAGTACAAGGTTTTCCCCCATAAACTATTCTGTGCAGGGCAGGAAAACAAGGGAAGGGATGAAGGTCTCTTCTGTGTTTACCTAAAGGCCATCAAACTAATGCATTTTTACTTTGTGCTGAAGCAAATGGCCTAGACATCACTGTATATTGCCTTTCTTTATAATGAGATTTCATTATTTTTAATGCCCTGATCATTTTTGCCAGAAGCAGGCAAATCTGATGTGAACTATGTTAGAGGTACCTGGGCTGTGAGGTGTGAATGAATCTTTGTCCAGTCACTGCCCTGTGAAGGGTTTAGAGGTAAAGAATCTGCTTGTGATTCAGGAGACCTGGGTTCAATCCTTGGGTCAATAAGATTCCTTGGAGAAGGGAATGGCTACCTGCTCCAGTATTCTTGCCTGGAGAAGCTACAGTCCACGGGGTCACAAAGAGTCACATATGACTGAACAGCTAACACCAGCCTATTAGAAGGAAAGTCCCATTGCTTAGTCCTGAGCTCCTGAACCGGGCTCACCCTTCCCTGCTCTTCCCTGCTCCACACAGGAAAATAGCAGCCTGCTTTCATTTGCAAGCTTCAAAGTTAATTTTGAAATAATATGTTTGTCCTCCCATGAAACCTTTGAGGTTTTTGTGGGTAAGTGCAGATACTGGCTAATTGAATAATCTGTTTTCTGATGCCCCACCTCATCCTGCAGAGCTCTGACTGCAGTGGCCGCAGGGGTCTTGTTTTACAAGTCGACAGATTAGGAGCCCTGCTCAGCATGGAAATTTAGTGGTATTCTACAAAAACTCCTCAAGCATCCATCTCATGCTTGTCACCCTGCCTGGATTCACTCCATCAGCTCATTATTTCTTCTGATCTTAAAGGTTTTTTGATGTTTAAGAGTTCCTTGTTAAGAGATAAACCTCCCCAGTATCACCACTTAGCACATCTGCAGGAATTAACTGATAACATCCTTGTAGGATGGAGGACAGGTCCTGAGAAAGCTAGGCAGTATCATTTCAGGGACTTCACCAAGTATTTGGGGGCCTCTCATTTTTAGCTTTGAAATGTTTCTTTGGAAGGCTCTGCTGATCGTTCGCTATGGCCTCCAAGTCTCTCACACTCAGCAGATGATGGCTGACTTCTGTTCTATGAAACGCTAATGTTACCTCATTACTACTTAGGTAGCAGGTTTATTTCACTGTTGAGTTCTGTTCAGGTCAAAGAATTTCATAAGAACTCTTAGAGATCATTTCTTCTGATTCTCTCTCCATCCTGATTTTATAAACCAGAAAGGAAGATCAAAGAGGTCAAGTGACCTCCCTGGGCTCTGAGACTCTCTCCCACCACCCAGCTGCCATGTTCGTCTTCTGAAATACTCACACACAAATACACTCACACACACACACACACACACACACACACACACACTCCCAAGGGTCCTGGGGTCTGGAGGAGTCTAGTTTGGGGTTAAAATTAAAATTAAAAGATGATTGCTCCTTAGAAGAAAAGCTATGACAAACCTATACAGCGTATTAAAAAGGAGAGATATCACTTTGCTGACAAAAGTCCATCTAGTCAAAGTTATGGTTTTTCCAGTAGTCATGTATGGCTGTGAGAAGGCTGAGCACCAAAGAATTGATGCTTTGAACTGTGGTATTGGAGAAGACTCTTGAGAGTCCCTTGGACAGCAAGGAGGTCAAACCAGTCAATCCTAAAGGAAATCAACCCTGAACATTCATTGAAATGATTGACGCTGAAGCTGAAGCTCCAATACTTTCACTACCTAATGGTGAAGAGCTGACTCATAGGAATAGACCCTGATGCTGGGGAAGATTGAAGGTGGGAGGAGAGGGGGACAACAAAGGACAAGATGGTTGGATGACATCACTGACTCAATGGACATGATTGAGCAAGCTCCAAGAGGCAGTGAAGGACAGGGGAACCTGGGTGCTGCAGTCCATGAGGTCACAAAGAGTCAGACATGATTTAGCAACTGAACAACAAACAAGAAGCTTGGGATTAAAGGGAGAAAGGAGGGGAAGAGAGGGAAGAAATGGGGAAAAGGAAGAAAGGAAAACACATTTCAATGGGGAAGAGGCATTAGGAGGACAGATGTTTGCCAGATCTTATCAAAAAAGCAAGAGAGTTTCAGAAAAACATCTATTTCTGCTTTATTGATTATGCCAAAGCCTTTGACTGTGTGGATCACAATAAACTGTGGAGAATTCTTCAAGAGGTGGGAATACCAGACCACCTGACCTGCCTCCTGAGAAACCTATATGCAGGTCAGGAAGCAACAGTTAGAACTGGACATGGAACAACAGACTGGTTCCAAATAGGAAAAGGAGTATGTCAAGGATGTATATTGTCACCCTACTTATTTAACTTCTATGCAGAGTACATCATGAGAAACGCTGGGCTGGAAGAAGCACAAGCTGGATTCACGCTTGCCGGGAGAAATATCAATCAACTCATATATGCAGATGACACCACCCTTATGGCAGAAAGTGAAGAGGAGCTAAAAAGCCTCTTGATGAAAGTGAAAGAGGAGAGTGAAAAAGTTGG
>SJYF01000322.1:11475379-11492145 GCA_006410515.1 Procapra przewalskii
AAGTCGCTCAGTCATGTCTGACTCTTAGCGACCCCATGGACTGCAGCCTACCAGGCTCCTCCATCCATGGGATTTTCCAGGCAAGAGTACTGGAGTGGGGGTGCCATTGCCTTCTCTGAAGCTCACATCTAAAGGAAGGAATTTATAGCTTCTTTACATTTGGGAAGATGCAAAAGCCTGGGCTCACTGAAACCGTTCCTTTGACAAGTGCCTGAGCTCTCTGGGGCCAGTATCCTGTTCTTTTCCATCCTAAGTCCCCTCAGGGCTCACCATTAGGGGCCCTGGTGACTGTTGGCTACAATTGGCAACATCCTTTGTTTACTCATTCGTCAGGTAATATTTTTGATTCAGAGCCTTGATCATCTCTTCCTGTTCTATTAACTTTCACACATATTTGGGGAGGGGGTGGGCAGCGCGCACTGCAAAACTTGTGGAATCTTAGTTCCCCAATCAGGAATCAAACCCAAGCTGTCAGCAGTGTTAACACAGAGTCCTAACCACTGAGCCACCAGGGAGTTCCTTATGTTGATTTAAAAAGCATTCACAACCTAAAAGTTGATAGCTATGTTTTATTCGGTGAGAATTTTTAGGCCTTCAAGCCCGGGAGGTAGCAAGTCAAGTAACCCTGAGAGAACCACTCCGAGGAGGCGAGGGGAGGAGTCAGGTATAGACAAGTTTTGCAACAAGGAGCGGGTAGACTCAACACCAAAAGATGATTGCTAATTAAGAAAACAAAAAACAGATATCTCAAGTTAAGGAATTTAGTGCTTTACTATGTATGGGAAGATGCAGGAGCCTGGGCTCACTCAAATCATTCCTTCGGGGGTTCCCTGATGACTCAGATGGAAAAGCGTCTGCCTGAAGTGTAGAAGACCCAGGTTCGATCCCTGGGTCAGGAGGATCCCCTCGAGAAGGAAATGACAACCCATTCCAGTACTCTTGCCTGGAGAATTCCATGGATGGAGGAGCCCAGTAGGCTAGAGTCCATGGGGGTACAAAGAGTTGGACACGACTGAGAGACTTCACCTTCACTTTCAGTTATCCAGGTCCAGTATCCTGTGTTTCTCCACATCCTGAGCTCTACTGGGGCTCAACATAGGGATGGCTGGAAGCTGATGGCTGCTAGATGATAGGTGTTCCTTTCCTTTCTGAGTTTCCTCAGGGTTCACCAGCCCACACTGGACAGCTACAGTCACTGATGACGACTGTGACACCCTTGTTTACTGATATGGCAGGAAATACTCCATTTCTCATATGTGCATGTATATATATTCTTAATCTTCATTTTATTCAAAGAAGCAGAGTATATACATTGAAATACATAAATGTCTTATAGGAAGGACTTCCTTCAACTAGACTGGGATCTACAGGACTCCATGGGCCAGGCCCTGGGATGGAATTAGACATGCGAGCTGTCCCCCTGTGATATATATATGGCAGCCTTTTTAAGGACTGAAATGTGCCATTTTAAGGGGCTCAGTTCTCTACTATGTTAAGTCTCATTTGGTGAGCTGGAACCACTTAGGAAACAACTTTTTTATTTTGGGCAGATCCCCAGGAAATTAGATCATTAACATCAAAGTGTTGTATACTAAACTGCTATATTGCCAAAAACCCATAACAAGTAGAGAAGAAAAAAAAAAAGCCCAAAGAAATGTGCTAGTTATTATGCCATCTCTTCTTTATTCCTAATTATCGCAACAAATTGCTTAGAAACCCTTAGAAACCCTCCTTATAGCTGTCTCGGCGCTACAGAAAAGAGAAAATTTGTAGTTAGAGCAATGAATCCCTAGTTTAAGGTTAATGTAAACTAGGATTTTTAAAACTGGGATTTTAAAACTGCTATCCTTTCGAAAGTACTCAACTAATAAAGAGTTCTGGCTGGAATCGTGCATCCCCCCGGGGGGCTGTAGGTTTCAGACACCTTCTTAAGCAGAATTGGATCTCTTCTTGATGGTTTTCTCTGCTCCTCTTTTCAGGTATGTTTCCCAGGAGCCTTGGGGAGCATTAACAGTCCCCAAACAGATGGGCTTTCGCTTTATGTGTTCCCCTCTACTCGGGTCGGAAAAGCACAGCTGCATGAAGCAATTTTGTGTAACAGATTTCCTAAACACACCCGCCGCTTTTCATCTGCTCTTCTGCAGGGAGCTGGAACCTGGGAGCGCAGGCTCCTAGCCGGTTAAGGACTAAGCACACCTATTCTACTTGGATCTTTATCTCTTTGGTGGCCCAGACATGCTTATTAGCAATCACGCCTATCTTCAGGAACATTTTCTTCCATCCATTCCCTGGCTGGCTTTCAGGAGCCTTCAGCATTAATCAGGGGTAGGCTAAGTATTGTAACAAACATCCCCAGATCTCAGCATCTTTGTGGAATACAAATACCCATTTCCCACTCAAGCCACATTCAGTGTGCGGTGGGATCTGGGGTTGGGCCTAAGGGCAGGTTGCCAGAGCCCTTCCGTCTTCCACCCACTTTCTGTCCTTGGGGTCCTCTTCCTTCGGTTGCAGGGAAGATTGTGTGGGAAGCTTTGCTGGGTCAAGCCTGTAGGTGGCATCCTTTATTCTGCTCAACTTCAAGGTCATGAGGAGACATCCATGTGCAAGTGGAGCTGAGATGGGTGATCTGGCAGAGAGCCCAGAAGAGCAAGGAATTAGAATTTGGAAAGAACACGACAGTATCTCTCTCCTATTTTGTTGTCCGCACTTTTCCATTTTTGTTGTATTAGCAGTTTTTGACCAATAGGCTATTTGTTCAGAATTTACCCCAGTAAGCAATTTGTTCAGTGGGGATCTTGGATTCCATGTTCGCAGAAGTCTCTGCCTCCACCACCAGTACCTACCACCACTTGTGAATCACGTATGGTTCAGTTTGTTTCTCTCAAATCAGTTCACAGCCAGATTTAAGCCGTCTCCATCAGAGGAACAACTCCTATGCCTCTAGGGGTCAGGGAGGTGAGGCCAAGAGTGTCTCAGGATGGATGTTAACAGGAAGCGAATTCTTGAGGCTGTGATGGAAACAGGAGGTGCATCTCCTGGTTTCTATGAGCTGCTCTGCGGCCCCTACCAGTTGTTACCAAGAAAGAGCATGGCCCTGGGGTTGTAAGACCATCCACTTGTTTAGAGAAAAGGAAATCCAGATTTTTCCCCAAAATACCCTCATTTGGAAATGTTAGCCTAACTAAAAACTACCTTTAAATTTCTGAGCAGGCCATTCAAATGTATGTGAAGGCCAGACTTGGCTGGGAGGCTGCCATTTTGCAAGCTCTGTTTGAACTCTTCTGCCCTCGTAAGTAAAGACAAGAGTTCAGGAGAAACCAGAGCCATGAAGCCAGCCCTTTACCAGAGGAAGGCAAAAGGTGCCATCTGCTTCCTCAAAAGCCTGGGGTTGGGGTTTTAGGAACATTCATCTCTGCAAGGGTAATTAAGACTGGGAATTCTACAGCCAGACAACTTGTTGGTTCTCTGCAAATGTTACAGATACCAAATGTAAAGATGCTGAAGTTCTTTCTTAAGGACAAAAAGGAATAGGATGGTGCCTCTAAATTTGTGCTGCTTAGAAGGAAGTTGTGGAGTAGGAAATGGTAACCTGCTCCAGTATTCTTGCCTGGAAAACTGCATGGACAGAGGAGCCTAGAGGCTACAGTCCGTGGGGTTGCAAAAGAGTCGGACACGCCTAAGCAACTGAGTACACACACATAGCAGTTTCCTGTGTGCGTTGTGGTGCGTGTTGGTGTGTCTGTGTACTGTGATGTGTGTGTGTATGTGCATGCATGTGTCAATGTGCACATATCAATGGAACTTGTCTATACTTAAAATGGCATATACTTTCAGCCAAATTAGCAAAAATACTTTCTACTAGAAATAGTTCTATAATGTTTTGTTTCTAAAATGTTGGTTAACGGGTGTGAAGAATTGTAGGGGAGAAGGGTAGAGAATGAAAGGAGTGTGGTCAACAGGAAAGTGAAAAATATTACCTGGGGAAACCACTCATTGGCTACAAATGGAGTCATAGGCGTAGAAGAGAGAGACAGGGAAGGTGGACACACACGCCAGTGACCAGGGACTTCCCACTTCTCTAACCCACAAAGCCGAAGCCCGGCATCCTTCTTTAGGGAAAGAATAAGCCAGAAATATCTCACCGAGCAGGAGGCTGCAGGAATGGCAATGCTGGGAATCTGCCCACAGTCTGGAATTTGCAGAAAGAAAAGGTTAAGATACGGCTCAAAGCAAGTCCTAAATTAAAAGATTAAATTTAAAAGGATTCAAATAAATACACAGACCTTTAAGAGAACAGATATGAATTAAGAGAGGGTAACAGAGAGGAATTAACAGGAACTAGACATTAAGGCACACCAAGCACTATACAGTCATAAAATAAAAAATGTGTTTGTGTTTATGCACGTGCACTGATTGCTTCTAAAAGTCCTCACTAGACATAACAAGACGTCGTTGGAGGTCTGACCTTTGGGCACTTTCCAGCCCCGTCTCATCTTGCCCAGGAGTGACATCTGTTGTCACTACACGCTGCCCAGAGCTCAGATTTCCAGCCTCAGACACACTGTGTATGTTCTTAACAGAGGTAGGATTACTTGAGTTGGCTTAACGTTATTTTCCTTTTCTTCACTCACTAGAACGTCCCTTCAAACATCATTGATTATTGAAATTTTGCACACATCTTATGTATCATGGAGAGGTTTCCTCCTGTAAATTTCTTTCTATGATATAGCTCTAATTTTAGAAATCTTTCTTCTTTCTTTTTTAGTTGAGATACAATTGTCATATGATATTATATTACTTTCAGGCATACAACATACAGGAATCTTTCCTTTCCTAAGAAACTGGCCTGCCCTTAACAATAAGACTTTGTATTTTGTAACTGGCCACATTTCAGAGTAACTGTTAAAGCGTTTTCACTTTTTTGAAACTTATTATTTTTATTTATACATAATTTTTATGGTATATTATGAAACTTAGCATAGGCCTGGCCCCTGGGGACATGAACCTTCAATAATTAAAATGTAAGTCATCAGTTGTGATTTAATTAATCTAAATTTAAGCAATTCAATTTTCTTTTCTATAAATGAAGAGCAATAGATTTTAAATCCCTATATACTTATGGAGACTTTGGAAATTGCTTGAATTTCATTAGATAATGATGCAGATTTCTTGTAAACATAGAAGAACCTTATAATGACAGGGATATGTACCCTAACACCCTCTGGGGATAAAAGACTAGAATTTTCATGAAACTGATTGGCTTGAGGCTGAATCCCACTGACCTTCTCTTTTTTCCCAGAAGTTCTCTTGCCTTTATTTTTCCAAGGCCAAAAAAATCAGAGATAATCTAAAACTTAAGGTAAAGTTTAAATTCCTTCAGGTATATGCCAAATTCAATCAAGGAAAGTGAATTCTGCCAGGAATAGACAATGCTGAGGAATTGAGCTGAAACAGAATTCACTTCTTTGGGCCCATTAACTCTGTCAAGGAGAGCAGGATACCCTTAGTGCCAAAGGTGGAGCTCTGCCTATGTTTCTTTCTTTTTAATTTTAAAAAATTGGAATATAATTGCTTTACAATATTGTGTTAGTTTCTGCTGTACAACAACATGAACCAACTATAAGTATACATATATCCCCTCCCTCTTGAGCCCCCCTTCCATCCCCCTTCCATCCTACCCTTCTAGGTCATCAGAGCACACCCAGCCGAGCTCCCTGTGTGGTTCTAAATATTCCCCTCGGACAATGAAAATAATCTGGAGAGGGACTCTCTTAAGGCACCCAGGGTCTCCATGCAAATTTGGATTCCTTTTTACTTGCCATTTATGATTAAGAAGCCAAAGAATAAAGCTAAGAGTTACATATTCCCCCAAACCAAACCTCCAACCAAACCACAGCAAAAGAACAGCCGAACTGTATCAAAACGAGGGGAAGGGACTTTCCTAGTGGTTCAGACTGAGATTTCGTGGCAAGGGCGTGGTATGGATTCAACCCCTGGTCAGAGAACTAAGATCCTACGTGCCATGTGGCGGGCCCAGAAAACAAAAAAGGAGGGGGCAATCATGGGAGCTAACAAAGAAGAACTGGCAAAACTCCAGTTGATAGCAATCAAGTGAGCAGACTCCCTCAGGCTCCCTCTGGAGAGTGTGTTACTTATGTTTATCTTCACCTCTGTGGGGGTTACGTTTCCAGCCCACACAGGAAACACAAGCACAGGTTAAGAGGACAGATGAATCATAGCCACTGATGATAGAATGAAAAAAGTTTTGTGAATTAACTCTGGAGGAGTAGAAAACACACACCAGTGAAATTTCCACTTTATAGGAAATTCCTCCTAGATGGGAATTCTCCCTAAATATTTACCCACACTAGAAAAGAGATGTCAAATCACTTGCCAAGAACGAGACCACTTGAGATTTTATCATTTTTCTTCACTAAGGTATTTGATTCAGGAATGCCTGAACCACATTCAGTGTTGGTTTCTGGCTTATGTTTAACCTTTGGGTGTGTAAGGCAAAGAATGTTTGCTAATCACGTTTAGCTCCATAAAATCTGGCAGCTTAAAATGTTGACACTATTTTGGAACTATGCACTCCAAAAAGATAAAGATTTTGTATAAATGTAACCAAGTGTCACATAATTATTTTCATTACTACTGCTTAATATCTCGCAACATAATATTGTAGTCATGGTCTAACACGATGCTTCCCTTAGCTTGTGTGTGTGGGTGTGCGTGCGTGCTAGCTCGCGCTCAGCTGTCTCTGATCCTTTGCAACCCTGTGGACTATATCCCCTTAGGCTCTTCTGTCCATGAAGTTTTCCAGGCAAAAATATTGGAGTGGGTTGCCATTTCCTTCTACATCTCTTAGCTTAATTCAGCAAAATGTTTATGTATCATAGTGACAATTTAATGCAAATTCTTGAGATTGTTTTGAAAACTCTTGGAATACTTTTTGATTTCAAACTGAGGGCTAAACAGTACCTGATGATATTACAGGTATTTCCAAAGCTCTGACAAATGGACCTTGCATACCAACTTTCTGGGTCTAAGACACACTGACTACCCAGCCTCTTTTAACCAGGGGACACATTTTCAGCCTAGGAAGGCTCAGCCTTTCAGCAGAGTTTGCTGCTGTGAGGAAGAAGAGGTCCAATTTTTGACAGGCCGACCCTGTTCAGGGTTGCAGATGTCACGGCAAGATCACCCTCAGGCTGCTGAAGAGGCAAATGTATGACTAAGGCACATGACATTGATGCAAACTGGTTTCAAGGACATTTCTCTATTTCATTCCTGTATTCACTCATTCATTCCCTCCTATCTTCTTTCATGAGTTATTTATTGATACCCGTGTGTCTGTTCTCTGTTCAGAGTTGAAGACACAATTCTGAAAGGAAAAGATGAAAAAGAGGAGGAAGACCTGAAGGAAGAAGATCATAAGAATAAGGATAAAAAGGCAGCAAACAGTTATTGAGCATTTATTACAAGTCAAGTCCTGTACTGAGTATGTTATTGCTGTCCATAGATATATTATCTCATTGAAACCTCTTAATTCTTAGAGCAAATAGTGTTATTAACATTTATTGCCATGTTTCAGATGAAAAAACAGATTTATTCAGGGAAGAAAAGATCCCAGGCAAAACAGCAGTGATATTGTTCTAAAACCAAAGATGCTCTGATTTAGGAAGCAACACTTTATTACAATCAACAGTATGGTGTGTGAAAATAACTGCCAGAGTTCAAATTGTGGATCTGCCACTTACTGGCTGCGTGACCTTCAGAAAGATAACCTCTGTCTGCCCCTGCTTCCCATGGGGTGGTTACAGAGATTAGAAGTGTTCATCAAAGAAGTCAGAATAATGCATGGCACATAGCATGCCCTGCAAAACCCAGGCACATAATTATCACTTGCCTGTTCTCATGGAGCAGACAGTCAAAATCACAGGAGCTTCCCTAGTGATTCAGTGGTTAAGACTTCAGCTTCCAAGGCAGGAGGTGTGAGTTTGATTCCTGGCCCAGGAGCTAAGATCCCACATGCCTTGCCGCCAAAAGTCCCAAAACATGAAACAGAAAGAGTATGATAACAAATTCAACCAAAACTCCTGGAATCCAGACCAGGAGTTTTAGGAAATGCTTCCTTGGGCAGGTGACACCAAAGTGGAAAGACTTAAAGGAGAAGGAGAAATGAAACTAGCTCAGGGAGTTAGGACCTGTGAGCCATGAAGGCTAATTATTTCTGAAAAACATCAAGTGTTTAAAAAAAATTAATTCAGGGAATTACTGCAAGTCTTTACCAAAGTTTTCCTGACTATTGTAGCAAAATATAGCACGCTTGGTACTTCTCAGATGTTGCTAGTCGTAAAGAATCCACCTGGC
The DNA here is from genome assembly GCA_006410515.1 of Procapra przewalskii. Taxonomy (NCBI): domain Eukaryota; kingdom Metazoa; phylum Chordata; class Mammalia; order Artiodactyla; family Bovidae; genus Procapra; species Procapra przewalskii. The sequence continues at coordinate 11,483,753 of SJYF01000322.1, forward strand.
AATGCAGGAGACACAGGAGACACAGGTTTGATCCCTGGGTCAGGAAGATCTCCTGGAGGCGGAAATGGCAACCCACTCCAGTATTCTTGCCTGCAGAACCCCATGGTGGGTGACAGTCCCTGGGATCGCCAAGAGTCAGACGTGACTGAGCGACTGAGCATGCACGTAGCACATTTGACAAAGAATAGTGTAAATGATATTTACAAATAGAAGCTAATGATTGGATCTGCAATTAACATTCGCATCAAGAATTTAAAAATTATTTTGATAGCTGTACACTGATATTTAACACCATTCATATCTGTGTATCAGGATACACAGAAAGGGCAGTTTTCTCTCTTTTTCTCTCTCTTTACTGTCCTTGCCTGTCTGTCCTCTCTGCTCCCCCATGGAGTTTCCCAGAGATAGTATTCATACAGGTTTTAGGGTACACCTGTGGCCAATGCATGTCAATGTATGGCAAAACAAATATAGTATTGTAATGTAGGGAAATAATAACAATAATAAAAATTTAAAAAAAAAATAAGTGCCCACTACAAACCTCTGTGTCCTCTCAGTGTGCTCACAGCCCTAGTGGTACCCACTGAGGAGAGAAGGCAGCCTGGGTGATGGGAAGCAAGAGGAAGCAGGTATTGTTCAGGAAACACATGACTGCTTAGTCTCTCTCTAGCCTCTTTTGAGGATGTAAGACTTATTCAGCACTCCCGCTTGCCTTCTCTGCACGAGGCTGACTGCTCTTTGTCTCATCAATTTCTTACCTTTGGTCAGAACCTCTCAATGTCCAGACTGTAGTGCTTCTACCCAGAGCAAAATGAATAATATAATATGATTTCAATCAAGGCTATGATGAGGTCAGCCTGATCCTAGATGTAAAAATCCAGACATGTAAAACCCATGTTTCTTCATGTCTTAGCAAGAGAGGGTTATGCAATCCACAAAAAAGCAAACCAAGAAAGATTTTGCTTTCCTTAGCCCTTGCGATGAATTCCTAACTGCTATAGGAAGAAAATGACAACCCATTCCAGTTTTCTTGCCTGGAAAAATCCCATGGACAGATGAGACTGTAGCTCACAGAGTAGCAAAGAGTCAGACACAGCTGAGTACGCATGCACACACATAATAGCCTTTATCTCCACCTTCTGTGATCGCAAAGAAAAGCTTGTGTGCCAAGTACAAACAGGATCCCTGTTTCTTTTTCTTGATCTTTCTATGCCTTTGCTCATTAGAAAACAAACTCGTCCCAGTCATCTTTCTTTTAGTGGAACTAATAGCACACTTGCAAAATCACCGTATAATTTTGTGAGCTATATTTAAAAGCTGATTACATCCTACTTGACCAATTTTTTTCCCCAAGAAACCTAGACATGTCTTGTAGTATAAATATGAGAATGCTCCAAGCCAAAACATATCATTGTTTTAGCTGTTTTTTCACTGGTAAGTCACTGTGCACTGAAATTGTGGGTTTTTTTTTAAATTTCATTTATTTAGTTATTTGCTTATTTATATGTTTAAATTTTTGGCTGCACCCTATAGCATATGGGGTCTTAGTCTCCCCACCAGGGATCAAACCTGCACTCTCTGCACTGGAAGGTGAAGTCTTAACCACTGGACTGCCAGGGCAGTCCCTAAAATTTCGTTCTTTATTTCCATTCTGTTAATTCATAGAAATACAAGCAGAGAGAATAAAATCAAAATAACCTAAGGGGGTAGACACATGGATGATCCTTCTCCCCTCTGAATACATAGAATTGCTACCCATGCACTTCAGGATGTGGATTTGGGGAGCAAATAATAAATGCCATTAAGACATCCAAACTGTACTTTGCCATCATCCCTATTGCCCGTAGAAAGTACACTGATCCAACATGTCATTGCCCTAGACTTCAATTTTCTGGTCATGCTTGCTTTATAGCTTTGCCATTTCCTCTTGAGCTATTATAATATCAGCAGTCATTACTTCATAGCATTTTCAGTTTGAGTTTTATGAGTTTTTGTGAATTTAAGGTTTCTTAATCTATGGCAGAGTTTTAAGAGAAGGGGTGGTGTACTGAACACCATTTGTGACTTCTATTTAGTATTCAGGACTCTTTTTTTTTTTTTCCCTGATTTTCATTGGTGATCTGAATAGTTGAAGTTTTCCCATAAATGATGGATTTGCTGCATGAGGCTACAGTATTTGCAATGGAAAACTCTGCCTGAGCGTAAGCAATTCTTAATGCATAAATATGTTTCCTATTAAGATAATCTGGCTGTCCATATCTTAGGCATACCAAGGCCAAAATTAATTCTAATTCTTCTTTGACATGAGTTTGACCAAAATCAAATGTTCTTACTGTGAAAACATATCCCATATATAGCTTTCTTTTCACTTGATGCCAAGTGATTATTACCTTCTTTCTAAAATCTTTTACAGAGCTCATGTTACAAGAATATGGTTCTGGAAATACACAGCTCTTTATTTCTCAACACATATGAACCTGATTTCAGCTAAAACAAAGCACATATTTCAAGCAAATGAACAAAACGTGGAAGCATATGAACAAAAGAATGCTTGAATTATCGTGGTTATTCCATCAGTTTGTGATTAGAGCAAAATATTTCTAGTATAAAACATTTGTTGAACATATGCTTGGCACTCTTCCAAAATAGTTTCATAGAAAAACCAAGATAGTAAGAGCTCAAAACACTTTTCAAGTCTTTAATATGGTTTCTGCTAAGGATGTAAAAAAGAAATAATATAGAAATATCAAGTAATAATTAGCTATTTGACTATCATTTGATCTTTTATATGTTGAGAAAATTTTTAAATGTTTGGTAAAAATTCCCCAAATTAAAATCTGCTCCAAAATATAGGGGCATTTCCAAAACATTGTATACAGTCCACGGTAAAGGAGATTCTGTCACTAAATCTCTACGTCTCACTTTCTAGCCAGTTGCAACTATTGAAACAAAATGAATCACTAAATCAATTAACCAGATCATTTTTTTCCAAAATAAAGACAATTTCACTTTTTTATTTATATTAATTAATTGTAATGTAATTACAATATATTCTCGTGGCATTTATTTTGGTGAAATTCATGTCACAGAGCAATCAGGTAATTTAATTTTTAAACTTTTTTATTTTGTACTATAGTATAACTAACTATAGGCTTCCCCAGGTGGTGCTAATAGTAAAGAACCCACCTGCCAATGCAGGAGAAAAAGAGACTGGGGTTCGATCCTTGGGTCTGGAAGATCCCTTGGAGGAGGGCGTGGCAATCCACTCCAGTTTTCTTGCCTGGGAAATTCCATGGGCACACATGACTGAGTGACTGAGTAATCAATAGCCGATTAACAATGTTGTGATAGTTTCAGGTAAATAGCAAAGGGACTCAACATACATTTACTTGTATCCATTCTCCCCCTCCCATCCAGGCTACCACACAACACTGAGTAGAGTTCCATGTGCTATACTATAAGTCCTTGTTGGTTATCTATTTTAAAAACAGTAGTTTGTACATGTCCATTCCAAACCCCCCAACTATCCCTTCCACTAATCCCCCCAACCCCCTACAATCGTAAGTTCCTTCTCTAAGGCTGTAAGTCTCTTTCTGTTCTGCAAGTAAATTCATCTGTATCACTTTTTTTCCGATTCCATTTATAATGGATGTGCAATCAGTAATTTTAACCTTGAGGAAGTTCAAAACTATATGAAGAAAGCAAACATTACTCCTAAATCAGGCATCTAGACATTTGCAGGACCATCTCTCTATGCATGTCTCTGCACATATATATACATATATGTATATATGTGTCTGACTGTGACTTCATGGACTGTACAGACCATGGAATTCTCCAGGCCAGAATACTGGGCTGGGTAGCCTTTCCCATCTCCAGGGGATCTTCCCAACCCAGGGATTGTACCCAGGCCTCCCACATTACAGACAGATTCTTTACCAGCTGAGCCACAAGAGAAGCCCATATACATATACAGGAGCACACAATTTCAGATAAGGTGAATTTTATGTATTATTTCAAAATCTGCTTTTAAATCAAGGTGTCATATAGTTCTTTCCCTAAGTATGTAGATATACATCATTGGTCAAAGGATTACACAGCATTCAAATATTTAACCAGACCACAGTTTACTTAATCAATTCTGTATTAATGGATTTTTAGATTGCTTCTAGGATATATTATTTAAAAAATGAAATGTGGTGGTGAACATCCTTACACTTTTGTAAATCTGGCTACTTATCTTATGGGAAACACTTAGTAAATTCCTTATCTGTGCTGGAAACCTTTAGCTGTATCTGAGCAGTGATTTTTCTTTTCTTGTGAAAAGTGGAAGTGACTCTCATCATCATCTATGATCTTAAGCAACCACTGCAAAGATCTGTGTGGCCCTTTCCAGAACAGAGTATATATGTTTACAAGGAGAAACAGAGCATCTAATGTTTTAGTTTTCCCTCTGAAAAGCCCTTTTTTTGTCTGCATGGACATGATTTTCCTTTTGTATATGGTATTATACTGATCTTGGAGAGAAGAAAAAGACGCAGTTCATCTGACATGGTTCAGTGGAATAATACTGGCTTTGAATGTGCTTGTCTCCTGAGAAAGACAGCCTTATATTTTAAGGAATTACGTTGGAAGCAATAATGTTATGGTCAGTTAGACCTTTACTTCTCAGGAAGAAAGGGTTTTCTTTTCTCTGGGTCTTCTTGTTCATAAAAATAAATCACATACTTGGACTGCTTGCTTTTACTTGCTTTAAAAATAAAGAGTGAACAAAAAAAATCTGAAGAAAACATTTCCAAGATCATTGAGTGGCTTTAAAGACTAGAATGAAGGCTTTATGCTAGAGGGGTAAGTAGACACAATTATGCTGACTTGTTTTAAGAAGCTCCAAAGGGAAAAGAAAGTGATTACTCTGAGACTAATGTAGAAAAGCCAAGAATCATTTGGAGCTTCCAGAAAACCGAGACAAAATCAATAGGAAAAGGGGTTTTTGTTTATAACGGAATTTAAAATTCAGAAGTAAGAGTCAAAAAGTCTCTTGAGCTCCCCAGTGAATTGCTAAGTGAGTGAATAGGTGAGATTTAGGTAGACAAAGGGGGAGGAGATGAGAGGGAAGGAGGTGTAATAAATATCGTGCACTTTCAGTGAAAGAGGAAGCCACCAGTAATTCCTTCCAGTGGAAGGAACTTTATCATGGGAGACACTCATGAGTATTTTTTTTTTTTTTTTGTGGCTACGTTCCAATATTCAACCCTGAATACTCACTGGAAAGACTGACGCAGGGAAGCTCCAATACTTTGGCCACCTGATGCGAAGAGCTGACTCATTGTAAAGGACCCTGGGAAAGATTGAAGGCAAAAGGAGAAAGGGGTGGCAGATGATGAAATGGTTAGATAGCATCACTGCCTTGATGGACATGAATTTGAGCAAACTTTAGGAGCTAGTGAAGGACAGAAGAGCCTGGCGTGCTGTAGTCCATGGAGGTGCAAAGAGTAAGGCATGACTTAACAACTGAACAACAACAAAACAATGTTCCAATAAACAAAACAGATGGCAGAAGCACTGGATTAGCAGGGGGACCATGTAGAGCCTACATCTGTTTCTAATCCAGTCAAATTTATCTGCTCATCTCCTTCAGATGCAATCACCATCTCACTTCTATAGACTGTTCACAACTCAAATGCCCCTTCTCTTTTCTGATCATGAAATCGTACATATCTATTTAAGTCTAATACTCTCTTTGGAAACTTCTTTCAATAATTTCAATAAACTTCTTTCAATAATAATTTCAGTGATCCATTTTTTTTCTCAAAATTTTAGTAGATGTCCCTTTCTTTGCTTTTTAATTCACTTAAGAAACACTTATTAAACACTCACATGTGTGCATGCTCAGTTGAGTCTCTTTCCTCCTCCAGGGGACCTTCCTAACCCAGGGACTGAACCCACATCTCCTGAGTCTCTGGCATTGTCAGGAATATTCTTTTACTACTGAGTCCCCGAGGAAGCCCCAAACAATCACAAGCCGGAAGCTATAAAGTTATAAAGATGAACAGACACTGTAGGAATGCCAAGTCTTATATAAATAGGGCAGAGGTGTGGATAGGAGTGGTGAGACTAAGTTACAATCACTTTACTTTATTAAATACATGTAATGAAAATATGAATACCACACTGATTCTTGACCAATATGTTCAAGTTGTACCCAACTTTTGAGAGAGTTAGAGTTATAAAGAATAACTACTTTATAGACATATTTTATTTTTAAGAATTCTTCACCTTTTTTCCCTTCTTTCAAGTCAACTGAATTTTGCCCAATGTCCAGTGGAGGTCCTTGACCTCCAGTTGAGGGTAGCCTCCGTCTATGACATTAAAGACCTCTCCAGAACATGTTGGCCTCATGTTGACCTCTGTTTTTGATTATTGAATGATAAGATTAAGAGGAGTCTCTAAAAGTCACATGGACCTTCCATTTCTGCAAATTGCCAGCTAGGTTATTTAGACCAACACTCCTGCTGGAAACAATGAAAATGAGGCTAGTAGTTTTCTCCAGGAGGAAATAAAATGGTATTATGATTGGCTCCTGGGGTCCTAGCAATGTTGTCTTTCTTGCTCTGAGGTTTCTTCTGTAATAATTATATCTGTTGACCTGGGTGGTGATTACTTGTTTTTGCATTGTCCTTTATGCAAGTTTTATGTATCAGTAAAAAATAAATGTAATTACTAAATTCAGCCTTCAACCTTCAGGCAGGTAGATTTTGCCCACTCCAGATATATTTTCACTCTCTGAGAATAGAAATATTCTTTCTTTAGAATCCAAAAGACACTTTGTCAAATACCATCTTTTACTGACATTAGTCATCTTAAACATCAGGTTAAAATCTTCAGAACCCAAACTGGAAATATTGAAGACTTCCCTGAAAATTATTGTCTAGAACATTGAAGTTTATAAGATGACAAATTAAAATCATTTATAAAGAGAATACTCTCCAATGTTTCTATAATTTTGTTTTAGTGAAGAATTCTTATTCTCATACAATTTCTTTAAATCCTGCATTAGGAAGTTATAATTTCTGAAAATTTCTCACAAATCAAAAAGTAATGACATGGTATTTAATAATTTCAATCAAACGCTTGATTCTCAGCAACTACCCCAAAAATATTCGGAGTAGGAACTCTTAACTTCATCAATATGGATAATCATTGTCATCAGAATAATTTCATCAACCACAGCGGAACTTTACTGAACACTGACTATGATCAGACATCACACTAAGTACATAGAAGCATTATTTATTTAGTACACACAAAAATCATGTGACACAGGTAGTGGGATTAGTCAGGTCCATTTTTTTAGACTAGTAAATTAAGAACCATAAAACTTAAGTATCTTTCCCAATGTAAGACAGTTACTCAGCAAAAGCTGAGATTCAAATTCAGATCTGTCTGAACCCCAAAGTCATAGCTCATAATCATTGTCCTATGTCATATAGAAGTCATAAGCAAATTGCTATAAAATCATTGGAGATAGTATTAGATCCTTAAGAGATATTTTGTTTTTCCCAAAAAATAAAATTTAAGTAAGATTAAAAAAAAAAGATTGAAGTTTGATGGGATTTTTCACTTCTCTGTAGCTTTTATATCCAGGCATTCTCTAAATCCACATTTTTCTTGAATTATGTTACTCCGGTTTTCCTTTCATAATTATGATATTTTCTGGTCAGTCTTCCCCAGGATATAAATTAATGTTTCATTTCCAAATGAAATTGGAAATAACTACTTTGAAAAAAATGAGAGATTTCTTTGAAGTATGAAAGTGGAGCGAAGTGTTAGTCGTTTCAGTTCTGTTCAGTTCATTTCAGTCGCTCAGTAATGTCCGACTCTTCGAAACTGCATGAATCACAGCACTCCAGGCCTCCCTGTTCATCACCAACTGCCAGAGTTCACTCAGATTGACGTCCATCGAGTCGGTGATGCCATCCAGCCATCTCATCCTCTGTCATCCCCTTTTCCTCCTGCCCCCAATCCCTCCCAGCATCAGAGTATTTTCCAGTGAGTCAGCTCTTCGCATGAGGTGGCCAAAGAACTGGAGTTTCAGCTTCAGCATCATTCCCTCCAAAGAACACCCAGGGTTGATCTCCTTTAGAATGGACTGGTTGGATCTCCTTGCAGTCCAAGGGACTCTCAAGAGTCTTCTCCAACACCACAGTTCAAAAGCATCAATTCTTCAGTGCTCAGCCTTCTTCACAGTCCAACTCTCCCATCCATACATGACCACTGGAAAAACCATAGCTTTGACTAGACAGACCTTTGTTGGCAAAGTAATGTCTCTGCTTTTGACTATACTGTCTAGGTTGGTCATAACTGTCCTTCCAAAGAGTAAGCGTCTTTTAATT
>SJYF01000322.1:11575080-11595172 GCA_006410515.1 Procapra przewalskii
TGGGAAATAGATGGAGAAACAGTGGAAACAGTGTCAGACTTTATTTTGGGGGGCTCCAAAATCACTGCAGATGGTGACTGCAGCCATAAAATTAAAAGACGCTTACTCCTTCAAAGAAAAGTTATGACCAACTAGATAGCATATTCAAAAGCAGAGATATTACTTTGCTGACTAAGGTCCGTCTAGTCAAGGCTATGGTTTTTCCTGTGGTCATGTATGGATGTGAGTTGGACTGTGAAGAAGGCTGAGCACCGAAGAATTGATGCTTTTGAACTGTGGTGTTGGAGAAGACTCTTGAGAGTCCCTTGGACTGCAAGGAGATTTAACCAGTCCATCCTGAAGGAGATTAACCCTGGGATTTCTTTGGAAGGAATGAGGCTAAAGCTGAAACTCCAGTACTTTGGCCACCTCATGCGAAGAGTTGACTCATTGGAAAAGACTCTGATGTTGGGAGGGATTGGGGGCAGGAGGAGAAGGAGACAACTGAGGATGAGATGGCTGGATGGCATCACTGACTCGATGGACGTGAGTCTGAGTGAAGTCTGGGAGATGGTGATGAACAGGGAGGCCTGGCGTGCTGCGATTCACGGGGTCGCAGAGTCAGACATGACTGAGCGACTGAACTGAACTGAACTGAGTGCCTACCTTGCAGGGTTGTCAGGAGAATTGAAACAGTTAGTACATATTAAAGCACTTTCAGTGGTGCCTGCTGCACAGTAACTGCTGATAATTGTTAGTCTCTGTTGTTGTTTCTTCAGTCGCTAAGTCATGTCTGACTCTTTGTGGTCCCATGGACTGCAGCTTGCTGGGTTCCTCTGTCCTCCACTATCTCCTGGAGTTTGCTCAAACTCACGTCCACTGAGTCCGTGATGCCATCCAACCATCTTACCTCCTGTTGCCCTCTTCTCCTACCTTCAGTCTTTCCCAGTATCAGGGTCTTTTCCAAGAAGTCGGCTCTTCCCATCAGGTGGCCAAAGTATTGGAGCTTCAGCTTCAGCATCAGTCCTTCCAATGAATATTCAGGGTTATTTTCTTTTAGGATTGACTGGTTGGATCTCCTTGCTGTCCAAGGGACTCTCAAGAGTCTTCTCCAGCACCACAATTTGAAAGCATCAGTTCTTCAGTGCTCAGCCTTCTTTATGGTCCAGCTTTCACATCCACACGTGACTACTGGAAAAACCATAGCTTTGATTATATAGACCTCTGTCAGCAAAGGGATGCTTTCCTTTGTGGCTCAGATGGTAAAGAATCTGCCTGCACGGAGGAAGACCTGGGTTCAGTCCCTGGGTCAAGAAGATCCCCTGGAGAAAGGAATGGCTACCCACTCCAGTATTCTTGCCTGGAGAATCCCATGGCCAGAGGAGCCTGGCAGGCCAGGCTACAGTCCATGGGATCGCAAAGAGTCAGACTGGACTGAACGACTCACACTGTCTCTTTCACTTCATCTAGGTTTCTCCCAGCTTTCCTTCCAAGGAGCAAGCGTCTTTTAATTTCATGACAGCGAGTTTTACTGAAGAAGCTCAGAATAACTCATGAACATGATGTAAAAAATTTTTTCAAACCATGAATATCAGAGGAAATAGGTGTTAATCTGTGGAGACAGAATATTGGCGAGGAACAGCATTTTTCCCACAGAGCCATTGTGAGATGGTCTCCAACTCGAGCCAGCACACAGATTCTTTTTTTCCTGCTTGCAGTCAGATATCAGCCACCACTTTTATAAGCACTGTGCATGCTTATGGGTATCAGGGAGTGCAGGTAGTCTGGAGAAACATAGCCTCAATGTTATGAACTGCTTATCAACTTTGTAATTAAAATACTTAATTACTCAAAGCCTAATTTTAATTTGTTTGCCTGTAGGATCATGCCAGTTTGCGTTTTGCTTTATATAGTGTGTTAAAAAAAATTGCAAAACATTGTTTCCCTTTATTCCCTTGGGGAAAAAAAAATCATGGTCGAACAATATCAGAAACTCATGCATTTAACTTTTGGTGTCATGGGGAGCAGCAGTCTTTAGGGGGATAACTCACTCTGACCTTGGTATTTATTGAAGGACTCCCAAGAATCTTGTTTTGGGTTGGGTAGTGTGGAGATGTTAAGACTTATAAGATGAATGCTCTATATTCAGATTTATTTGGAGATGCAGCACATAGTAAGTAAAATAATAATGTACTGCATATTATATGAAAGTTCTGTTCTCAGTGAATTATTAAGTCAGTGGTATAGACAAGTGGACATTGTAAGAGCTTCAACAGGGTAGTTATTAATTGCTACAAATCTGTTTCAGTTTTTTCCTCAAACTATCAACACATTCTATTAGACTAAAGAATACAAGCCTTGAGGACATCATCAGCCAACTAACACTAATATATTTGTACAAAGCATTTCTTCTTTGAAAATTTGCTATATGTTAAATAATAGATATGGATATATCTGACGATGAGGATTGTGATAGCTAACACATTTTCTTAATTCTGATGGTAACCTTGCAATATTGTTCCATTTTTTTGAGAGGAGGAAAAATTGGGTCTCAGAATGTATGCATAGTGTATTATATGAGTAAGAGGTAAATCTGTGATTCCGTATACGTCAGTCCAAATGAAAGGCCCTCTTTCTTAACCACTGTATTCTCCTGTCTCTATTGATGCCTATTCAAGGGAACCTAGAAGCAGATGGTTATGGCCAAACCTTCGTGCATGTGATTGGAGTAGGGCACCAGGTAAGTCTGAAACTTGAGCTAAGGCAGGTTGTAAAGCATTATGTAACATTTGCTTTAGCAACTTAACTGTTGCAAGTGTATGTAAAGGATACTAAACTAAGAGGAAAACATGAGAATTCCCTGGTGGTCCAGTGGTTAGGACCCTGAGCTCTCACTGCAGGGGCCTGGATTCAATCCCCGGTTGGGAGATTAAGATCCCATAAGCTGTGTGGTGTGGCCAGAAAAACCAGGGGAGAAAAGATCTTGGGAGTTAAGATAGGTGGTACAGTAGCCAAGAGGTAGTCTAAATGTGTGCGTTGGACATGCAGCAGCATTGAAGAAGATGGATTGAGAGACGTGTCTTGAAGTAGACGCCCCCTGATTTATGGACCCATCCAGAATGGAGGGCAAAGAAGGGGAATGTAGTAAAAATGGTAGGGTATGTAGTGATGTCATTCCTGAAGTTGGGGGAAATTGAGTGATCACAGTTGGCTGAGTTCTGGACATGAGTTGCAGGTGAAGGAGAACATGTGTGTGCTTAGTCGCTCAGTCGTGTCCGACTCTTTGCGACCCCATGGATTGTAGCCCGCCAGTCTCCTCTGCCCACGGGGATTCTCCAGGCCAGAATACTGGAGTGGGTTGCCATGCCCTCCTCCAGGGGATCTTCCCAACCCAGAAATCGAACCAGAGTCCCTTGCGTCTCAGAGTCTCTTGCAGGTGGATTCTTTACCCTTCTTGAGCCATCAGGGAAGCATACCAAAGGAGAACATACCGAAGAAAAACTTGGGATCCTGAAAGGCCAGAGCTCAAGAGCAACCAGGCCAGAGATTAGTGGTCCTCAGCCTGTGAGTGTTGCCATGACAGTGGATAAGGTCACGGGGAGGAGCTGGGGATGCTATGAGTAGAGAGATGCTGAAAGGGGATAATACAAACCAGGAAAGACACCACTGTTGAAGGTAAGACTCTCCTCAGCAGTGTGCCAATCTGATGGCTACACCGAGGACTCAGATTAGATGTAGGTATTTTCCAAACCAGTCATCATGATTACAAATATTGTAAGCATCCTTCAGGGGACCTCCCTTAGACAGTGCTAAGCCTTCGGCCATTGATCTGTACTCGTTTCACTCTCAGGTAATTGACTCTGAACTTGGGAAACAGTTTGCTCTCTGTAAATTGACTAAGGGTTGGGATCATCTGGAGATATGTGTAACTCACTCACAAATTGGTTGTTAGATGTCCCAGCTTTTCTGTAGGACATTAGAAAATAAAGTTTGCATGATCTAGTTTTAAAATAAGTTAGTGTGGTAATGGAATCCATATGACATGATGGATGATTCCTTAATGAGTTCCACGTTCCTTCTCAAATGTCCTGGAAACCTCACTGACAGCTTCCAGGTCCTAAAACTGCTTGACTGCAGAGTGGCATGCCCTTCCAGTAATGAGCAGTAACTGACCTAAAACTTGGTCATATCGTCCCTTCATAGACCACTGCTTGGCAATGACCACTGCGTGAGAAGCATCAATGCTGCAGGTGGCCTGTGGGGAAGTGCCCATGGGGCAGGGCAAAGCCTTCTGTCTGCGAGGTCCTACTGCCCACATTCGAAATCTCAGACCTTCCCCTTCCAGCTCGGAATCCTCAGGCCAGCGATGAACTCTCCTTAAACCTTTGTAAAGGAATTACAACAGTTCCTATAATATTTTTCATGGGCTTATTGAGGATGTTCAACAGGTATTTTACCCACTTTGGGCAAGAGAGTACTGTGTATAATTACTGGGTGTAAGTGCACGCTGACTAGAGTTAGTTGCTCTCTTCTATTCTGTTTTAGTATGTTTGTGAGTCTTGTACTATCTGGGAATGCTCTAAGTTTCCTGAGTGTAATACAGCTCCTACCTGGATGTCCTGTAAGTGATAGATTCTCTGGTGTTAGGGGACAGTAGACTGTCACAGCAGTTCATTCTGGCAGGTTTGGAAGACTATACTTTTTCAGGGCATCCCTCCCTTCCTCTTACAGAATTACCACTTCACATCTGTAAGCAGCTTAAATAAGGGTCAGAAGCTATGAGGTGCTGGACTGAAATTCTGTTACGGTCCTTTCTTTTCCAGTCCAGGTCCAAAGCATGCTTGACCAAATGTTCCAGTAGAAGTGTTTCCTTTAAAGTCCATGACTTAGAATCATGCAGACATAAAGGGCCCATCCTGTTAGTTCAGTTCACTTCATTTCAGTTCAGTTGCTCAGTCATGTCCAATGCTTTGCCGCCCCATGGCCTGCAGCACTCCAGGCTTCCCTATCTATCACCAGCTCCTGGAGCCTACTCAAACTCAAGTCCATTGAGTCAGTGATGTCCTCCAACCATCTCATCCTCTGTCATCCCCTTTTCCTCCTGCCCTCAGTCTTTCCCAGCATCAGGGTCTTTTCCAATGAGTCAGTTCTTCACATCAGTGGCCAAAATATTGGAGTTTCAGCTCCAGCATCAGTCCTTCCAATGAGTATTCAGTACTGATTTCCTTTAGGATTGACCAGTTTGATCTCCTTGCAGTTCAAGGGACTCTCAAGAGTCTTCTTCAACACCACAGTTCAAAAGCATCAATTCTTCAGCACTCAGCTTTCTTTATAGTTCCATACATGGCTACTGGAAAAACCATAGCTTTTACCGGACGGAACTTTGTTGGCAAAGTAATGTCTCTACTTTTTATTAAATGCTGTCTAGGTTGGTCATAGCTTTTCTTTCAAGGCTCAAGTGTCTTTTAATCTCACGGCTGCAGTCATCATCTGCAGTGATTTTGGAGCCCCCCAAAATAAAGTCTGTCACTGTCTCCCCATCTATTTGCCATGAGGTGATGGGACCAGATGCCATGATCTTAGTTTTTTGAATGCTGAGCTTTAAGCCAACATTTTCACTCTCCTCTCTCACTTTCATCAAGAGGCTCTTTAGTTCTTCTTTGCTTTCTTCCGTAAAGGTGGTGTCATCTGCATATCTAAGATTATTGATATTTCTCCAGGCAATCTTGATTCCAGCTTGTGCTTCATCCAGCCCTACATTTCACATGATATACTCTGCATATAAGTTAAATAAGCACAGTGACAATATACAGCCTTGTCCTACTTCTTTCCCAATTTGAAACCAGTCTGTTGTCCCATGTCCAGTTCTAACTGCTGCTCCCTGACCTGCATACAGATTTCTCAGGAGGCAGGTCAGGTGGTCTGGTATTCCCATCTCTTGAAGAATTTTCCACCGTTTGTTGGGATCCACACAGTCAGAGGCTTTGGCAAAGTCAGTAAAGCAGAAGTAGATGTTTTTCTGGAACTCTCTTGCTTTTTTCAGTGACCCAACAGATGTTGGTAATTTGATTTTTAGTTCCTCTGCCTTTTCTAAATCTAGCTTGAACATCTGGAAGTTCACGGTTCATGTACTGTAGAAGCCTGGCTTTGAGAATTTTGAACATTACTAGTGTGTGAGATGAGTGCAATTGTGCGGTAGTTTGAGCATTCTTTGGCATTGCCTTTCTTTGGGACTGGAATGAAAACTGACCTTTTCCAGTCCTATGGCTGCTGCTGAGTTTTCCAAATTGGCTGGCATATGGAGTGTAGCACTTTAATAGCATCATCTTTTAGGATTTGAAACAGCTCAACTGGAATTCCAACACCTCCACTAGCTTTGTTCGTAGTGTTGCTTCCTAAGGCCCACTTGACTTTGCATTCCAGCATGTCTGGCTCTAGGTGAGTGATCACACCATCGTGGTTGTCTGGGTCATAAAGATATTTTTTGTATAGTTCTTCTGTGTATTCTTGCCATCTCTTCTCAATATCTTTGCTTCTGTTAGGTCAATACTATTTCTGTCCTTTACTGTGCCCATCTTTACATGAAATATTCCCTTGGTATCTCTCACTTTCTTGAAGAGAGCTCTAGTCTTTCTCTTTCTGTTGTGTTCCCCTATTTCTTTGCACTGATCACTGAGGAAGGCTTTCTTGTCTCTCCTTACTGTTCTTTGGAACTCTGCATTCCTTTTCTCCTTTCCCTTTCACTTCTTTTCTTTTGTCAGCTATTTGTAAGGCCTCCTCAGACAACCATTTTGCCTTTTTAAATTTCTTTTCCTTGCGGGGGACATCCATTTTGCCTCTTGAATTTCTTTATCCTATTAGTAGGCTGTTAAAAATCAAATGTAGCTTGGATGCAGGTATTATTGAAGGATGCACTGTGTATTCATATAGGTGAGTAAGTGAAAGTCGCTCAGTCATGTCCGACTCTGTAACCCTATGGACTATACAGTCCATGGAATTCTCCAGGCCAGAATACTGAAGTGGGCAACCTTTTCCTTCTCTAGAGGCTCTTCCCAACCCAGGGATCAAACCCAGGTCTTCTGCATTGCAGGCAGATTCCTTACCAGCTGAGCCAATCATATATCATGTTATCTGGGAAATTCCTGCAAATTGCAGTATTCACATAGACATGGAAGCTCTACAAAGCAAGCAGAAGTGTCCTCCTCGGGTTGCTGATCAACTCTGTGAAATTTCCATGATAGAAAATGAATAATAGTGCTGGCAAACTGGGCATTTTCAGGAATGGAAACCATTTGTCACATTTTCTTGGATAGAGCAAGACTGCAAGAATCTGTACCATTGCACAAGTTGGTTTTTGCCAACCGAGTGTCAATACTGTGTTTATGTTCAGAGCTCTCCAGGCTGTTCTTATTAGAATTCCACAAAGCTTCAGCATGTGGCTCCCAGGGAACAGTTATGCCAGGATCCCCAGATAGCTGATTTATGAGCGAGGTCTGCTATGGTGCTAGAGCAAAGGTCACATTCAGTCACAGAAATGTTTTCTTGCTCTCGTGAAGCATTTTGACCATTATCCTCCTTATCAGGATGAGATGGTTGGACTGCATCACTGACTCAATGGACAAGAGTTTGAACAAACTCTGGGAGATAGTGAAGGACAGGGAAGCCTGGCATGCTGTAGTCCACGGGGTCGCAGAGAGTCAGACGCAGGATACAATTTAGCAGCTGAACAAGTCCTTATCAGGAAAGATGTTTAGTTAGTGATGAAAATCCATTAGTAGTGCCTGTGACAATTATTTATTGCTTCATAATTATTCTGGCCAGTGTGTGTTTTTCTAACAACCATCCCTCTACGAGAGAAAAGCCAGGGTGTCACTCTCAGGGAACTCAAAAGTGAGTGAAGTCGCTCAGTCGTGTCCGACCCTTTGCGACCCCATGGACTGTAGTCTGCCAGGCTCCTCCATCCATAGGATTTTCCAGGCAAGGGTACTGGAGTGGGTTGCCGTTTCCTTCTCCAGCTTATGTAGAAGAGATCCTTAAGAACTTGGACAGTTCAGGAAGCTGCAGCGGGAACACGAAGCTGCACTGAAAGACATGACAAAGAAAAGGCTAGCAAAAGCGTCCAGTCAGGCCGGGAAGCTAGGCGCTTCCAGCCGTGCAGCGTGTGTCGTGGGACAGGACCGTGTGTATCCCCTCTCAGGCAGGACCTGGCAGCTGGAAAGGCAGGTGGTTCCAGCCAGTGTTGCTGCTCACAGCACATGGGCTGGACCTGCGAGACCCTCCCAGCTCTGAGTCAGAGCTCAGGTGGGACTGAGATGAAGGCCAGAGGGCCAGCCATGATCTGCTTGTCCATTGCTGGCACAGGTCGGACCACGGGGCTGCTCTTTCTGGACAGGATTTGACCTTCACTGAATATTCACATAGAACATTAAGTGGTGGAGGCTAAGAAAAATCAACCACTTGTAATGCATATGAACCTCACAGTCACAGGACATAGCTGTTCATTATTTCTGGCAACACAGTTTGTATTCTAACTCCAAGCCCCCGTTTCTGACGGAGAGCAGAAGAAATGAATTGAGTCACAGCCACAGCCCATCCGCCTCGTCTGATTTCAGGCCAAGTTGCTTCTGGTTAAGAGGAATATTTGGGATCCTTCCCCTCCCTGTAGCACTGCCTCTGAAGGGGCATCAGGGACCTCGGTTCTGGACTCTGCTTTCCCTCCCTGACTTCTTGGGACCGGGAGCTGAGCCCAGACCCCAGTGGACTCAGAGGCAGTGCTCCTGGAACGCAGGCGTGGATCTGTGGCAGCCCCCACCTGGTTTCCTGGTCTAAACTACCTGCTGGGCATCGGCTGCCATCAGGACCTGTACCTCAAGCCAGCAGTGTCTTGTTAGACGTAGAATCAGTCAGTCTCCTCTTTGCGTCTCTCAGCTAAAATTGGCACCTTTCAGCAAGGCAGGGAACCCCTGAGCCCATCCACCTTAGCCCCCCAGGCTCCGCTATCCAGATTCTTCTTGCCCTTTCTCAGTCTCTGCATCTGCCTTCCTTAATGATTAAAGACGGGAAGTAGGGAACAGCATCTTCCTAGAACCTCCCAGATTTGGGGGAAAGCCTGTGATCCCGACTCTCATCTGGTACGCGGGGCTTTATTTTGGGGATGGGACGCAGTGCGCAGCCTCTTAACTGCGCTTTTTTCCTCTCTTAAGTCTTCCCTTTCCCCCAGTTTGGAGTGGGGTGGTAAAACAAGCAAACAAAACTCGTTCTGCCAGTTCATATTTCTTTTCAAAACTATTTCTGTCTCTCATTTGAACTAAAGCCAAGAATTTGGAATCTTTATTTACTGGTTTTCTTTTTTTTTTCTCCTTCTGACAGTTCCCCCTGGGGCAAGTGGTGAACTAGCCACCCCATATCTCTTGGAATATGGACTTAGGGAAGGAGGTGGAGGTGGTGAAGAGGGGACACATTCATCAACAGTATATCATAACATCCTGGCAAAGGGCAACCAGATCTGACTCATCAGTCGAGGTCCAGACTGAGTTCTCACTTCCTTGGGAGCCCAGCCATCTCTGATTGCCCTCCACACTCGAGAAGGACTGTGTCACATCCCCCAGGGTCGTGAGGTGACACTGTCTTTTAGTGTGAAAGATGCTGGATTTTGGCATGTTGAAAATCCAATTAATGAGGATGTAGTTTTTCCCATTTTTTAGTGTTTGCCTGAGAGCCTCGATTAGAGCTCTCATGAGGAACTATGTGTGTATTTTTTGTATGCAAGTATAGATGTATACACACACACGTATATAATTTTTATCATATGTCTCTAACAAACTTCTGGTGGGATTTTTTTTAGGAGCTAGCATTTACTGTGCTTATTGTTTCTGATTTTCCTCAGGTCTGCTTTCTTTCCCAGATCTTGAAATTCCACCAGTGATACTGCATCTAACTTTTAAAAAGGAGTTGGAGGGTTTTCTACAAAGTGTCTCTGCTTGCCTGCCCCCAGCCCCAACCTGCTGGTCCTGTTTCTCTGAGAGATCCTGGGGCCCCTCTGTTCTTAACTCCCTGGGCTGGTCTTCTAACGGCTTCCCAGGACTTCGTTTCTGCCCTTGCCTCAGGCAGTCAATCAGCTTGTTTTTCTTTTATCTTCGAAGCTGCCCCTGTTTCTCAAGCCCCTTGAGAATCTTCTCCTCTTAAAGACTGCCTACAGAATCAGCACAGACTCTCGCAGTCTCTTCTCTTGTAGCCCCCTTAGACAAGTGCGGACTCCTGTTTTAAGAGCGTTTACTTTGAACCACAGGAAATAGTGACTTGCTAAATTGGTTGAAGCTCCTGTGCTCGCTGGCTCCCTGTGCTGGTCACTCTGTCCTCTGTTCTTCGTTCTGGGTGGCTCCAGAGGCTCATCCCCTGGCCCCCTGGTCCTCCAGTTGCATCCAACCAGTGGGAGGCAAGGGAGGGGATCAGACGATGGGAAGGGAGTGAGGCTGGGACCTCCGTTCTCTGTCCTTGTCCCTGGGAGATGCCTTTGCTCCTCCTTTCAAGATACTCAGGGACAGAGCGCTTTTCCTGACCCTGGGCTATTGTTCCTATTCCAGCCTCGAAGTTCTTCAGTCCTAGTAAACTGCCTCTCCCTCCCTTTGCCCCTTTTGGTCTGGGGCTTGTGTTGCTGCGTCCTCTTGGCTCCAAGTCCTAAGGTCTTTAATCTCTTGTTGGCGTCCCTGAACGCTACTCACATTAGGGCTGCTCAATTAACCTGTTTGAGTTTGCTTCTTCTACTTCTTTCCACGACCGCAGTTGAATTCATGAGTTACAGACATTCAGAGCACAGGTCCTGAGGCAGCCTTGCTGCTTGAGGTGTGTCTGAATTCTGGACCAGCGCATCTGTAACCTCCTGAGAGCTTGTTAGAAGACCAGGCTCTAGGATTCTGACTCAGACTTCCTGAATCAGAAACTTCGTTCTAGCAAGATTCCCAGGTGATTTATGTGTACCTTAGAAACAGGAAAGCCTTGCTCTAAAGGTAAGTTCCTTCTCAGGAAGTAAGTGGCCAGGACTCCCGTTGGGTTGAGGCTTGTTGCTCTGAATGTAGTCTCCTTCATTTCATTATAGGGACAGTCTACAACTCTCCTGGCTCCTCTTGTCCTGCTTCCAACCTCCTCATCCTGAGCAAAGCTCACATCCCTCTTAGCCTCTTTGTACTTGTTTATGGGTGTTGCACACATAGGGCTTCCCTAATGCTCAGCTGGTAAAGAATCTGCTTGCAGTGCAGGGAGGCAGGTTCAATCCCTGTGTCAGGAAGATCCCCTAGAGAAGGATATGGCTACCCACCCAGTATTCTTTGGTCCACTCTCAGCCCATGGAATGTCAGTGGGAAATTCTATGGCTAGAGGAGCCTGGTGGACTGCAGCCCATGGGGTCACAGAGTCAGACACAACTTAACGAAGAAATCACCACCACCATTGGACACATTGTCAACCTTAGGTACTGTCTAGGTGTTACGAATAAAAAGAATGAGATGACATCTCCTTGCTCTGAACTGGATTTAGTGACGGAATGAAGACTTGTTCACAGTCAGTGTGCAGACAGTAAAAGGCACAGGCTTGTAACAGAGACGGGAACACAATGTGGTGGTAAAAAGGCCGAAGTATCAAAACTGCTGAATGTGAGGAAGTCTGTCTATAAAATTCTATGAAAAGCCTTGTGTTTTCTAATTTTAGTCACATTTGAAAGTCTTGAGGTCAGATATCCGGTTGTATTCCCCTGTCCTCAGACTTCATCCTAATGTCACTTTTGACAAATAGCAGCGTCTCTCCCAGGACCAGCCAGCAGTCTGCCGAGTCAGTCTTGTTTGTACTGAGGTGTCTGCTGAGCAGCAAATGCCCACGGCCAGCCAGATCCCTAAGGACATGAAGGGGACGATTTTTTTCTGAAAGGAAATTCACGAAGGAAAAACCAACTGATTACCTCCTAAGCTATCTTTGGAATTAATTTCAGTGCTTGTTAAAGAATCTAAATCTCCCTTTCATAAGGTTCTCACTGGAGTTCCTAATGAGGCCCTCATCCTTTGTCACCTGTAAGCAGCTCTCCCACTCAAGACTGCATAATTCATGCAAATAAAATAACACAGATGCCAAATTTTCCAAGCAGAATGGGGAGGGGGCGATTTTTATACCATTATGATCTTTCAAAATAAGAAATACCGGCTTTGGACTATGAATATTGATTTAACCATTCATTCATTCATTTTTTCTTTTAAGAGGACCAGGTGTGTCACTCAACACATACTCATTACTTGTTGATAAATTCATCTTTCTCATTTTTCTAGATTCCACATATATAAGCAATATTAAATGGTATTTATTTTCTGTTTCTGGCTTACTTCACTCTGTATGACAGCCTCTATTTCCATCTGTGTATCTGCAGATGGCATAATTTTGTTCCCTTTCACGGCTCAGTAATATTTCATTGTATATAAGTACCACATCTCTTTTATCATTCTTCTTTTGATGGACGTTTAGGTGCTTCCATGTCCTGGCTTTGTAAATAGTGCTGTAGTGAACAATGGGATGCATGTATGTTTTTGTATTATGGTTTTCTCCAGATACATGCCCAGGAATGTAATTGCTGGGTCATATGGTATAAATATCAGCAAGATCTTTTTTGACCCGTTTCTTAGAGTAATGAAAATGAAAACAAACATAAACAGATGGGGCCTAAACTTAAAAGCTTTTGCATAGCGAAGAAAACCATAAACAAGAAGAAAAGACAGTCCTCAAA
The DNA here is from genome assembly GCA_006410515.1 of Procapra przewalskii. NCBI lineage: Eukaryota > Metazoa > Chordata > Mammalia > Artiodactyla > Bovidae > Procapra > Procapra przewalskii. The sequence goes on from SJYF01000322.1 coordinate 11,587,823, forward strand.
ATGGGAGAAAATATTTGCAAACGAAGCGCCTGACAAAGAATTAATCTCTGAAATATACAAACAGCTCATGAAGTTCAATATATATTAAAAAAAATCCAATCAGAAACTGGACAGAAGACCTAAATAGACATTTCTTCAAAGAAGTCACACCGATGGCCAACAAACACATGAGAAGATGCTCAGCATCACTAATTGTTAGAGAATTGCAAATCAAAACCACAGTGAAGTATATTACTTCACACCAGAGTGACCATCATCAAAAAATCTACAAACAGTAAATGCGAGAGAGGGTGTGGAGAAAAGGAAGCCCTCCTACACTGTTGGTGGGAATGCAAACTGATACAGCCACTGTGGAGAACAGTATGGAGGTTCCTGAAAAAAGCTGAAAACAGCATTACCATTTGCAGGCTTCCCAGGTGGCCCTCGTGGTAAAGAACCTGCCTGCCAATGCAGGAGATATAAGAGACCCGGGTTTGATCCTGGGTCGGGGGGATCCCCTGGAGAAGGAAATGGCAACCCACTTGATTTCTTGCCTGGAGAATCTCATGGATAGAGGCACCTGCCAGGTTACAGTCCATAGTATCGCACAGAGGTAGACATAACTGAAGCAACTTAGCATGCACGCATGTCACTTTTTAGGAATGAGTTAACAGTGAAAATAATTATGAAGGTATTCACTTCCTTCTGTGAGTCTGATGTGCAGCTGAGGAAAGATGTTTTCATGTACGCAAGTGATTCTCAACAGTGGGAACTTTTAAAAAATATTGATACTGACATCTGGGCTGCACCCCTTTGATGATTCAGTTGATCTGGAATGTGGTCCAGGCTTTAAGATTGTAAAAGCTGTATGTGCTTCCCATACGTGCTTTACTTTACTACTCAGAGACACAGATTTAACCAGTGTTAAGCACAACTCTGAAAGACTCATCTATTGTAAATACATGGGCACAAAGTATTATTTTAACGTAAAAGCTTAGTTCATCTTTTCTAACACTCTGTACCAGTTATATCAATCATTGATTGATCCAGCTGCCATTTCCTCCTAACTAACTTGACTTAGTGTTCTTCTTTTGGCACATTCTGGTTCCTTCTACCTTTCTCTTGTCAGAAACTTGGCTTCAGCTCCTGCAAGCCAGCTGGGTATGTGAGGTGCTTGAGGATTTTCTTCCTGCAGCTTTTGGCAACTTACATTAATTTGGTCACTCGTCAAGTACTTCTTGCATGCAAACTCAGCATCAGGGCTTAGAACACAAAGATGACTGAAACACGGTGGTTTCCCAGGAAGAGGAGCTCTTGCAGTCATTGCTCTCTTATACCAAGAGATGAGTGCTAACTCAGAACATCCACAACGATATTTGGGAAGAGAGTTTGAGTGGCTGCTGACTCTGTGGGCAAAAGCTCCAGGCTGTAATGGCATTTCAGTAGAGTCTTAAAGGATAAATGTGCTATTTGACCTGGCAGCAAAAGAGAAAAAGGACATTCTTGTCAGAGAAAAACAGCCTTGCAGAAAATGCCACAGTCCACGGCGTGTTCAAGCAAAAGTGGCAGGTTTCTGTTTGTTGGTGTGGAATTTCAGGAGACAAGGCTGAAAAAACGGACTTGGGAGAGCAGTTCTCTGATCTTTTCATGACATGCCGATGCATTTGCTCCTCGACCTTTGCCCTGCCAGGGAGCTAGTGGGAAGGGGCAAATCTATGCTTTGAATACCTTCATCTCAATGCAGCATGGAAGATGGACAGAGGGGAAAATACCCAGAAAGGAAGGCTGTCACAAATAATGGGACGATGGTCCAGATGCTGTTGACAAGGCTTGAAAAGGATTTAAAGTAGTTTAAAAACCTAAGCGTGGTGGAAAATCATGAAGATAATGGAAAAACAAAACCATAAAGGGGAAAATACAAATCATCTATACTCCTTTGCCCAGAGATAACCACCATCAGTGGATTCATTCCAGTCATTTTTCCCTGCATAATTTATATGGTTAAGATAATTTTAGAGCCTGATTTTTCATTTAACGCTATGAGAAGCAGTCTTATTATAATAAAGACGTCCATTAGCATAACTTTAATGGCTGCAAAATCATTTTTGGATGGTTGCACAATAAAAATACCAAACCATTCCCTTAACTGGTTACTTCCAAATTTTCTTAAATAACCTTCTATTTAGCAACTTTGTGCATAAAGTTGTATAAATTAACCATTTTTATAGGCTATATAACTTAAGTAAAATCAATGAGTTAAGCAGCACTTAACGTTAAGCCTTTAATGCAGCTTTCTGTATTTTAGAAAATGTGCAAAAATGTGTGCTCTAAATTTTAGACCTATAGCCATTTGGCAAATAAGTGTTAATCAAAGCTGTCAAAGTAAGCAGGGGACATAAATCAGTTAAAAAGGTGGGGGGTGCAGATGAAACTTGGGAGCACTGCAGCTTAGAGTTGGGTATAAAGGAATCAGTAAATAGAGTAAGAAAGGGGCTCAGGAGGGTCAGGAGATAGCTTGTCCAAGAAGCCAGGAATGAGAGATTTTCCAGAGAAGAAACAATGGCTACAACCCTGGCTTTCAACTTTATCAGACAAATTTGTTCCATTTATCATCCCATGATGAAATTTACTGATAACATGCTCTGCTTGTGCAAGCAGCGCCAAGCGTTAGTCACTCAGTTGTGTCTGTTTGACTCCATGGACTCTGTCACCCACCAGGCTCCTCAGTCCATGGACTTCTCCAGGCAAGAATACTAGAGTGGGTAGCCATTCCCTTCTACAGGGGAATCTTCCTGACCCAGGGATTGAACCCTGGTCTCTTGTGTTGCAGGCAGATTCTTTACCATCTGAGCCGCCAGGGAACTTGTGCACATAATGTTAAACATCAACATAATGCTCCAACTGTGAGATTAAAAAAATAAAGTATATTTTATATAACAAGTATTTCAATGCATCAACGTTGGGACACGACTCAAGCAGATGGGACTATGAAGGAGTTGGATGGCTGCTCTGATGGGCAGAGTCAGCATGGATGGGGCCCCTGCACGTGGAAATCAGGCTTCCTGGGCTTCCTGCTGCCTTGCTGCATAGGACTTGAATTGCCAGAACGGTAAATATTCGAACAAAACAAAGTATAGTTTTCCCTCCACTTACATTATAATTGTGTTCCTGGAAAATTCTGTGTATGCAAAATACTTTGTATTAAGTCTGAAACTGAATCAGGCTCTGAATCACTGAATCAGGTTGCAGTGATTACAATTGGGTCTCTCACCTGTGATCACTGTCCAGCAGGGCATTTGAAAGTCACATGTGACGCAGGACAGTTCTTTCTTGGTGAAGGACTGTCCACTGGATTGTAAGACTCCTAGCATTCCTGGCCCTGCTGATTAAATACCAGAAGGCCCTTAGTTATTTTGACAATAAAAAGCTCTCCCACAGCATTCCAGGGCACTCCCTGCCGAGTGACAGAGTCCAGGCGAGAAGCACGGTTCCCGGTGTCACACGCCCCTCCTTCGTCTTTAGAATTCTTTAGCTTTAAGACTTCAGGTTAAGCAAGAGATGGAGGGGAATTAACGTGATGCGTGACCTCCATAGAATTCTCGGTTCTTCCCTCCTTAAATGATTATAGAGTTTTTCCCTGCCCTTTCTACATAAATTTCCCCAATTCCTTCTTTCCTCACTGAAGTGTAAGTTCTTGGGTTAATTCATTAGACGTACAGGTACTGCGGTTCCCCTTAGCAAAGACTGATAGAGCAGTATCTAGCCCACATACAAACTAAATCTGCTCCTTAAAGCTGTTTCCAGACCAGTGCTTATAATCACTTGGTTCAGATTTGTATTTTAAATATTAAGAAGAACATAATGAGGCTCCTGAAAGAAACACCTCAGTTATTCTGGGTGATCTGTGTGGCCTTTATAGTGATCATTTGGGTGCCGAAGCTTTCCTTGTTTCTTCCCAGGAGACTATTCTCCTTTGTGACCTTGGGCAAGTCACTTACCATTGGCAGGTTCCATTTCTTCACGATTAGAGTACATATGAGACATGATCAATGTGAAACTCTAAAATACTGTAAAGTGTAAGGTCCATAGTTGGTATGGGGCTATGGCTGACTATAGAAGACTTTAGAATTTGGGAATAATAAGGTTTTCTTATGCTCAAAGTAAGGGCACTTAAAGAAACGTACTCCTCTAGTATTTCTTTGAAGTGTTATTTTGACTATTCAGACCACAGGTCCTCTTACATTTAACTCGATTTCATGTTTAATTTTTCCTCTTCTGTCTTTTCATGGCCAAGGGGAACAGGTAAGTTTAGGATGGATAGAAACATTGCGGAAGGAAAGAATTAGACATAGGGCCCTGGTGGTTATGTTCTGAGTGGCAGGAGAATAGAGAACTGCAGTCCATTTTTAGGGAACCGTTTCAGTGTCTTTTTGTCCTCTCCTTTTTCACTCATCTCAACTACACGTGAAGCCGCGCTGTGAACTGTAAAACCCTGCATGTGTTTCTGGGCAGTGATACTGAAAAGACAGTAAGTTATCCTCTGTTTGCTTTCATTGGTAAAGGTTGTAAATTGGCTTCCAGTTTGTTCAGGGAGATCCATGAAGGTTAAGAGTCATCCAGAATGGCTCAGAAAATATAATTCATGATATAAATGGATGAACTTTAGGGTACATGTGTCTGTTTGAGTTATGGTTTTCTCAGGATATATGCCCAGTAGTGGGATTGCTGGGTCATATGGTGTAGTTACATGTTTCATTTTTTAAAGGAACCTCCATACTGTTCTCTGCAGTGGCTGTATCAATTTGCATTCCCACCAACAGTGTAGGAGGATTCCCTTTTCTCCACAACCCTCTCCAGCGTTTATTGTTTGTAGATTTTGGGTTGATGGCTATTCTGACTGTGTGGGATGATACCTCAATATAGTTTTGATATGGAGTCTGGAAAAATGTTACCAATGAACCTGTTTGGAGAGCAGTAGTAGAGAGACAGACATTGAGAACAGATTTGTGGACAGGAGAGAGTGGGGTGAATTGGGGGAGTGGCAGGGACATATAGACACGGCCATGTGTAAAGCAGAAGCTAGTGGGAAGCTGCTGTTTAGCACAGGGAGCTCAGCGGGATGGTCTGTGATGACCTAGAGAGATGGGATGGGTGCCTGGCATGGGAGAGGGTATATGTATATGTATAGCTGATTCACATTGTTGTACAACAGAAACCAACACATGTAAAGCAATTATCCTCCAGTTAAAAAAAGAAAATTTGACACCTGAACTCTCCCATCAACTATGAGTTTATCCTGGATTCAAGTTTTGATTAAATCACTCCTGCAGTGGCTATGAAGGGGAGAGCAGGGTTATCCATTGTAGATTTCAATGATGAAATGAATTATGTGAATTCTTTATCATTTACAGTTAATAAAAATAAAAATATTGAATGGCAAATGCTGTTAAGCTGTTTTTGCACTTCAACGACGTTTCTCTTTAAGAGAATGTGCAGTGGTGTGCAGTCCTAAGCTTAAAATGTTGCAGAACAGATGCACAGAAGAGGGACTGTGTTCAGATAACTGCTGGGTTGGGTCTATATTTTCTATAGTTTATCTCACTGCACTTCACCACTACTTGTCTCCCAACCCCTTGGACCCTCCCCACAAAGTAAGGATCATAATAGACCAGCAAGTTTTGTTAGAATCCATCTTTTTTGCATTGTAATGTGGTAAGTAAATTGCAGGGGTTTTTGCTTGATGTTTTTGCCTGTCTTCAAACACAAGGAAAAATTGTCACTCTTAAAAACTGACTCATCGGCCTTCAGCTGTAATAGGAAAATGAGGCAGCAGTCCTGTGAATTGCGGAAAGGTCTTGGAACTAACCAGCCCTGCCAGGAATAGCTTGATCCTCCGCTTTTGTTTTAGAATCATTGTCTTCCTTAACTTGTGATATTGACAATTCACGGTTTTCAGTTTTCTTGTACATTCTTTAGGTTCACTTTAAGGGCTAAAGTCTTTCTTTCCAGACCTTGCTTTTTGCTCATTCAACAGAAGAATTCAAGCCTCTGAATTCTAATGTCACGTGACTGAATTTTTCAATTATGGCTTTTCCTGGATATATCAAGGAAGATTAAACAGGTTTAAACAGGCTTTCTGGAGAAATCAACTGAAGCATTGATATTTTATTTTCCCAGATTGCCATTGGAGTATTTTCCTGCACATTTGGGTTATTAAAAACCAATTTTCTAAATCCAAGACTGGAGCTTAGAGCACTTTTCTCTCTAGATGAGTGGACCTTTATACAAAGATTCCAACTCAGAGTATGAAAAAAGCACAGGCGAGTTTTAGTGGGACCTCCCGTCCTTCCTGGGGTCCAGCGAGGAGAGTCGGGCATTAGAGCATCTCAGTGTGTCAGAAGGACACAGCCGATGCCCCTGGAGAGAAGTCCGGGGGTGGGGGTGAGTCCACAGCCTTGGTTCCCCAGGAGCGGTCTGCTCTCCTAAGCTGGGGGAGGGAGAGGTATCTCTCGACTGTCTAAGGTGGCACACAGCTGCAGCTTGCACCCAGCACGTGTTCTTTTGCTTGGGCCAGGGGTCAGCAGCACATTTCCTGTAAGAAGTCCGACATAAATGCTTTCAGCTTTGTGGTCAGTAGCAGCACCTCTGTGCCAAGTATTCACTGTCACTGCCACACAGATGCAACTGCGAGCTGTACTTGACAATGGGAGAGGCTGGGTGTCAGTAGAGCTGTCCTTTGTCCACATGTGGTTTAATGAGCCTCCTTCTTACTGGGTGACCTGGGTGTAGCCTGAGCCTTAAGGCGAGAAGCAGCATCTAGGGGCCTGGTTCCTATCTACATGAAGGGTGACCCAACACTTAGAGACTAGGCCTCCCAAAGCACTTGTGGTATACAGGCCACAGCTTGGGGCTTTCCAGTGAAAGTCTTAAACCATAGCCAAGTAAGTCATACCCTTACGTTTCACGTGTGACATTGGAAGTGCCACACTATAGCTCCTTGTGGCACAAGGTGGACCATCACAGTTAAGACCTGCGGACTTGTCCTATGTTTGGGGACAGTCAGGTAAACGGATGGATAAGTGAAGTCACTCAGTCTTGTCCAACTCTTTGTGACCCACAGACTGTAGCCTACCAGGCTCTTCCATCTATGGGATTTTCCAGGCAAGAGTATTGGAGTGGGTTGCCATTTAAGTGCTTAACAAAATGTATGGAACATGCAAGGGTGAGATTCCCAGTATTTATTGAATCTGAAGCATGTATACCAAAAGCAGCATGCCCTGGTGGTAGCCAGCCAGGATTTACTGGCTGGAACTCACTGGAAAGAAGTTCTCATTAAATGGAAGCAGTCTGAACATGTGCACGTGTACACAC
>SJYF01000322.1:11599368-11610123 GCA_006410515.1 Procapra przewalskii
CACATTTACAAACACTTTAGAAAGCTAATATTTTTGTTGAATTTATGATTTTAAAAGCTTGACTGGACACTGGCATTTACCTTGAAGAATTCTATACTGGAAACAAATGGGAAAGTGTGAGTCATCTAATAGACTTCAGAGATTAAATAAACTTCAGAATATAAGTAGAGTTGTATCAGTTGTTTATCGAATAAGAAAGTCTAGGGATCAAGTGAGGTGGAGGTTCAACCTTCCTGTTAGGCAAACCACTTTCCCCTGAGAAGAGAGCCCTTTTTGAGTCCGTACATAGATGCTTTTTGGGCCAGAAGGTGCCCTGGTAGGCTGTGATTTATAGCTCTACTAAAATACAAATAACCTATTAAGCAAAAACTGGGTAATTTTTGCTTTACTGTAGGAGCTTTTGCAGGGCTCCCTGGTGGCTCAGACAGTGAAGAATCCACCTGAAATGCAGGAGACCCGGGTTCCATCCCTGAGTCAGGAAGATCCTCTGGAGAAGGGAATGACTACCCACTCCAGTATTCTTGCCTGGAGAATCTCATGGATGGAGGAGCCTGGTGGGCTATAAGTATAGTCCATGGGGTCGTGAAGAGTTGGACACAACTGAGAGACTACACACACACACACACACACACACACACACACACACACACAAGAGCTTTTGCATGGAACTTGGAAGCAGAAATGAAAACTCTCTTGCCCATTCAACAAAGAAAATAAAAGCCAAAATATTAAATGGCAGCTTCTTTTTTAAAGAAAAGTAGATAGAGTGAAATGCAAGGTGTAATTCTTTTGTGTCATTTGTAATTTTTTTTTAAGGGGATGAAAACTTGGTGAATTTGTTCATAACAGAGTCTATTCAGGAGATTGACTGTCATAATTAATCCCAGTCAGTAGTAAAGAAAGAAGGTAATGTTCTTAGAAAGTGAGTGAATAGTAAGCCTTCGAGGAGGGAAAGCTACCTGGCTGGCTGGTGTACTCTTCTTGGGAAGGAAAAGCTTCACCTGGCTAAGATGACGGATGTTGAAATCCCTGTCCAACCCCAGTGGCCTGAAGTATTGATTGCAGACATGTAGTTGGCTTGTCTGCTGTCAGGGATTAGATACTGAACTGCTGAGGGCCTTCATCACCAGTGCAGGGGGGGCTTCAGAGGTATTGGCTACGAGAGCCCCACCGCATGAAGCTCACCACAAGCCAGCCAGTATGAAAGTGAGACAATAACAGCTCTTGTCTTTCCAAAGCTCATGTTTAACATGGGCATTCAGATTACAGGTCTGTGCCTGTCATCCTGTGAGAGGGCTTTGAGGACCCTTGTCCTGACAGTTGTTTTTACAGCATTTAGAGAGTGTGAAGTGCTCTGACTGCTGGCTCTTGGATCTGCTCAAGGAATTTATCTGATGATGAACAGTGTCTTGAGTAAATTGGACAAGATGAGGTAAAGAGCTAATCCAAAATGCCTTCAGCTGGCTGCCCGTGGTGATGATTGCTAATGGTGATCATAATAAAAGTGTGATTGTAGAATTTATTGTAGCTCAACCTGGCTAGGGTACTTGGAAATTGTCTCTACATACCACAAGGAAATCTGAGTTAAATGGGTGTCTTAGCTTCTACTTCCTTGGATAGTTTTAAAATAGAATGAATTATTGACTCTATTCCATAAAGTCTAATGTATTCTAATACACCAACCAATAGATAACTTAAAATGTGACTTATGTTTAATACTGCTAATATATCCCTTTTCTGTTGGCTATATAGCAGAATGTTTTTAATGTGTGTTAACTGTCTGTATTTTATATATATCTTAGTGTATTTGCTCTGCTGTACTTGTCAATATTATTAGGGAACTTTTAGAGAACCTTGCCTTTGGCGTTTTTTTTTTTTTAATCTTTATTTTGTGGGACACTTTTGCATGTAGATCTATTTGTTCTTTAGTGAAAACATTGACTAGGGACATAATTTCCAACATCTTTATGATAAGAATATAATCCACCTATTTTATCATGTGCTGTTTCAGGACTACATTGAGGGGACACAGGATAATCTCCAGTGTGAAAGTGTGAAGCTTTGTTCTGTTTTAATTTGTTTGGTGAGTGAATCAAGAATACGGTGTAAATGAATTAGTAGACTGCTGGTCATGGAGGAAAGAGCATGGAATGAGGTATCAGGAGGCCAGGTTTGTAGTTTTTGTCGCGACTGTCATTATTACCCAGCCATTGACACTTCGGTCGCGAAGTCGTGTCTGGCTCTATGCAACCCCACGGACTGCAGCACACCATGCTTCCCTGTCCTTGTGGTCCTCAGGAATTAGCTGTGTGATTTTGGAGAAGTTACTTGACCTCACTGAGCTTCATTTTTCTTATCTATAAAATGTGGTGTTTTATTGGCATTTCTCAGATTCCCTCTCAGCTCTCAAATCCTTGTGCCCTCTATTTCATTAGAAACCCTACTTACGGCTCTCAAAGCTGTTTGTAGGGAAGTTAGGAAACAGTTATCTTAAAGTTAGACAGTGAAAACAAATGGAACACAAAACAGTAATTTTTCAAAGGGGCCTTGTGGCATGAAAGTCATCATGATGTGAGTCTGAGTGTAGAAAAGTATACTGTGAAAGGAGAGAAATCTAAGAATGTTAATAATTATTCATCCAGAGGCCAGTCACTCCCATCAGAATGTAATACATTGGATTTATGTTCTGCTTTTCATTCTATACCAAACAGGTTAAAGCTGAGCTGGTTCCAGGGCCCCACGAGGAAGAAGGCCAGTTCCACTTCAGGGAAAGCCTTGTCAGGATGAACTATAGAGCTCTTTAAGGCCCATCCACGTGGAGAATGGCCCAGAGAAACTGCCTGATAATCCCAGAGATCCTGTGTGTGCCTCTGTCCTGCTATTATTGAATTTTTGGAGCTGGTAAGAGGCAACAAACAAAAGAAATTGAAAAACAGTATAAGGAGGCTGTAGAATAACATTTTCTCCTCTCATGGCTGAGTGTCAATGGCTGGGTAATAATGACAGTAAACGGAGACCAGAGATGTGGGGGAAACAGAGGTCGCCAGTTGTGTTCCAGCAAATCATCACAGCACAGAGAGGCACACAGGGAGCTGGAAAACAAAGGCAGACCCTCAGAGGACACCAGAATGGGGGGCTCATCTGCTTAATCACTTTGAAAGTCAGACATAGCAATACAGCCACAGCAATCTCCTCAGAAGAGTGTAATAACTTGTACACTGCAGTTCTGCAATTTGGTTTTACAAGATACGGGGTCTCTGTAGCTTTGTTGGTAATGTTGTTCAGTTGCTAAATCGTGTCTGACTCTTTGTGACTCTATGGACTGCAGCATGCCAGGCTGCTCTGTCTTCTTCTGTCTCCAAAGTTTTCTCAAATTCATGTCCATTGAGTCTGTGATGCCACCCAACCATCTTATTCTCTGTTGCCCTCTTTTCCTCTTGTTCTTTAATGAAAACTTGGACTAGGACATATTTCCCCAGCCTCAGGGTCTTTTCCATTGAGTTGGCTCTTTGTATCAGGTGGCCAAAGTATTGGAGCTTCAGCCTCAGCCAGACCTTTGTCAGCAAAGTGATGTCTCTGTTTTTTAATACACTTTCTATATTTGTCATAGCTTTCCTTCCAAGAAGCAAATGTTTTTTTAATTTCAGGGCTGCTGTCACTGTCTGCAGTGATTTTGGAGCCCAAGAAAATAAAATCTGTCATTGCTTCCACTTTTTCCCCATCTATTTGTCATGAAGTGATGGGAACAGGTGCCATGATCTTAGTATTTTTTCATGTTGCATTTCAAGATAGCTTTTTCACTCTTCTCTTTCACCCTCATCAAGAGGATTCCTCTTCACTTTCTGCCATTAGAGTGGTACCATCTGCATGTATGTAGCTTACTTTTGATGTAAAAATACAACCTTTAAAAATTATTTACCCAGGTGACATGAGAAGAGTAATCTGAGAAGCACAGAGCAGACTTGTGGTGACACAGGTCACTGAATGGATAAAGGGTAGATTTCTGTTAGAGAATGTGGGAGAGCTGCTTTTTGCTTTGCATTCTGTTTTACAGAGTCTTTCTTGAACATCTAATTTAATTTAAAAAAAATGAGCCTCTGAGTGATGATTAGGTATCACCAAACTAGTTATTCACTCATAATTTTAGCTTATCCTCATAGATAATATGATAGGAGTCACTCGTGTGATTGAGTGAGCTTCACCAAAATCAGTATATACCTCAACATCAATATATACCTCAAACTCATAAACCGAGTATTAGTTTTAAAACAGAAAATACAACATTGACCTGCGGTGGTTTCCTCTGCCTGCACAGCAGACATTTCAGCCTGTCTCTTGTTTAGATGATTATTATTTGAGCAGATATGATAGTTCCCATCTGTGATTGTTATCCTTTGCTCAGAACAACCAGTAACTTTTCATAGAAGTAGCTTTCCTTCTTTCTAAACCCGTGGACCTTTTTGAAAATTTTATTCTTTTTTGCTTTTTCTGAAGTTTGCCTTTACTTTGAAATTCCCAAGTACTTTAAAAAAGGATGTTATCTTTTTAGAGCAGTTTTAGTCTCACAGCAAAATTATGGGGAAGTATCAGAGATTTCTCATATACTTCTTGCCCCCCTCACTTGCCCAGCCTCCCCTCTTAACAGCACCACCACCAGACTGGCTCATCTGTTACAATTGATAAACCGATACTGACCCATCATAATCACCCAAAGTCCATAGTTAACATTCTCTGGGTTTTGACAAGTGTATGGGCTTTCCTGGTGGGTCAGTGGTAACAAATCCACCTGCCAATGCTGGAGACACAGGTTTGATCCCTAGGTTGGGAAGATCCCCTGGAAAAGGAAATGGCAGCCCACCCTAGTATCCTTGCCTGGAGAATTCCATGGACAGAGGAGCCTGGTGGGCTACAGCCCATGGGGTCGCAAAGAGTCGGACACGATTTATCTACTGAAAACTACAACAACACGGTGTCATCTGGAACGGTTTCCTTGCCCACAGACCCTCTGTATTCCACGTGTTCATTCCCCCTTTCCTGCCCCCCATTCCCCACTGTGGCCCCATTTGAGTCCCTTGCTTCATAAACACTGGGGTGCAGCCTGTAATCGTTGGAAGTTATTGCTTCATTGTCACTTTTCCCATTTCTAGCCCAGTGCCTGTGCTCAAAAGTGATACATAGCTGCATAAGAATTTAATTGCTGCTCTACACCTCAGTTGGTTAAAAAAAGAATTGTAGCTTGCAAAACCATTTCAAATATTCCATGCTGAGTGACTGAGATTTGTTTGCTGTTTTAAGCCTCCCCTAATCTACAAACACATTTTTCTGTATCTCGTTCTGCCAACAGGGAGGTTTGGGCAGACCTGTTTACCTTCTGAGGGAAAGGCTTCATAAGCTTTCTCCTCACTCCTCTCAGAGAGCGGAGGAAGGTGGGAACAGAGCAGAAAACGGGGCTGGCAGGAGGCGAAGGAGAGGCTGCCAGAAAGATAGTGAGACCGAGTCGGGGGCCAGAGAAAGAGCGGGCACCTCCTCTGTGCTCTCGCTTCTGTTGATCTGAAACCATAGCTTCTTTTTATCACCATCGCCTTTCAAGTGCTTTCTCCAAGGCATCCAAGTTGAGCTTGTTTATAAGCATGGTAAAATCCAAGGATATTGAGAAGCCAGAGCCTGAAAACAAGGTATTTATCCTCTGTCTTTCTTATCCTGGGTGGCCTCCCCAGGAAGCTGAGAGGGCAGACAGCTGCATGACCCTGGCTATGCACAGCATCTGTCCCAGAGAGTGAGCGCTTTCTCTTGCAGGAAGCCTGCTGCCCGGGCCCCGGTGGGGTCAGCATCCAAGATGATTTCTCAAGGTGGCCAGGCTGTGCCACCACCAGCATTTCTCAGTGACCGTGATGAAGGGGAACTCAGGCCTCTTCTTTCAGAGAGAGAAGGGGAAATCTTTGATTTTGATACATTCTTCCTAAAATCTCTTGGATTATGTTTGAATTGAGAGCAACATAGATATATTCCCTGTATATCTAGGCAGGGATATCTTCAGCCAGATTGAAGTTTAACTCTACCGTGTACGGGGGCTTTCCAGGTGTTGCTAGTGATAAAGAATCCACCTGCCAATGCAGGAGACACAAGAGACATGGGTTTGACCCCTGGGCTGTGCAGAACCCTTGGAGAAGGGAATGGCTGCCCACTCCAGTATTCTTGCCTAGAGAATCCCATGGATGGAGGAAGCTGGCAGGCTACAGTCTGCAGAGTCACAGAGAGCCGTCCATGACCAAGTACACACGCAGTGCACCACAGCGTGCTGATCAAGGCCGGACCAAGACATGCGGTTAGGCTGATGGTTTGGCCACCCTTAAAGCGGAAAACAGACTCGTTCCAAATAGGAAAAGGAGTACATCAAGGTTGTATATTGTCACCCTGCTTATTTAACTTCTATGCAGAGTACATCATGAGAAACGCTGGGCTGGAAGAAGCACATCTGGAATCAAGATTGCCAGGAGAAATATCAATAACCTCAGATATGCAGATGACACCACCCTTATGGCAGAAAGTGAAGAGGAATTAAAAGGCCTCTTGATGAAAGTGAAAGAGGAGAGTGAAAAAGTTGGCTGAAAGCTCAACATTCAGAAAACAAAGATCATGGCATCCAGTCTCATCACTTCATGAGAAATAGATGGGATAGATGGGGAAACAGTGGAAACAGAAGCTGACTTTTTTTGGGGGGGCTCCAAAATCACTGCAGATGGTGATTTCAGCCATGAAATTAGAAGATGTTTACTCCATGGAAGGAAAGTTATGACAAACCTAGACAGCATAAGAAGCAGACACTACCGTGCCAACAAAGGTCCATCTAGTCAAGACTATGGTTTTTTCAGTAATCATGTATGGATGTGAGAGTTGGACTATAAAGAAATCTGAGTGCTGAAGAATTGATGCTTTTGAACTGTGGTGTTGGAGAAGACTCTTGAGAGTCCCTTGGACTGCAAGGAAATCCAACCAGTCCATCCTAAAGGAAATCAGTCCTGGGTGTTCATTGAAAGGACTGATGTTGAAGCTGAAACTCCAATACTTTGGCCACTGATGCAAAGAGCTGACTCATTTGAAAAGACCCTGACGCTGGGAAAGATTGAGGGCAGAAGGAGAAGGGGACGACAGAGGATGAGATGGTTGGACAGCATTACCAACTCAATGGACGTGAATTTGGTAGGCTCTGGGATTTGATGGACAGGGAGGCCTGGCATGCTGCAGTTCATGGGGTCGCAAAGAGTTAGGCATGACTGAATGACTGAACTGAACTGAAAAGGTGGAAAATCATTATATTAGATCCCACTTTCCTTTAGGAGGCACATTACTGACTGACTAATCTTACTTGAATATTCCCCTGAGTGGGGTGGAGGTGCTGTCTCATCTCACCCCACCCCAAATTACTCATTAAAGTATTCCTCCTACTTACATCAGTTAGGAATCATTTGGACTGTAAATAGTAATGACAACAACATAGAATAGTTTTTTAAAATAGTTTATTTTTTCTCACATTGTTGGAAGTCCAGAGAATAGGCAGCCACTGGGATTATTTTTGAGATTCAATAATATCAAGGCTGATTAGTGCAATTTTATAGCCTTTCTCTCATGGTTGCAAGATGGCTGCTGAGGCACTAGTCATCTTGTCTACATTCCAGTAAAGAATAAAAAGGAAGAGAAGAGGATAGCAGTGAAATCAGGAAAACAAAAGATTACACTGAAACCATGGAAAGAGATTGTTCTTATGTGACTTGGCCAGAATTGTGTCAGGTGGTCACTCTGACCTAAGGGAGTTAGAGAAACCAGGCTTGGGAATGGGGTTGGATCAAAGATGAGTTCTGATAAGTGCAGTTTTATTTATTTCATTGTATTCCTAGTAACATTTTAATGCCTTTTATAGCCTGACTGTATACCTAGCCATAGGAACTCTAATAAGTTAGTTAAATTATAGTAATAACATGTGGGATTACTATGTGCCATGCATTTACATATATTTACTCAGTTAATCCTCATAATAATGCGGAGCATGTATATGATTCATATTCCATTTTACAGATTAGGAAATGCAGGCCCAGAGGCTCAGTAGCTTGCTCAAGGTTGAGAGCTTGCTTTAGGAAGTGGCAGAGTCCACATTCAAACCTGAACCCACTAGGCTTTAGAGTGGTTCTCTAAATCTTCCTGAAGAGGTGACATTTACATTTAGGAGCTATACATTAGGAGGACATTTACATTACATTATATCAGAAGCATCTTGCTGTGGAAAGGCACAGAATGTTCCTGGCAGAAAAAAACAGTAAGAGAAAATTCCCGAAGGGAAGGAAGACCTTGGCTGTTTTAGAGGGACTGAGAAGAGATTAGCAGGCCTGGTGCTAATGCCAGGGGAGAGTGATAGAAGGTGAGATGGATCAGATGGTTGGGGACAGAAATGCTGGCCTCAAAGTCAGAGGCAGGGATTTGCATTTTGTGATGTTCGTGGTGGGAAGTTACTGTGTCTTCACTTTACTCCCCATAACCTTTCCCTGTTGTATGATGAGACATGTAATACTTGCTTTGACTACTTCATGGAGTTTAGGTAAGGATCAAATGATGGAATGTGTGTGACAGTAAATTGTTCTGTGTGAAATTCTTTATAAAATTTGAAATAGTAAAGGCCACAGAGTAAGTATTTCTTAGCAAGAAGTATGTCTTATAAATGCTTTGTGGACTACACTAAAAACAGCTGAACTTGTGACTGGACAGAACAAGCGGTTCATTAGCAAATGCAACGTTTAAAAAATACCTGATGTGTTTTACAGTGTTCTCTGGGAGAGCCGCTTCCAATTAGAACAAACACTAGGTTATGGCTGATTATCTTTCTCTGCAAGGAGAGAAGAAAGGATGCATGTAAAATCATATCTTTTAAGAGCTATAGTGGAGCGCTATGGACACAAAGAAGTCTAAGGGAACTCAGTTCCAGGAGGGAAGAGATCTTTCCTAGTGAGCAAAGCCCAGAAGTCACTTCCTTCCTTTGTGTGTGTCTCTCCCTGAGTGTCTGCACTGTTGGGCAGACGATGACACCTGCCTTATGGGGAGAGGAGACACCTTGGAGGTTGGAAACCGTCGAAGCCTAAATTGCAGAGCTGGTTCTGCAACGTCTGACAACTCTCTCCCTTGGGATTTTGCTCATAAAGGCTCTAAAGTAGACAGCGATTCCTGTAATCCCGTGGTGTTTATCCTAAAACCCTCTTGAGAGGGGGACCTGTAATACACACAGGGCAAATCTCCTCCTCAAAGCATTTGGAACCGGTGGTAACCTAAAACTGATTAAAATTGCAACTTAGCTCAGACCCACTTCAGCTTCTTAATGGATTGAAGTGATCTGTACCTCGTTTCAGCCACCAGACAGAAGACTTGCTCTTCTTGGGGATCATACTATTTATTCCTGTTTCCTAGAGTTCTTTCAAACATTATGTCTGCCATACGACAAAAAACATTGTGAGATTTGTAAATGAACAGGAGGATATAACCCATAAGCAACTGACTATTTTTTGATCAATATTCACAGATGCACTGACAGTAGCAATGTTGGCGCTAAGAGACACAAACTTTTAAATGACAACAATAAATATGTTAAAGAAGAGAGACAAAATGGGTAAAGGGTGAATAATGTCAACAGAGAAATAAAACCTTTAAAAAGAACCAATTGGACATTCTTGATATGAAAAAACACTGTATCAGAATTGAAGCGTTCACCGGGTGGACATAATAAGGACTGGACATGTAGAAGAAAAGTGAACCTGAAGAGAGGGTAGTAGAAATTCTCTAAACAAGCGCAAAGGGTGAGGGTTGGGGAGAAGCAAAGGGTGAGTGTTTTGGAGGGTTGGGGTTTAGGACACTTGCGACAATGTCAGACAATTGTGTTATTGGAGTTTCAGAAGAAGAGAGAGAAATTTGGACAGAAAACATATTTGAAGAAAAAATGGATAAGATTACTCCAAAACTGATGAAATAGATCTACCCATTGATTCAAGAAGCTCAGCAAACCTTAAGCAAAATAGTGAAAGTCACTCAGTCATGTCCGACTCTATATAGTCCATGGAATTCTCCAGGTCAGAATACTGGAGTGGGTAGCCTTTCCCTTCTCCAGGGGATCCTCCTAACCCAGGTCTCCCGCATTGCAGGTGGATTCTTTACCAACTGAGCCACAATACAGAATAAATAGAAATAAAATCACAATCTAGGCATTTCACAATTAAGCTTCTAAAAACAAAAGAGGAAGGAAAAAATGTATTAAAAGCAGTTAGAAGGAAAAACATTATACTTAGAATAATAGCAATAAGGATTATAAATGATTTTTCATCAGAATCATGAGTACAGATAACAATGAAATGACAGCTTTAAAAGGATTATAAAGACAATAAAAACTGCCAGCCTAGAGTCCTGTGCCCAGTAAACATATTCATCCAAAATGAAAGTGAATGAAAGACACACTCAGAAAGAAATATGAGGGAATTTGTTGCCAGCAGATCCATAGTACAAGAAATGCTGAAGAAATATCAAAGAAGGTTGACAAAACCGATTAGAGTGATCTGTTAGAGCTACATTGCCTTGTAGGGAGGATGAAGCACACCGTAAAAGATAAACATAAAAGTCTACTTGTTTAACTTTAAAAAAATTGTTGACTTTTTTTGATTTATGTGAGCTTGATAAAGTTCAGCATTTTTTAAGTCAGTGTTTTTAAAAGATGACAAAAAGTTA
>SJYF01000322.1:11620475-11634386 GCA_006410515.1 Procapra przewalskii
TTCTTAATATCTTCTGCTTCTGTTAGGTCCATACCATTTCTGTCCTTTATCGAGCCCAACTTTGCATGAAATGTTCCCTTGGTATCTCTAATTTTCTTGAAGAGATCTCTAATCTTTCCCATTCTGTTATTTTCCTTTATTTCTTTGCATTGATCTCTGAGGAAGACTTTCTTATCTCTCCTTGCTATTCTTTGGAACTCTGCAGTCAGATGCTTATATCTTTCCTTTTCTCCTTTGCTTTTTGCTTCTCTTCTTTTCACAGCTATTTGTAAGGCCTCCCCAGACAGCCATTTTGCTGTTTTGCATTTCTTTTTCATGGGGATGGTCTTGATCCCTGTCTCCTGCACAGTGTCACGAACCTCTGTCCATAGTTCATCAGGCAGTCTATCAATCAGGTCTAGGCCCTTAAATCTATTTCTCACTTCCACTATATAATCATAAGGGATTTGATTTAGGTCATACCTGAATGGTCTAGCAGTTTTCCCTACTTCCTTCAATTTAAGTCTGAATTTGGCAATAAGGACTTCATGATCTGAGCCACAGTCAGTTTACAGTCTTATTTTTGCTGACTGTATAGAGCTTCTCCATCTTTGGCTGCAAAGAATATAATCAGTCTGATTTCGGTGTTGACCAGCTGGTGATGTCCATGTGTAGAGTGTTCTCTTGTGTTGTTGGAAAAGGGTGTTTGCTATGACCAGTACGTTCTCTTGGCAAAAATCTATTAGTCTTTGCCCTGCTTCATTCCATATTCCAAGGCCTAATTTGCCTGTTACCCCAGGTGTTTCTTGACTTCCTGCTTTTGCATTCCAATCCCCTATAATGAAAAGGACATCTTTTTTGGGTGTTAGTTCTAAAAGGTGTTATAGATCTTCATAGAACTGTGGAACTTCAGTTTCTTCAGCATTACTGGTTGGGGTATAGACTTGGATTACTGTGATATTGAATGGTTTGCCTTGGAAATGCTCAGAGATCGTTTTGTCGTTTTTGAGATTGCATCCAAGTACTGCATTTCAGACTCTTTTGTTGACCATGATGGCTACTCCATTTCTTCTGAGGGATTCCTGCCCACAGTAGTAGATATAATGGTCATCTGAGTTAGATTCACCCATTCCAGTCATTTTAGTTCGCTGATTCCTAGAATGTTGATGTTCACTCTTGCCGTCTCTTGTTTGACCACTTTCAATTTGCCTTGATTCATGGACCTGACATTCCAGGTTCCTATGCAGTATTGCTCTTTACAGCACCGGACCTTGCTTCTATCACCAGTCACATCCACAACTGGGTATTGTTTTTGCTTTGGCTCCATCCCTTCATTCTTTCTGGAGTTATCTCTCCACTGATCTCCAGTAGCTTATTGACTTCACTTTCACTTTTCACTTTCATGCATTGGAGAAAGAAATGGCAACCCACTCCACTGTTCTTGCCTGGAGAATCCCAGGGATGGCAGAGCCTGGTGGGCTGCCATCTATGGGGTCACACAGAGTCGAACACTACTGAAGCGACCTAGCAGCAGCAGCAGCAGCATTGGGCACTTACCGACCCAGGGAGTTCCCCTTTCAGTATCCTATCATTTTGCCTTTTCATACTGTTCATGGGGTTCTCAAGGCAAGAATACTGAAGTGGTTTGCCATTCCCTTCTCCAGAGGACCACATTCTGTCAGACCTCTCCACCATGACCTGCCCGTCTTGGGTGGCTCCACACGGCATGGCTTAGTTTCATTGAGTTAGACAAGGCTGTGGTCCGTGTGATTAGACTGACTAGTTTTCTCTGATTATGATTTCAGTGTATCTACCCTCTGATGCCCTCTTGCAACACCTACCATCTTACTTGGGTTTCTCTTACCTTGGACGTGGGGTATCTCTTCGTGGCTGCTACAGCAAAATGCAGCCGCTGCTCCTTACCTTAGACGATGTCACCCCTCCTGACCTTGAACGTGGAGTAGCTCCTCTTGGCCCTCCGCACAGCTGCCACTCCTCGGGCATGGGGTTGCTCCTTTCGGCTGCTGCCCCTGACCTCGGGTGTGTGGTAGCTCCTCTTGGTCGCCCCTGACCATCGGATGGCGGGTACATCGCAGCCAGGCGCTCTTGGCTGCCACCCCTGACCTCGGATGTGGGGTACCTCCTCTCCGTCACCGTCCCTGACCTTGGGCGAGGGGTAGCTCCTCTTGGCCATGCTTCTGCGTGGTCCATCACAGCCAGCATGCTTCTGCGCGGATATCGGGTGGCTGACGTAAATGAAAACAGTCTCTAATTTGAGTTACTTTAGGCTGTGTGTCAGTCAGGTCTTCTCTTAGATACATTAACCAGAGTGGGGTGTTGCCAGAGCAGCCTTCGTCTACAGAGTTAAGCTTTGCCTGTGTGTTTACAACATCCCAGAAGAATCCTGGCCTTTAGACCTGTCTTTGTTGTTGTTGAGTCTCTCAGTCACGTCCACTCTTTGCAACCCCATGGACTGCAGCATGCCAGGCTTCCCTGTCCTTCACTATCTCCTAGAGGTTGTTCACACTTATGTCCATTGAGTTGGTGAGGCCATCCAACCATCTCATCTTCTGTTATCCCCCTTTTGCTCCGGCCGTCAATCTTTCCCAGCATCAGGGTCTTTTCCAATGAGTTGGCTCTTCACATCAGGTGGCCAAAGTATTGGAGCTTCAGCATCAGTCCTTCCAATGAATATTCAGGGTTGATTTCCTTTAGGATTGAATGGTTTGATCTCCTTGCTGTCCAAGGGAACCTCAAGAATCTTCTCCATCACCACAGTTGGAAAGCATCAGTTCTTTGGCACTTAGCCTTCTTTGTCCAACTCTTAGAACAGTCGAAAGTAGTGGAAACGACCCATTTCTGTGCTCTCCAGTGTGATAGCCCCAGCCACATGTGGCATCAGCACTTGAAACATAGCTAGTGTAAGTAAGGAATGAAAATTTTAACTGTTTAATCATAATTGATTTAAACCTAAATTGTCACATATGATCTTATAGCCAGTATATTGTTCACAGTTCTAGAATCTTCTGCCATGTATAATGAGTTATAGCAGAATGAGGGAAGGCATTCTGAGTTCTGTGCTGTTTGAACTTTCAGCCTGGTTGAAACCTGTGTCTTCCTGGAAGGTGAGATTGTCCTCAGCTGGAACTGGGTACAAGCAGTGCCTACAACTTGACGCCAGGCTCCATACACACAGTCCTGGACTAGATGCCTATCAAAGGAAAGGTTTGCCCTTCTGGTTTAAATTCCCAGCGTCATTTTCCAGTTACCGCCCAGATCATCTTGAGCAAGTACTAAGACCTTGGCCTACACGCATTCTTTCCCCATTTCTGTTTCTGGCTACTTCAGACTAAGATTTTTCATTTTTCCTTTGCTGTTGTTGTTCAGTCGTGTCTGACTGTTTGTGACCCCATGGACTGCAGCACGCCAGGCTCCCCTGTCCTTCACCATCTCCCGGAATTTGCTCCAATTCATATCCCTTGAGTTGGTTGTGGTATCTGACCATCTCATCCTCTGCTGCCCCCTTCTCCTTTAGCCTTCAGCCTTTCCCAGCATCAGGGTCTTTTCCAGTGAGTTGGCTGTTCGCATCAGGTAGCCAAAGTATTGGAGCTTCAGCATCAGTCCTTCCACTGAATATTCAGTGTTGATTTCCTTGAGGATTGACTGATTTGATCTCCTTGCTGTCCATGGGACTCTGGAGTCTCCTGTAGCACCAGAGTTCAAAAGCACCAATTCCTCCTCCCTGGCAAACTGCAAAATATTGAAGTGTCTGTAGCTTCTCTTGAATCCCCCAGCTACTCCAGAAAAATGCATAACTAGCCCCTCTAGGTTTCCTGAAACTTTGCACTGTAGCCACATAGAAACAGTGCTTCTCCTTTCACTTGGACCCTGAAGGGAAGTATAATGTGGGCACTTGCCCACTGGGGCTTAAGTGTTATGAACAGTCTTATTTTTCTTATTTTTCCATAGAATGTAAGTGCAGTAAACTGTTCAGTATTTAACTCCAGCAAAGACAGAGAGATGACCACATTCCTGGTGGGCCGGGGAGTGGCTCGGGGCCTTCCTCCTGTGCACCTCCCTCTTCTCTCCACCCAGTCTTGCTGCTGGAGGTCCAGCTCTAGAGACAGTGGGGAGTGAGGCAGGCCAAGTGGTCGCAGGTGGAAGAAGATGGTCAGTCTGTCACCGCAGGGACAGTTAAGTTGAATCCTGAATACATTTAGCTGCTGCCTGCTCTTCTCCTAAACAGCTGTTGTCTTCTGAATTAAGCAGTGCCTTCCTGCTCATTAAATTTTCATCCTGGAGATGTGCTTTTTCTTGATCAGCATTGACCTTCCACACGTTTTTCTCCTGTACCTTTGTTTTCAGGCCCAAGTTTTTCTCTACCCTTATCAAACCATTCTTGCTTGCTTTTTATCTTCCAGGAACATCCAGCAATTTCTGTTCTGCTAATGGAAATGTTTCGTGGCTTCTAGATCTACTCTTTGAGAAAAGTATCTCTGACATGTTGAGTAATTTACAGGAGCAGGCGAATATGTCATCTTGATCCAAGTGTCATATGTCAATTTCTCAGTAGTATGTGTTTCTTCCAAAAAATGTGGGTTTTTTTTTCTTATTATAAAAGTAATACATAGTCTTTAATGGAAATGTAGAAAATATGGCCAAGCAAGGAAAAACATGAGTATTTCTATGGGCCCAAATAAAATTTTGTGATTTAATTGACTAGTCAACAAATATAATTTTTGGTGAAATTCTATTCTAAAAGACTATTTAAGCCTTGTTTTAGTAGAACTCTTATACACTAACTCACAGATACTAAGTCAGCCCTTGGGTACATAGTACAAGATCTCAAATCCATTTCATCATGAGCCCAAACAGAATTTTTCTAATATTCAGAAGCTATGAATCAGATATTACCTCCAGTAATACATTTCACTGAGCCAAATAGTCAACCGAATCTATTTTCAATTTCATAATTGATAAACAATTAAAGATGGGACTAACTCACAATTAACTGTATAAATATAGGCACACAGTCCTTTTAAAAAAAAACATGATTATATCACATATATACGCTTGACTGCATGGCACAGAAAACCCAAGAGTTCTCCAGGTACAAATGAGGAAACTGAGAGGAGGTGTTCCTTTGCTTTAGCACAGATCCAGCTTCCTCCGTCTTTGTATTGTGTCTTTCATGCATGGCCTTCATCCTCCTGCTTACCAAGGGAGCTGGGCCTCTCCTGACAGCCACATCCATGTTCCTGGCAGCTCTGGGTACTTGTACCTCCTGACTGTCTCTGTCTGACTTCAGTTTCCCAGAAATCTTACTTGGTAGAATTCCAGTTACCTCTCATGGCCTGGAAACATTATATGATCACCCTTAGCTACAAGAGAGCCTGGGATATTCATACTTTCTAATTGTACACAAACATTCTTGAAAAAAAAAAAAAAGACCCTATTAAGGAAGACAGGGAACTGGGTTTGGGGCAGGCAGTTAATTTATAGTGTCTTGCACAGAGACCAGTGTCTGTCACTGCACCTGGTGTGTGGTGAGGTCCTAGGACTGGCTGCCAAGTGGCCACATGCGGTGCTGGGGGCACAGGCAGTCGTATCTGTGGGTGTCTCACCAAGTCTGGATGAACGTGCACACTGTATGCATAATGTGTGATGGAATGCACGGTGACCCCCGGGAGAGTATGCCTGAATAAAAATGCACTCTGTTTTTCTCAATAGCCAGATGAGTTTTGTTGTGTCCCAGCTCCCCTTCTGGATGTGAGCCCGGATGAAGGAAGGATGCCAGCGGTCCCCTGCAGAAATGGTCAGCTGGTAAGACAAAGAGAGGGGTGCGAGCGCCCGGAGGTCAGGAGAAGTGGTTACTTCAAGGCAACCTGGAAAATTTTAACGGGGGGAAAAAAAAGCTTATCTTGTAACAAGGAAGAAAAAAAGGGTCTCAGACTCAGGAATGAATAATTAAATAGTTAAACCTGCAAACAACGACGTGGCCTCCTTGTACCTACAGTGACAAAAACAACCACAGCCGCAGCTGCCGGGAGTCAGGACTGGGGGAGGCCGTCAGCTGAGCCATTGTTCTCTCTGCTGAGTGCACAGTGGAAAATTTTAGGCTACCTTCTTTGAATCCTTCAGAATTAATTTAATTCTCACCATAAGAAATATTTTGACATTTCAGTGATTTTCTGAATGTAAATCTGTCATGGGGACATGGCACTGCAGCCTCTGAAATGTGTCACAGTAAGTGGGAAAACACAAAATCTTGCACAGGAGGCAAAGGCACTTCACTGGAGCCCCCCTCGCCCGGGTTAGTACAGCTTCAGAGTGCTGATCGGCCTCCAGAACCGCCACCGAGGCTGTTTTAGCCAAAGAGAAGACTCTCAAGCTGTGGTTTGTATCTCCTGGCGTGAGGCTGGATCCTCTTACTGAGCACGCCTTTCACCCTGAGAAGGACATGGGTTACTGACATCTGTCTCCGCATGGCCTCCTGGCAGCAAAAGTCTACAGGGAGAGACTTGCTTCTCTCATGCTTCTGTGTTTCCTGCTCCTTAGCCCTTTATTTTCCTTCCCAGCAGAGGGAGCGGGGTTCTGTGTCAGTCGAGGAGTGCCCTGTGTGCCATTCTTGATCGGATGAAGACGATGGTGACGAGGATGTTTAGAGTCTCTGCAGTTTCCTTTGCCCTTACGTGTGTCTCATGAGGGGCACTCTGTCCGCACTTTACAGACCAGCCCCTTGTCCCTTGCAGATTATCTCCGTTTTCCCTTTTCTTCTTTATATTTCTTGCACTAAATTCACAAAGCTTTTAAACTGTCTCTTACATTTCCCATGTCTTTTTGCCCATTTGTTCTGTATGCTAGCAGATTTTGTCCTCATCATCCTGTGGAAACCTGTTTCTAACTTTTGTCAAGAATGGTTATAATTGGGTCCCCGTTGATTTTTAAATTCAGCAATCATCCTGTTAATTCATAAGAACTCCTGCTTTTTGCACTGATTTACCCTTTCTTGTTATAGGTAGTCCTGACTGATGATTGCAATAGTCTCAAATCTCTCTGAAACTATTACATCATCATAAGCCTTTTCCTCTTCCCTCAATTATCTCTTTCTCCCAGAATGTTTATCATTATCTGTATATTTCTTTTTTTCCCAAAATGTTGATTTTTCTTCATGGCTAACTTTTTTATAGTGTTGATTTTTCTCCAGTGACTGATGATACTTGGTGATTGGCTGGATTGCCTAGTTAGTGACTTTTAGGACATGTCTTGGCTGTATGCTTTCTCTGCCGGTATATAGATGTTTTCCCACAGAGCTCTTTATTGACTAAGAGGGCTGACTCTGGGTCCTTTGTAAGTCAGTAAGGTGTGTGAACAGTCTGTGAAGGGATGCTGTTTTAACAGCATACATGGATAAGTCTGTGCACGTGTGTATGTGTAGGAAAGTACACAAAGGGAAAGTAGCAGATGACATCATTCCCAGATAAAATTCATGTTTTCCTTTTACTTTCCCACCCATACCTTTCATGAAGGTCCGGAGGGACCTGATACTGAGGTCTGTTGTGGTCCCAATGCTCGGCCTCTTTCTCAGGCAGGTGGTTCACTTCACCCAGAAGGCTCTCCTCGGGTTTATGCCTGGCTCCTGCCTGCTGCTCAGTATAAAGGGGGCTGTCTGGAGGTCTTTGGCCCCTTCACTAAGGAAACACCTCACACTGAATTTTCCCAGCTGTCACCCTGGAGCCTCTTGTCCCGTGTAATTATCAGTCTAAGTTTGGTTGTTCATTGTCTGTTTTTTGTGGATTTGCCCTTTGCTGGCCAGTAGTGCTGTCTTATGCTCTTCTTAGGCTGAGAATTTCTCTATGATTAGGAAGCAAATTATTTTTTACTTTCCAGGAATTTCTAACAATTGTTCATCTGTTAAGAGAATACTAAGTTGGTTTTCAGTGCCCTTTGGAGCTGTACTTACAAAAATACGCCCTTTCTCTTTTGGGAGTGGTTCACTCTGTTCTCCACCCTGACCTAAGTTTTCTTGTACCGTGTTTTAGCATTGTTTCCACTTCCAAAGAGACATGTATTCTTCACGTGAAGAGCATACATACACACTGGGGGAAAGTTAGAAAATACAGAAAAAGAAGTTTCTAAGGTCTCATGTGAAAGTTTATTTCATTAATACCCAGCATGTTTAATTTTGCAAAGCATTGCTTTAAGCATGGATAGAATATTTGCATCTTATTTTGGGAAATTTGCCATTATATCACAAATGCTGCTAAAAAAAATCTTAGAGCATATACACAAGGCCTACAGAGCAGTGCATTACAGTCGGAATAGTCTCAAATACATTTGCTGCATAGTTGCATAGTAAAAAATCAGAGCCTTTCCAAATCTCAGAGAATGGGAATGAAATATTTGGCTCAGTCAATGTGTGTTTGTGAGATAATCAGTCTAATGTTTTTCTAGTTTCATAATTGAAAGAGCACTCAATGCTCTTGCTTTTGATTTGTAAATCATTCCAAAATATGGTCATAAAGTCTGACTTTTAAGTAGCGTAGTTTTATCAGTAAGCTTCCTGACTTAGACAATTAGAGGTTTGTTTTCCTTACAAAATAAGGACTCTGAGGCTGGTATGACTAATACCTCTCTCATGGACCTACCAATTTTTTAATCTTTCCATTGTGCTCCATGCAGCATGCAGTCTAATATGTAATGCTGAGGGATGTCGGGGCATCACACGTGTCATGCCCACGTCCTGGAAGAAGCATCAATCAGCTTGATTCCGTCCACGTCAGCAAGAGAACACTAGCCTTCCCAGCTGTTCTCCCTAGTAGCATTTTAACCAAAATCGCACTGGACCGAACCATCACAGGATCACACTTAGTCCTCGCAGACAGACACACAGCATCCTACAGCAAGGTCGTGATATTCGTATGTTAGAGGAGAAAAGAGAAGCAAGTTTTGGCAGGCAGGTAGTGGTGTCTGCTTTTGAGACTCATGTCTGCTCCAGTGCACGACACTTACAAGGATCAGCATCCTTTCGGAGGAACTGGTGAATGCTCTTACCATTGCATTTTAGTCCTTAACTGTATCTCCACAGGGCTGTGCCTTTAAACCGATTCTAGTGTAACGTGTAGCTGAGTAAACCATCGCTCTGGGAAGGATGCGCGTGCATGCTACGTCACTTCAGTCATGTCCACCTCTTTGAGACCCTATGGACTGTAGCCCTCCAGGCTCCTCTGTCCATAGGGATTCTCTGGGCGAGAATACTGGAGTGGGTTGCCATGCCTTCCTCCAGAGGATCTTCTCAACCCAGGGATCGAACCTACCTCTGTTAAGTCTCCTCCATTGGCAGACAGCTTCCTTATCACTTGCGCCACCTGGGAAGCACTTATTGGGAAAGACGTGCCTGGATAAAAGTGACTTCACTTCTCTCCTTAGCCAGGGGATTCCTGTGACAGCCATGCTAGTGAGCTGGATGGTGCCCAGGAGGGAAAAGCACTGCCAGGAATCATCAAAGCCAGCGGCCCCTTGGTAAGTGATAGAGGCGGACGGGGGAGGGATGAGACTGGCAGCCGGTCTTTCAAGACCACCTTGTGAAACCTCACCACAGGGCAGATAGTTAAGGTAGCTGGACAAACACAGCTGTGAGCACGCCCGTCTGCCTTTATTCGGAGGAAGCCATTCAGCAGGAAGTGAACCGAGGTTAATAGTTACAGCCACAAATAACTATGTGCTCTATTAAAACAGACACAAAACCAGAAAACCAATGAGGGTAGTCATTTCTTTATGATGGATTTAGTCCCTCTACATTTTTCTCTTTTTTTAAAATATTCTCCTGTAGGGGCTGGTCCCATTGGGTCCCAGGTCCACTGGATATGGATGTCAAGTCATGGGACAGCAGCACGCGTTTCCCCAGTGCAGGGCGAACACCAGGCACCTTGCGTCTGAGTGCACTCCACCCCAGGTGTCCAGGGCTCCCTTCCCTCCCCGCCGCCTGCATTTCCTCAGAGCCGCTCCCCACCCCCGACACTGCACCCCGCACTTACCCGGAGCAGACTTCAGGCAAGCCCCCAGAGAAGGATCCAGCATCTGTCAGTTTATAAACAAGGAAGGTTGCTTTTTTCATGGTTTAGCCAGACAGAGCCTTCTCTCACATCTGTCTTTACGTGCCGTTGTATCCTGAGCTATCTTTTCTCTCCCTTGGTGAAATGTGTATGCTTCGTTTTTTTTCTTTACTTTTTCCGTCCTCATATTCCCTCTCCTAAGGAAGTTAGGGGAGGGAATGCTGAATCCCAGAAGGTTCCCTCCTCCCTGCTGAGACAGTATTGGTGATGTGACTTTTTTTTTCAGTTATGTTTGTTGATGCTACTAGGTTTTAGGAAAGAAAGGTTTGGTCATCTGAAGAGTTCATATAATATTTTATGGTTTTGTTAATGTCCAACATGTTGGTTTTGCAATAAACTACCTACAATAAAGGAATTGTCTATTTTATATAATTGCCTGTTGTCTGTATATTATATGAGGCTGAGTCTTGACTCTAAATCATAAATGCCACTAAATCTAGGCCTTTACAAAAGATTTATTTACAAAAAGGCTTACAACCCAATCTACAGTCCTCACAAATTACAAATCATTCATATAGATAAGAGAAAACATTTTCTTTTTGTGTAGTTGACATAAATGAATTAGTCATTTGAGGTGTTAGTTAATTCAGAAGGCAAAGTAGTCGGTCTGGTTTATTTCCAGTGCCTTAAGTAAAAATCAAATAGCTACATTTGCTATTGATTTATAATTCACTGCAAAATACAATCATACCATCTGTTAAAAATGATCATTTACATCTGTGTTTGCTTTATAGAAAAGAGAGTCTAAGAAACCTTGATTTAAACAAGTAAGAGTTTGTTTTAATCACAAAGAAGCGACTAATGGTGGGTAAATCAACCTGGTGCAACTTCAGTACAGTGCAGTGCCAACCTTAGAGTGAACTTCTGGCCTTTTTCTTCCATGCCACCACCATAGCATGTGGATCTAATCCTTAAATTCACAAGATGGTTAGCAAACACGTATTAGATGGCTCTCGCTTTGCTTGCATTGAATTTCAGTATCCTAAATTTTCTCTTACGTTACTCTCTTTTGCTCAAATTTCTTCATCTTTATGCTCCAGGTTAGTAAATTTTTTCTTAGTCATGATCCTGTTATCTTGTTTAGCTTCTCTTACTCCTTGTAAATTTCAGCAAACATATTCTTATTTCCCAAGAACAACTTTTTTCTCTGTGATTTACCCATCGTGGTAGCTGTAGGTTCTTGATTCATAGCATCTGTAGACCCCTGAAGATAATTGTAAGGAATGGGATTATTTCTGCCTCTTTTTTTACTGTTACATATTTTTAAAACAAGTGCCTGCATTTTAGGTATATAATTCAGTTCATTTTGAGAAGTGTTTTTACCTGTGTAATCACAGCCCGTCAAAACAAAGAACCCTAGTCACCCTAGATGTTTCTCTCAGGCCTTTTTCCCACACACTGTCCTCTTTCTCTGGCAGAGGCCAACCCTGTTGGGATTAGTATGCACTCTTATGTCTGGCTTCTTGCACACAAAGTAATTTTAAGATTCATCCACTTGTTGCATGAGTTAGAAATTTAGTCCCTTTATCAGTAACGATAATCCATTGTGTAGATATACTACTATTGGTGCATCTTTTCACCTGATGATGAACACTTGGATTAGTTACACTTTTGAGCCATTATAAATAATGCCACCATGAACATTCATTTGTAACAGTAGAAAGGATGTGTACTCTCATTTCTCTTTGCTAAACACACAATATAATTCAGGTTTTTGGTAAACAAGCCACCCTCAGCCCCATCACCCTTAACTCTTAAATTCAGCAAGAAATAATTCAGTAAATCAAAAATAACTGAATTCTGTCTTTTGGAGAAAGCTCCCATAGGCAGAAACACCAGCAACATAAACTCATTTCTTAATTTTTTTATTGGAGTATAGTTGCTTTACAAGAAACTAATATCTAAATGTGTATTTTAAGCAAGTTATCCTGAGAAAATAAAATGGAATAAATAGCTTTTATTTTTTTACTAAAAAAACTAAATAAATGTGTATTTTAAGGCAAGTGATAAGTGATAGTCGCGCAGTCGTGTCCAGACTCTTTGCGACCCCGTGGATTGTACCCTACCAGGCTCTTCTATCCATGGGATTTTCCAGGCAAGAATACTGGAGTGGGTTGCCATTTCCTTCACTAGGAGATCTTCCCAACCCAGGGATTGAACCCGGGTCTCCTGCATTGTAGGCAGATGCTTTTCCAGCTAAAGCTGGGTCCTTGTGAGTGAGCTTGTACAGAAAATTAAGACTACTATGTAAATTTCTTTTCAGTAACTTCAGTATCAACTAAGAAACAGATGTGTAGTTTTTCCTGGTTATTTCCCAAATGTGAACATCTTGTGTGGAGAACATGCTAGTTTCTGGAACGTGTAGCAGTAAGTGACATGAGCGGCGGAGTTGTGCCCAAGTGGGAGGACCATCTGATGAGGGAAGTGCACACCTCCGGGGGGCCCTGTGGTGGGGAGGAAGGGACAGCAAGTGTCCCCCGGTTTACAGTGCAGGGAGAGCTTCTCCCTAAGACTCTGCGTCCTGGGTGTTTCTTGCTATCCAGATCCCCAGCCCCTCCCTCATACTATCCCTATCTATCAGAATCCTGTCACAGCAGGAGGGTAGGAGGACCGACCAAAGGGAAACAGAGCAGAAAGTGTTCAACAAAGTAGAAGATGCCAGCACACTCGCAGGGGATCACAGCCCCTGGGTCCGTAAAGTTCTTTGCAGTCATTGTGCAAGTCTTTATTGATTTTTGACTGATTACTGTAGGAAATTGCTGTATGTTTCCTCTGCAGCCGTGTAGATTGATTTTTTTAAAAGGCTAAAATTGGTGATTGTGTGTTTTTGAGAGTGAATGGGGTGTACTTAACTTTAAAGGGGTAAAAGTATATATAGGGTTCAGGTAGGTTAGTAAATACTCCCCAGATGCAAAACTAATGAAGGGCAAAGCTGATGTCATTTCTCCATCTCCCCTCCATGTCTTGTGTGGTCTCCCGAGTTGCCTCTCTCTTAGACCCCCCCTCCCTCAGTATCCATGGGGGATGGGTTCCAGGACCCCCTAGAATGCCAAAATCCAACGGTGCTCAAATCCCTTATATCAAATGATGTGGTACTAGCATATGACCTACACACACCTTCCCTAAACCATCTCTAGATCACTCGTAATCCTTATTACAATGTACATGCTATATAAATGGTTACTGGCATGTGCAAAACTCAAGCTTTGGCTTTGGGGAGCTTTCTGGGTTTTTTGTTTTTTCAAATATGTCAGACGTTATCTATCCATCTGGATTGGATGAATCTGCCAATGGAAAACCTGTGGAGACAGAGAGTCAAGTGTACTCAAACCAGGAGCCCACCCACCCCAAAGCAGTTAGATCATTTTATTTAGACTGAATTTGGGTTTTTTTCCTCAGATTATATTTAGGGGCTGTCTATATTTTAAGGAATGACTGACTGCTTCATCCCTGGTTTGTAAACAACTCTTGACTATCTGCCGGCGGCTCTTTCCTATTCTTTGTACATCATGTTGTTTTTATCTTTTCTGTCTAAAAATTTTTCTTTTATGCTGCTTTCAGTTAGAGGTTTTGTTTTACCAACCAGTTCTGTTTGCTTTTCATCTAGAAATGTCTATCAGCTCTGGAATTCTTTGCTGGTTTCCAGTGCTGTTAAAAACCTGTTCCTTTAAAAATTTGTGTTTTTTGTCCATCATTTTTAGTAATTTGGGGTGAGAGGGGAGCTGGATGATGGTGCGTTTGCCATCATGACTTAAATTTCTTGTGCTAGTTCTTGTGTTTTATTTGTTCCTTTGAAGAAAAAAAGAGTCCTTTGTTC
>SJYF01000322.1:11636515-11654790 GCA_006410515.1 Procapra przewalskii
TGTGTGGGCAATATTTTTTTAAGTCACTATCTTTAATTAATTAAGCCTATTTTTTCTATTAAATTAAATTAATATAATATAAATCATATTAATTTATTTAATCTTAATTATTATTTTCATTCCTTCTCAGGTCGACTTGGACAAGCTTTTCTAGTCTCTTAGATTATAGATCTATTTCATTTATTTTTAAACTTTCTTACTTTCATTTAAGGTTAAGAAGTAATCTGAATACTTTGGCTATTCTCATGGTTTCGGGAATTTATTACTCTCACTGTCTTTAATATTTAGTTTATAATTTCAGATGTGATTCAGTATTTAATCTGTGATGTCGTCAGGTTGCCTTTAAATTCACATTTGGATAGATGTTGCATTTGTTATTTTTTAATTTCAAAGTTGATTGCATATTTATCCATGAATGTGAGTTATTTAAGTTCATCTCTGGGGAATTTGGCACAAAGTGGTTACAAGAGGTAGATTTCTCCATTCTGATCTCAGGTGCAGAAGAGGAATATGGGAGCCATGTTTTCTGTAATGATGCCAGCACAGGCAGCTTTAGATTCAGGAATTACAAAACGTAGATTCACACCATGAAAAAAAACCCAGCAACCAGTCAGGACAGTGAGGAACATCTATTAGTTGATAAATTTCGCCTTTAAGTAATTAACATGAAAAATATTTGCTATGGTTCACTGTGAGGGAAATATGCCGTAGTCAAAGTCTAGTTTTAAGGGAACTCACATAGCTCAGTTGGTAAAGAATTTGCCTGCAATGCAAACCCAGTTTCAATTCCTGGGTTGGGAAGATCCTCCTGAAGAAGGAAATGGCACCGCACTCCAGTAGTCTTGCCTGGAGGATCCCATGGACAGAGGAGCCTGGCAGGCCACAGTTCACGGGGTCACAAGAGTCGGACATGACAGCAATCAAACCACCAAGCAGACAGAGCTAACCTTCTACATCTTGGAATTTGAAATACTAATCCCTCCGCCTTGGCTGTGCAGTCCCAGTGTGACAGGATTTGGGCAACAGGGCGAGCTCCGATGACTACCTGTCTTTGCTTCTCTTAAACCAGCTGAGGCCCCAGTGGAAAAGACTCATGATTGGGATTGTAGGGAGGTGGCAGGATCCATCATGGACAAGCCAGAGAAGTTTGTTTTAAGTGGGAGTGGCATATATGTTTGAAATACTTGAAAATCACTTAAAAAGATTTTAAGATTCTAATACTAATATGTTTAATGAGTAAAGGGATGTTTTAAAACTATGAATTAAAAAGAAAAAGACAGAACAAAACAACCATGAATACTAAGCACTGAGCCTTTTCATTCAATGTGTTTCAAAACTCCTGCTCCCTTTACTGGCAGTGAGATCTTCCTTTTCATTTTCACCAAGTCATTCCCCTGCTTGAAGACATAAGAAAAGAATGCTCTTCTGTTTGTTTTGTTCTGCTGTGTTTTAACCCTTATGAGTCTGAGTCTGAGCACCTGTACCAGGCTTTAACTCCTGGCAAATCAGGCTCTCCGTCTATCCTCTCATGAAGACGAAATGCTTCAGATTTCCGTACCTGGGATGTATAATTCCATGCCTGGCCTGAATACTTTGCCCACCTCCCTGCCTTTGTAAGTCCTTTTCATCATTCCTTGAGTTCCAGCACACGATCAACAACCTGTTCAGTGAGACCTTTTGGGCAGCAGCACCTCCTTGCTTTCTATGACTCTCCAGTAAACACTTGTATTTTAGTGTAGAAATTCACTCTTAGCAGTGGACTGTGTTTTAATAATGTTCCATAAATGTTACTCTCTTCTCATTATAAATAGCTGAAGAGCAAGGGTCACAATTTAAATTTCTTCTTCCCCCAGGAAAGTCCCAGAATCATTTACATTGCAAAAAGCGGGCCCCTCTTCGATACTGTAGGCTGGCTGGAGGCCGTTTAAACCTAAGGAGCAGATGACACCTCCACTTCAGAGATCATGAAATTGACATTTAGTCCTTTAAGCTTCCCAAACCATCAGCTTCAAGCCCAGCATGAATGTCAATTTTTAAGGAGCATTCTCTACTACAGAAGAGTTATTTCAAAGGTTAATGAAGTATTGCTCTGTAGCAAAACTTAAGGAAACACTGAAAAGTGTTCCACAACATTTTTGAAGATTTTGTTGTGGGGTAAAGAGCCACCAAATATATACTTGGGTGTGTGTGTTAAAACAATTGGGTATGCCTTCACATTCTGTTTACATAATAAAATATGTCATCTCTTTGGCATAAAGTAGGGAAAAGAGAAAACAAAGTTCAGCATTCAAGATTCCTTTGTGCAGTTTGTAATGGTGGTGGTTTAGCCGCTAAGTCCTTTCTGACTCTTGCGACTCCATGGACTGTAGCCCACCAGGCTCCTCTGTCCATAGGATTTCCCAGGCAAGAACATTGGAGTGGGTGGGTTGCCGTCTCCTTCTCCAGTTCACTTCATATTGCTGAATAAATATGAGAATAAAAGAAACAACACCAGGTTCTGGGGGAAAAAAAACACCTGACTTATATATAAAGAGCATATAAAGGATTCTTGATGGAGTAGCCAGTTTTCACCCTCAGCATACTCATGGCTGATAACTTCCACGTTAAAATCCGTATTTGTAGAAATGGTGGAATTTCTGTGTTAAGTTTTTACTGGTACCCACCTCAAGGAGCCTGATGGGCTATATTCCCTGGGGTTGTAAGAGTCGGATACGACTTAGCAAGCAAACCACCACCAGCATCCAGTCTGGGCAGCAACACCAAACTCTGAAGATAGATGCCCAGCTTCTGATAACATTGCAGGGGAGTGCAGCATTGTGGCAGGGCCACAGTGAAGAAGACAGCAGGTTAATTAGGAGAGGACCAACTGGAAAACATGCTGAACCCTCTGGTAGTTATTATCCCTCTGTATTCTGTCGTGAAGAAGTTAATGTATTAGTATATTAATAGAAGCTAACCCTCATACAGTAGTCACTGTGCCTCAGATGTTGTCCCATGTGATTTATAGTCGTTTAAAATTCATGAAAACTTGTTGAAATATGTTCTTTTATCATCTTCATTTTACAGACCAGGGAGACTAAGAGAGAGTTCTGTAACCTGAAGTCATGTGAAGTGGAAGAGCCAGGATTAGAATCCAGGCAGCCTGGCTCCCGCATCCCTTCTTTTAAACATCTGGTTATGTCATGACTTAGGGTTTATGACCAAAATGTATGACCAGCTGCATCGAGAATAACAAGTACAGGGACTCCCTGGCAGTCCAGTCGTTGAGACTTTGCCTTCCAGTGCACAGAGTGCAGGTTCGATCCCTGATCAGGGAACTGAGATCCCATGTGCCTCTCAGTCAAAACTAAATAAATAAATAAAAACATTAAAACAGAAGCAATGTGGTAACAAATTCAATAAAGACTTTAAAAATGGCCCACATCAAAAATTACTTAAAAAGTCAGAGTGATAACATAATCGTCAGCCCGTGTGACTGCAAGTTCAGTCATTTCTACATGTTAGGAAACATATGCCGGCAAACACTTGAGGAGGCGTGGTGGTTCTGACCTTGGCTTAGTTCTCTTGAGAAAACTGTGTGGGCTGTACAGGTCTGAACTGAGTGAGAGAACAGGAAATCAGATGCCAGTGCTTCATGGAGTCAAGAAGTGCTTTTGGGTGAAGTAGTTCTAGCGCACCGCCCAACGTGAATCGGGGTGAAGCGCAGGGCGGCCTGCGTTCCTGGTGAACTGCTCTGTGTTCGTCTTCCCTTGGTCCACAGTCCATCCTGGAGGCCATTCCAGATGTGCCAGTTCATTCCAACGGCGCGGCAGACCCTGGACGGTCAGCGCGGAACGCGGCAAGTGGTGAGTGACATGGCCTCCTCGGCCTGTGTGTCTTTTGGCTTCTGTGCTGATGCTCAGTTTGGTGAGCAGTGGGTTTCTGAAGCAAAGTGTATGTGTGTTTTTCTCCCCTCTGATTTCTGTCACCCCGGACCTCTGCTCTCTCAACCTCCGAACACCCCTTCCTGACACACCCAGTAGCCAAATTGCAAGCAGAATCGTTGCCACCCTGACGACCACTGTGTCATTTAGAAACGACTCACTCAGGCAGTGCTTTTGGTTTGGGGTCTCTTTTGTAGGTAACCTGGATCTGCTGAACAGCATCAAGCAGGCCGGAAAGTAGACACCTTCTAAAAATCTCTAGTTATGCTCAAGTTATGCAGCACCGGAGACACTTGTGATGTTCCCACAAAATAACAGGGTGAATGTTTAATGGGGCCTCCTCCACTTGAGAGCTCGGTACTCTCCGTGGGTTCAGAGTGGAACCTCAAATCCTCCTTGTAGGAAGCAGGTCCCCTTTAGGCCACAGTTTTGTGGTTCCCCAAAGGTCCCCCTAAAGATACACGCTCCCCTCAGGCACAACAGAGCTCCATACTTTGAGTGTTTGCTTCAAAATTCAAATAAGTTGAGGTGATGAAATGTTCGAACATTGATCAATGGTTACACGGTGCTGCGAATATGATAAAAATCATTGACTGTGCACTTCAAATAAGTAATTGTTGGGCATGTGGATTACATTTTAATAAAACCATAAGCAAAAAAATGAAAGATAATGGATTTACCATAAATTATTCCACATCATTCTGTTTGCTGCCGTGTTGTTATTCAGTTCGAATCGTACCACTGAGAGATAAAAGTCCACTTGGAGTAGTCCAGTGATTTGGCACATCAGCCTGTATAATCACCACTGTCCAAAGAATCTGCCCATAGAGCCTTAAGAATTTATAGTCTTGGGACTTCCCTGGTGGTCCAGTGGTTAAGAATCCACCTTGCAATGCAGTGGACACAGGCTTGACCCTGGTCTAGAATCTAAGATCCCACATGCCACGTGCCGCAGCTACTGAACTCACACTCCACAGTGAAAGATCCTGCATGCTAAAAGTTGAGTCGACACAGCCAAATAAATATTTTAAAAAGAGCAAGAAGTAGTTAGAGTCTTATCTGTTACTATTACTATTATCAGAGTTAACTATTACTCTGATTTAATGCAAGCCTCTGTATAATATATGAAAATCATAACTTTGCCTTGTTCTTATCCATTTATTGTGTTTTAAATCAAAATTATTTTTTAGAATTTTAGATCTGTTGATTTACAAATTTCTCCACTGAACTTTTAACTGAGATAAACTAGGTCTTCCATCATGTCTGTCTGTTGCTCCTCTTGTGCTATTTGGCTTTCTTTTGGTCACTGTTTATAGAAGAGGGTGGGCTTCCCAGGTCAGTGGTAAAGAATCTACCTGCCAATGCCGGAGATGCAGGTTCGATCCCCAGGTCAGGAAGATCCTCTGGAGAAGGAAATGGCAACCCACTCCAGTATTCTGGCTAGAAAATCCCATGGACAGAGGAGCCTAGTAGGCTGCAGTCCATGAGATTGCAAAGAGCTGGACAATGATTAAATATAGAAGAGGGTAAAGCTGATGAGTTCTTTATTTGTTGTCAAATAATTCTTTTCATGACATAGGAACAATTTTGCCAGGCAATAAAACAAGATGGCAAGCCAGACTCTCAGTCAAAAATCAGATTTAGGATTACTCAAGTGATTTCCCTTGCTTTTGGTAAGGAATCTATTGTCTTAATTTCAAACTTGAGAGAAACAGGTATAGGGGACAGGACTTGTCACCCATTCATCTTTGGAATGTGCACCGTCCAAGACCAGAAAACCAGGACAGAGTCACAGGAATCAGGATTAATTCACCTGAACAAATCTCACAGTGAAGGGCAAACTGGATTGGAACAAATCTGAAGTGGCATAGTTCCACAGTTTGGGATAAAGACTCAAGAGGAATGAAAGTAGGCAGAACTTTTCTGTGGGGCCTCCACCCTTCCTCCTTCTGCTTTAAGCTTTTGCTTCCCGAGTAGCAGCAATGTTGTGTATGGATAGACGTCATTGTATAAGAGTACATAGAATCATTTCATTATGGACTTTCTAATCATCTAATAATCTTCAGTGCTTTTCATGAGACGTAAACATCTAAAATTAAAAACATCAGATTAAATAAGAAGTTCGTGTAACGATTGTAGAAGCTTGTTCGTATGGAAGCCTGATGACACCATATTAATTGTTTAACCGAGATCATTCTGGGTGAGTCTGATGCTTTTCCAGGGATGTAAACATTTTAATGTGCTTGTGGATTAACTCATCAACATTTTATGCTGATTTTACTAAATGGCATATTAAATATTCCACACCCTTTATTCTTTAGATGATGAATATCTGGAAAAAAACATTCCGGTAGAAGCTGAAGAGCTGTCCTTTGAAGTATCATACTCAGAAAAGCTAACACAAGCTCCAAAAAGGAACAGATTTAAGAAGTTAGATTTTAAGAAAGAAGACTATGTTTTACCTGTAAGTAAAATGTGGAAATGGAGAATATAGCAATGACATTGTCTTCAAAATGAGAGTAGGATTATTTGGCAGTTCCTATGCATTTTGCTTTTTTAAGGATATTTTTAATTACCTAAATTTGAGGTTTAAGATAGAATGGCTATTGTCTCAGCAAGCACGTGCAGTCAGTTTCAATAGGGGAATTACCTGCACTCTTTACATCACAGTTGTGATATTATAATATACTTCAGGTGACTGTTTTGTATTTGGTTTAGTGTAGCTGTGATCATCAGAGGTTCTAACAGTCATATTCATGGCCTTTCTATAGCTCAGCATGTGCCTCAGATATCTTTTTTTGTGAATAGCAAGCGTGTCAGGCTGTACAGATTTGGAAGGTCCCGGTCTCCTTTGAATGAAGGTATAATAATTTTTCTTTGCCATAAAAAAATAAATATCCTCAATATGTATTTTAGAAATTTGTTGTTCAGAAAACCAGATTTGGCCTAACCAAAGCAGAAGATCTGTCTGCTGAAGACATGAAGAAAATCCGCCATCTCTCTCTAATTGAATTGACGGCCTTTTTTGACGCCTTTCGAATTCAGCTAAAAAGAAACAAAACAGAGAAAGTAAAAGGACGAGGTATTAAGACCTAACTCTGATTCTAACATTTTGACACATGGGAATAAGACAGTGCTTTTCTGACTCTTTTTTTTTTCTCTCCCTGGTGTTTTACAATGAAGACACTGGGATTTTTGGAGTTCCCCTCACAGTCCTGCTAGAAAATGACCGAAGGAAAGACTCTGGGGTCAAAGTTCCCTTTGTGTTACAAAAGGTGAGTTCGGTGTACATAACTGGGAGTTCATAGAACTCTGTGCTTATAGCATGCTATTCAGAAACCCACTGATGAATAGTCTCAGATCTAAAGACACGAAGGCCCCTTTAGGACTCGGGTTTCTGTGGCTTTCGGCTTCCCTCCTTGCATCCACGTGATATCTAAGGCACCTGGGTGTGTTTGCCTCGCTAAGAAACTCTGTTGCATTGTCCAGCCAGAAAACATCAGGTTATAGAACAGATGCTGTCACATGGCTTCCTTCTGTTACATTTGTTCCAGTGTTTTTAAAGTGTTATCTGCGTGTATGTATGTGTTTGTGGGTGTATATATGATTATTCTGTCTTGGATAAAAGATGACTGCTAATTACTAATAGTCCATTTATTAATCATACAAGTATTTGCTGAGATATATCACAGGTTGGGTGTTTTACGATGTTTGTGTATTACTGTTTAAATGAATTTTCCAGACAAAGCTAAATAAAGTCTAGAAATCAGCTTATTCTGGTGGTGTTTTCAGAGTGCTTGGGAAGGTATACGTTGAGACAAAGATTTCTGGTTTAGGAGGTTGTGAAAATGATATCTGAACAATACAGTTGTCTCAGTGACCCTTACTGGAGGATGGCTCATTTGCTTTTAAGCCCTGCCTTTTATAGCCAACAATTTAACACTGGTTTATTCAACAGGGATATCCAGTGGTACAAGTAAAATTCCAAGCCCTAAATACAAATCCTGTTGAATTTTAAATTCAGTTTTGGGGGTTTTTTTTTTGACTGTGTCCTGTGGCATGTGGGATCTTAGTTCCCTGACCAGGGATCAAACCTGCACCCTCTTCATTGGAAGCAAAGTCTTAACCACTGGACCTCCAGGGAAGTCCCTTAAATTCAGTTTTTAAATGATATGTGAAAATACTGACAGAGGACACATACTTTATTCACAACAGCAGTTCTCTTTCCTGTCTTCCTCAGTTTGGGTACCATTACCTCAAACTGAGCAACTCCTTGTCAGGTGACTGGCCGCCCATAGGAGCAGGGAAGATAGCAGCCGGGGCCCAGAGGATGCCCACGCCCGCCCAGTGTGTGCATCCGCAGGGCGCCTCCCTTCCCTGGGCCACATGTGATCTCTGTGTCCTGTCACATCTGACCATCTCTGAGCCCCAGGAGGTCGCTATGGTCATCTCCTTTCTACTGGTGAGGCAACTGAGATATCACAGGGTGAGATAACATGCCCAGAAACACAGCCAGTGAGAGATAGATGCAAAAGGAAGAAGTCGATGGTGACTCTAAGATTTCCTTTCTGTGCTTGCGTTAAACCATTATTATGCCCTTTTTCCTCTCGGAAAAGGACACAGTCTGAAGAAAATGCATAAAAATCTGACTGAGAAGATTCAACACGTTTGTATTGTTGGTTAGGCACAGAAGCCTAGCGCACAGAAGGTGCACCGTATACTGCCGGGTTCGTCTCATACCAGCTCCTCAGTAGAGCCTCACTTTGGGTACTGCTGAGGTTAGCGGTGCTTTTGTAAGACAGCTGGAGGTGGTGTTCTTCCACTCCTGGGGGTCGAGGCTTTTCTCAGGAAAAAGTCTCTTCTCCCTAAATACTTACTTCTCTTCATACCTACAGGAGCTGCCTTAGTTCCAGGC
Organism: Procapra przewalskii; assembly: GCA_006410515.1. Classification (NCBI taxonomy): domain Eukaryota; kingdom Metazoa; phylum Chordata; class Mammalia; order Artiodactyla; family Bovidae; genus Procapra; species Procapra przewalskii. The sequence continues at coordinate 11,645,354 of SJYF01000322.1, forward strand.
ATCACCATTTTTCGAAAGGGAAATAGCAGAGACTCGGAATCCTGCTCTTGCTGTGTGAACATGGGCAAATCTTTACCCCTCCCATGCCTCAGTCTCTTCATCTGTAGAATGGGGACACCACAGAATTATCGTGAAGGTCACATGCATTAATATATGCAAAGTGCTGAGAATATTGTCTGACACACCCTAAGTGCACAATCAGTGTCAGTGTTCATTATTATTTAATAGTGAAGCATCACCATTACCATGAGACAGATAAGCCGTTACAATTTCTAATTCCTTGGTCAGATTTTGAGAAGCCCTACAGTGTCTTGGGCTTCCCTGGTGGTGCAGTGGTAAAGAACTCCCCTTGCCAGTGCAGGTTAGATGCAAGAGACACAGGCTCGATTCCTGGGTCAGGAAGATCCCCTGGAGAAGGAAGTGATAGCCCATCCAGTGTCACTGCCTGGGAAAATTCCATGGACAGGAATCGCAAAGAGTTGGACACAACTGAGCCTGCATGCATGCGGTGTCTTAGCTAGAACAGAGTAACTAATGATAGTAATTTAGGGTCTTTTCTTACTGGTTGGACGCTGACTCTATGGACATGAGTTTGAGCAAGCTCCGGGAGTTGGTGATGGACAGGGAAGCCTGGTGTGGCGCAGTCCATGGGGTCACAAAGAGTCAGACACGACTGAGCAACTGAATTGACTTACTGGTTGACCTGCAGAAAGATAGAGTAATCAGATGTTAAAATATTTAATGGGCAGTGTGCTTTCGTGGTTAAGAACAGAGTTGGTGCCATCACTTTTGAGGATGACCCTGGGAAAGTGAAAAACAACCCTAAGTCTCTATTTCCTCATTTGCCAGTTGGAGGCTAGTGTTGACCTCCTGGGAACATGTGAATGTTTAACTAGGCATTCAAGTACCTGGCATGTCTGTATGCTTGGTAATGTATCGTTTTCATCATCGTCATTTTAAATGCTCATAACCATGTGGAGGTGTTTATTTCTGTCTTGTATCATTGCTTTCTAGTTCTTTGAGAAAGTTGAGGAATCGGGTCTGGAATCCGAAGGGATCTTTCGACTTTCAGGATGTACTGCCAAAGTCAAGGTACCAAGCATCGTCTTTCTTCTTCGTTAGAGATTGCGGCTAGCTAGGTCAGTTCCCACAGGCATCGTGTGGGGTGGTGTCGTCGTTGCTGATTCTGTCACTTGGCGCTGTAGAGCATTCCTCAACACCTATGACTAAATGTTATTCCATGATCCTGAGTTGTGCATTCTTTTAAAGTAAAACAACAGCAAGAAAAAGCAAACAACAGTGAAAGAACGCATCAATTCACTCTCAGAAACCAGCGCTTGTCTTGTCCCATCCTTATTTGGGGGGTTAAACACTTCAGTTTTTTTATGTTACTCTTTGTAGTAGAATTCACTGAGCCAGTATTAGATGACCGCTGGTATTGTCAGTTGTTTTAAACTTAGAAACATTCTCTGGCTTTCCTTTTAATGGACATCCTTATAGGAATTTGTAGGAATGGCTGTAACCACTAAAATACTCCCTCAGCAGTTCTGAAAGCCAGTTCCATTTAAGGTAATGTTAGCGTCTACATCTAAAACCACCGTGCAGTGGGAATTCCTTTACTTTCTTCCCTCTGTATGGAGGCTAAGTCTTCAGCTGAGCAAAGAAAAGAATTAAAGGAAAGCTTTGCTCATCAGTTGCCAGCAAGACATCCCACTTGCTCTGCTGGTGCACAGATGAATAGTCCCTCTCTGCCCTGGATCACTCCCTGGTGGGTGGACCTGGAGACATGAGCAGTTGTCAATGAATCCTTGAGGGATAAAACCTCAGGGAGAGGGAAAAGGGAACTTGACTGTGTTCAGAACTATTAGAAGGAATTGTGTAGGGGCAGGAAAGCATCTCATCCCTAATTCATTTTGGCACATGCTTTGGGAGATTCTATTTGTATCCGAAATTTCAGTCTTCTATAGAAGCATGACGAGATATTTTTCAAGGTGAAAACTGAGAATCAGTAGGCTGTATCTATTGGAAGCTCCAGAAGGCAGGTGCCGGGACCAAGTTAGGAGGAGAAGAGGGTTACAGGGGGACCCCGCTTCTCAAGGATCGAGGGTCGGGGGAGGCGGACTTGGGGGTGTGGAGTCTCAGACCTGGTGCAGGTGGGACCATCACCCTGTGCCCTGTCAACCCCCACCCTGGGGAAGGGCCTGAGGCTGAGCAGGTGCCAGCAGCTGGGGAGTCGTCCACCTGGAGTTTTTGCAGATGAACAGCCAGTTGTGTTTTAAAGGGAGACCTGAGTGGTGGTCCCCACTTTGTCACTGTGTGTCTCCAGGACCCGTGACTTCCTTGGGAGTAGAGATTACTAAATCCTGGCACAGGTTCACTTGAAAGGCAGGAAAGTTCCTAATGGCTCCTTAAGGTTAATACTTGCTAAACGGGATCTGGTTTTTGTTTCAGGTTCTCACAGGAACAGTTTTTACATATACTTCTAAACAAATGTGTCCTAAATCCGAGAACAAAAGCTATCACTTTCTGGTTAAGTCTTTGTGGTTATATCTGTAGAGTCAGAAAACCAAAATGAAGTCAGGAGAACAAGTTTCCTAAACCAAATCAGACTCCATCCCTCTAAACTTCCTTCCATAATAAGGAAGCTATATTTGTACATGTTCGTACTGACTTATTCTGTGTGTTTGTGTGTGTGTGTGCGCGCGCACGCATTAGCAGGGAAGAATGGGAGCATAATGGATATGATTTAAAATTTCTATTTTTGAAAATAATTCAAAGGAGAAAACATTACACAATGTTTCTTGTGTGTATGAAGTTTAACATCATAGCACACACTGCTTTTCTCTAGCTAATCTTTGACTGAAAAGCACTTATCAAAGGATAATTCCTTTAACGTGCTCTAATAGACGCATGCATTCCTGAACCACATTAGGTAAAAGTCTTTTTTGGCCCTTGATCGGTTTTATGTAGTTTCAGCCTATTTATTCCATTTCTGGTCTGTCCGAAAAATGTATTCCAGATGTTTTCGTGGTTTGAGCTCCAGGAAAACCAGTGTGGAAGAACGCTGGGTCAGCGAACAGAAACAAGGGAATCCTGCAGTTAGAAAGGCGTTGCAACTTGATACAGCCAAGGGCTCTTTATTTCTTCCCTTTGTTCAAACTTGAAACTTAAAAAAATGTTTTCATCAGTTAGACTATTTTTTTCTAGAAATGTGCTTGGGGAAAGAAAGTTTAAAAAAAAATCTCCCTCATAATTATCATCAAGTTGTGCCAAGTAGCTGATTCTAACCCTCAGGTATCACTGTGGGTTGCACTTTCAGAGCCTGGTTAGACTCACAGGGAAGCATCCCTGGGGGATGCTGTGGGTCTAGCCTCGCAGGGCACCAACCGCGGAGCCCATCCTGGACGTGAGGCCTCGGGTCATTTGGAACCAATTTAATGGCTCGTGTTTCCAGTAATTTTCTTTTCCACAAATGACAGAAATTTGAGCCAAACACCAGGGAATATATTTTATGGAAGAAAGCAGACTGCTTTGACGTGCAAGCCTTTCTCTTTTTGACTCGTTTCAATTATTCAGAGGCTGCTCTAAATGTTTTGTGAGGATGTTACCTGGTCTGCTGGTTTCCCACCCTGAACTGGTTTTTGGAGGCTGAAGGTGGGTTATTTGCATTTTTGTAAAATTACCTCAGGAGGAGAAGCGGGTTGGATATTTGCTCAGACGAGGTTTAAGGACCTGGCTCCTGATCCTTGCCTAGCGTCCTCATTAACAGCTTAAACATCCACCTGTCTCTGGTGAGGAAGAGTTGGCCCCTGGTTCATCCGGTCCCTTGTTTAGGACACCGTGGAGCTCTGCACCAGCTTCTGCTGTGCTCTGCTCCAAACTCAGGGAGGGCGTCCTTCCCCTTCTTTCTGTTGGCCCTCTAGGCAGAATGAGGTGCTATTATTCCCCGAAGAGCGCTCCACACACACACAGGTTTCCTGTAGTAATAACACTAGAGGTTGTAGCAGAGACGAGGGAGGGTAAATGCAGCCAGCACTTATGGAGCGCTCTCTGTGTGCACGTCCCGCCCCCTGAGCTCTGTGTTACCCAGTTTAATCTCTGCGAGGTTGTCTGAATATCCCTGTTATGCAGTGGGAAACTTCACAGGCCTTCAACTAGACCATTGTGGAACTGGGATAAACGATAAACGCCTAAAGAATGTGGTTATACCTCAAAAATCCATTCCAGTATACAGTAGGTGCAGACAAATGCTGCTTGATTCCACGTATACGAGGTACCTAGAGTCAGAAAGTACCTTGCTAGATGCCGGGGTTTGGGGAAGGGGCAGTTGGAAGACGGGGCAGGGAGCGGGGACTTCGTGTTTACTGGGAACAGAGTTTCAGTTTAGGAAGATGAAACATTTGGGAGGTCAGTGATGGTGAGAGTCGCACACGATGTGAGTGTAGTTAGTGCCACAGAGCTGCACAGTTAAACATGGTTAAAATAGTGTGCTTTATATTATGTGACTTTTACCACAGTAAAAAAAAAAAAGAACTTTTAATGAGTGTGGTTCTAGAGCCTGCCCTTGACCCTGGGGCCATGTTTCCCCATAGGTGACAGGGAAGCACTGGCAGGTTTCAATGACAGTCACCTAGAGTTTCAGCCAGCTTCTTGTGGCATAGGTGTGTGGAAATGGATCTGAATTATCCTGCTCTTGCCAGTGTTTCCTGAAAACCAGTTTCCCCTTGGCTTTTGGGCAGTGGCACAGGCAGTGGGACAGGGAAGTGCTGGCTTCTCCCCCTCCACTTCTTGTCAACAGCACCTCCTTCTGCCCATTATCCCAGCCTCCAATCTGAGAGCCCTCCTGGACTTTTATTTCTCCCTCTGAGTCTCATATTCAACCCATCGCCGAGCCTTGAGAATTTTCCCTCCTGGGCGTTTCCTAAATGCCGCCTCTTTTTTCTGTCCTGCAACTGCTCACCCAGGTTAGTCGTTGATTATCCGTCACCAGAAATGCCAATGGCTGCTTTCCATTTCCCCAGCCTGATCCCACCAGCACCTAGCCCCTCACCCACCGCCCCGCCAGATCACTTTTCCACCCGGCCACCAGAGAAGATAAATCTCACCTTGTCGTCCTCTAGCTTTGCACGTTCAAGGCTGGAAGACTTAGGCTTCTCATGAGAATAAAGCAAAGGCCTTAAGGATTTTTCACAGTTTTCTTTTTTAAAGTATCCTTTTTGAAGCAGTTGTGTCATTGGTAAACTCTGTAGTTCAAGGAGCAGTAGAATGCCCAGTGGGTACTGGCCATCAAATGAGTTAATAATCTAAAATGGATAACCCAAATCAACTTAAGGACATTTAGTGATTTTTTTTTTTAAAAAAAGTATTAACAGTGTTCCAAGCCTTACAAAGGACCAGGCAAGCATGCAGGCATGTGGAAGACATGTGTCCATCTTGGCATGAAACATCTGTATTTGCTCCAGGAAGATGTCATGGGTATGCATGTTGCAGTGAGGTCAGAGTTCCTTTGTTGGGTTAGTTTTAATTCTGTATGTAAACCAGCCAAGAGGTATACATCCTTCGTTGAATTTAGAAATATTAGTACAAGATGAGGTGGCAGAAGGAAGGAATCATTGGGAAAAAAAGGAAATAGAGGCTTTGTCAAAATCTAGCGGCGCATTTATCACGTGGGGATAGACAGTATTCTGCCAAAACGACATAAATGAAGCTATGATCTGAGTAAAGAACTTTTTTATTTGTACAGATGGCAAATTACTTTAAGATTAGCATTATTCTAAAAGGATTTTAGAGAATTTAAAAAAAAAAAATACATTCAAAAAGAGCTATTTCAGTTCCTCAATCGTGTTGAAAAAGAGGAGCTTAGTAGATACTGGCATTTCAATCTAATTACAAAAATAGTTTGTGTAATGACAGTTTTTAAAGGGGAAGAGAGGGGGATCAGGTTGTAAACTCACTGTTTTTCTTGATTTTCAGCAATACCGTGAAGAACTGGATGCCAAGTTTAATGCTGACAAGTTTAAGTGGGAGAAAATGTGCCATAGAGAAGCTGCAGTAATGCTGAAAGCCTTTTTCAGAGAACTGCCTACCTCTCTCTTTCCCGTGGAATATATACCTGCCTTCATCACTCTAATGGAAAGTAGGTGGAGGAAGTTACATGTGAATGGATAAGATACAAGGTCAATGAAGTGGCACAGAGCAGAATAAAGATGCATAATCAGATGTTATCATAAGTATATACATTTGCTGCTTCCTGGTAATGCGAAGTATTGAGTTTGATGGGAAACTGTCATCTCTTTGCATGTTTATATTTAAAGTCTGGTCATTAGGATTTAGAGGGTTTTATAATGGTGGCTCAGATGATAAAGAATCTGCCTACAGTGCAGGAAACCCTGGTTCTATCCTTGGGTCAGGAAGATCCCCTGAAGAAGGGAATGGCCACCCTCTCCAGTATTCTTGCCTGGAGAATTTCATGGCCAGAGGAGACTGGTGAGCTACAGTCCATGGGATTGCCAACAGTTGGACATGACTGAGTGACTTTTCATAATCATTAAAAGGCAGAGAGGGACGTAGAAGGACCAAGGTCTTGAGATATGAATTCCTGCTCAAACATCTGTTAACCATACAGTCAGCCTTTCTGAGCTTTATGGCTGCCCCTGTAGATTACAGATAATAACTACTTGTCCAAGTTGTTGTGAATATTGAATGAAGACATCTAAGATAGTGACTCATATATAATAGTCCCTCAAGAAATATAAGATCTCTCCCCTCTTAAATCCAGTGTCCTAGATCTGATGATGTAGCATGAAACAAGTGTTTGTCTCTGAAAATTACTATATAGCATGGTGTTTCTGAAACTTATGAAGTCACATAGATGAGGCCTTAGCTGAGATGCATGCGTGCATGCATGCTAAGTTGCTTCAGTTATGTCCAACTCTTTGCAACCCCATGGACTATAGCCCAACAGGCTCCTCTGTCCATGGAATTTCCCAGGCAAAAATACTAGAGTGGGTTGCCATGCCCTCCGCTAGAGGATCTTCCTGACCCAGGGATCTGAACCTGTGTCTCTTAGGTCTTCTGCATTGGCAAGTGGGTTCTTTACCATTAGCACCACCTGGGATGCTCTTAGCTGAGGTACTTGGATAAAAAAAGTATAGAAACTGGTAAGCATGTGTTATATTTGGCAGTAAGAAAGTAATTTCATCCTAAGGGTTAAATATTCAAGAAGGTGTGATGAGAGAAATTTAGGAAAGTAGAAAGTGGTTACATAGTGTGGGCTTTGACTACTAACCTGAGGAATTCAGGGTTCACAGCCTACATATGTATAAGCTTGCTAAGTAAATGGTGATTCTGTTTGGACAGAAAGAAGCCGTGGCCAGATTGAGAAGATATATCCATATAAAGGGGTTGGCCACTGCTCAGTTATTGAAGAGGTTACCACGCAGGAGGGAGAGCCAAAATGCAGGCCTTAATGATGAAAGTCTTATTAGTAATTTGAGAATGTGAGCCAAAAATTGACATTTTGAAACACTACATGAGCATAACAAGTATTAATGGTATCTTCCAGTTTACAACCTTCTGCAGGTTGGCCAGAACCATCAAATCCTTAAAACCACAATGAAAGAAAAAAATAACAACGTCTGAAGTTTTTGACAAAACTTGGCCTGAAAATTAGTTGGTTCTCAATCTTTAAAATGTTTAAACCAGATTCATAAAACAATGCTTTATGTCTTCAAAGAAGAGACTATGATTAGAGACTTTTCTAAGCTTTAATTGACATGCTGTGACCAATGTCTCTGTTCTTTGTAAGATGTAGCATTTTTGTTTTATGACAGAGAGAACTATTTCTCTTATTATTTTTTTTAAAATTTCAGATATTGTATTGAGTGGGCCAAAAAGTTAGTTCAGGTTTTTTCCATAACACCTTACAGAAAATCTGAACAAAGTTTTTGGCCAACCCAATATATTCCCAGTTCTGGAATTTCCAGTGGCTACTTTATACCTATTTTCTGTTTACTGACCTTGCCTGTCTTTTCATTCATTGTAAGTATATTTTCCTTGAGCATGATTATCCTTCACATCCTTGAGCTCAGTTATCAATATGGTAACTGCTTTACTAATTCTGTCAGCATGATAGCTGCTTCATAGCTAGTTTTAACATCTGGGTCGTCTGAAGGTTGGTCTCTGTTGATCGTCTCTTCTCTTGAAAATGGGCCGTAGTTTACGTCGAGTAACTTTAAACTGTATCTGTAACATGGTGGCTTTTTTTTGGAGACCGTGTACTCTGTAATATTTCTCCAGAGAATGGGGGTTTTTGGTCGGTTTTGCTTCTTGTTTGTGTTTAGGCAGACAGTTTGTTATTTAATCTTTACCTGTGTTACTCCACATATGCATGATTTATGGGATGAGCCAAGATTTGGGTGAATTTTAAACCAGAATCGGGGCATTCTACCTCTTGACCTTTCTGGGATTCCCCTTAACTCCACAATGTGGTCATCCTGAACCCCGCCCTCTCATTGTTCAGGCCAGAAAGACTGGGGCTTTCTTCTGGAATTTCAGCCGCCTCATGCCTTACTCTCTTTGGCCTGACTTCAGACTAAAAGCCAGGCAACTGGGCACCCTCCCTCCGCTGTTCCCTGATTCTAAGGTCCGGTCCTGTCCTGAATCAGCCTGCTTTTTTGTTCATTCTCCCCTGCCTTGTGTGGCTGCCTTTTGTAGTTTGCCCCGAGTTTATGGTTATCTTAAGGAGAGTTGATTGGCAAGGAGCTTACCTAGCCATGGCAGAAGCAGAACCTCTTTATTTGTAAGTCAGAGACACAGGAGCTTCTGTAAAGTTTGCCTTCCTGGAAAATGGGCTACAGAAGTCTTAGCTTCACCTTGATCTGCAGCTTATATGCTGAACAGTTCATCAAAACAAATGGTGCCACAGAGGGATTTTTTGTTCTAGTTTTTTTTTTCTCAGGAAATTTTTTTTTCTCAGGAAATTATGCAAGGAGGAATCAGTCTCCCATGTAAGATCTGTTCAGAGAATTGTGTTTAAGAAGGAAATCATATTTAGTTCTTCTTCATACCTCTATTCAGATGTTGAAGCCAGTGTGCTTCAGGGAAGGGAGAGAATCTGGAAAAGTTCCTGAGAAGGTTCACAAGAGGGTCCAGATTTCTCGATGTGACTTTGAAAGTGGAAAATACTAGATTGCAGTGATTAATTTGATACCAGCCAACCCTGCAGGGAACCCAGAGTTCTGGGCTGTGACCAGCAGGGAAAATGGCTTTTTTCCCACCTGGGGTAGGCTCTAGTTATAATGAGATTTCTGAAGGGAAGAACAGTGGACATCTGTGTGTTTAAGCCACCCCTTGTTTTACTCTAAAATATAGTCTTGTCCACTTTGTATTTTCTCTTTTCAAACTTGGTCCAAAAATTTCCCATAAAATTAATAGAC